>JAYMTL010000022.1:0-175230 GCA_036897445.1 Pelargonium tetragonum
ATTATAACACTCAAGTAGAGGAATTTAAGGTCCTTAGAAAGGGTTAGTACTATGATTGGGTATTTCAAGTTTTTTCTATTATGTTCTGCGTATATCTAAGTTAAATAGCACCGGGTCAATTAGAAAGATAAAGTGCTTTTTTTAATTACTAACCTCATATTTCTTTTATAATACCGGTTATCTGAAATATGCGAATACCTTAAGTTTCTTTAGGACAAAATGCGTGATACTTAAAACCCCAAAAAGTAAAAAGGAATTGCCTTAGGTGTCAAAATCAATTTGTTTAGTTAAAAAGGAATCTTGGATATAGAGCCAAGCATAACAAAAGTATATTCGGCAGAACGCAGCTCCTTATCATTTACCATATGGAATATGGAGGTAACATATAAAATTGATAAGTCTAGAGAGCAGAATCTTAGAACTTTAGGCCTCTTTTTACGCCCTCTAAGTTTTGTATCTTACCCCGCTATTTTTATAGTGTAATTTATATATGTGATCTTTTTACCCTAAAATCTTTCAAAGGGATTTTCACTTTTTATTAATAGTAATCATATTCGTTAATAAACTCTGTAAACTCCTCATGAATTTTTGGCAAGCGTATATCTAAATTAAAAGCCTAAACCCTTTCCAGTCGAGTTGGTATACCAAAAGATAGCTCAGTTTTAATTTAATCTTACGAGCTGGTTTAAGAATTATCTTTCCGTACCCCTGTAATAACCAAGACTTTAAAGTGTTTAATCCACGGAGTTGCCCGACTTAGATAACTCAACATATAAAAATTTATAACCTAATGCGTTCAATTCTAAGGGTATAGTCTAGTGATTATAAAGAGGTAGAATATCCTAAGAAATTAGAACCCCTATGAGAATGAGATTGAAGCTCTTAAATATAACCTTGGTATCATCACTCACGGATTAATCTACTCCCGTCTTAGACTTATTGCCTATAGTAAGCCCGGTTCTTAACTTGCACTCTGGAATTCGAAATGAAAATAGGGGGTTCCTCTTATAAAAAGGGGAATGGGCAAACAATACTCTTTATTATTTTCTTTTGTTAAGAATAGCGAGCATACTCTTGTTTCGTTATCCGGTTTATGGATATTAAGCATGTAAAGTAGTATAGCCTAGTCAGGATATAACTTGCATTCTTTTTCCGGGATCAAAATTGATATGAGATACTACTTGAGACGAAACCCTTTTGTATTAATATAAATGAAGAAAGCCATACACAAGTCTTTTTAGAGTGTATAAAACAAATTCTATGGTCAAATTTGTTTACTCGATATTAAAAAAGCTCGGGTTTCTCCTGAGTTAGTCTTTACTGTCTGTGACTGCTTTTCCTACTACTTTTAGATAGGAGATTTTGCCAGACTCTAGACGTATTTCGATTATAGTCGTATTTGTCCTGGGTTGCCTACATAAAACATAAAGGAGATATCCTATTAACTTTCATTTTCAAGAGCACTGCTACATCTTGCTTATTCAATCTAAGACGAAGAGCTTAGAGCTTAACCTTGCCCCGTTTCACTACAATTTCATAACGAGCTGATATAGCAAGCAAAAAAGTTACTCTAGTCCTTTTGACTCCTTGGAATCTTTGAGACTAGACCGAGACAGTATAAAGACCCAAAATTAGATCTTACAAAACTTCCCTTTTTCTATACTCTGGTTTACAATGCGCGAACTACCTGCGAAAGCTTGATTTTGTACCCCCGATAGATATCGCCTTCTGTATCTCCGCGGATTAAAAAATGTTACAGGAATGCCCAGAATGAATTAGCTGTATATACTTTAAATAACTTAAATAGAACCAAAAACAAAGAATATTCCTAGACCTTATAGAGAAGCTGCTCTGTTAAAAGGTTATCCCTAGTATGGTAACTTTTTTTTAGAGATATTCCCAATAAGATGTGGGTCTAATAAAAGGTCAAAACCCCTTTTTAATAAAACAACTTGGAGTACCCCTGTTATGCTGTAAGGTTTTTCCTTAGAAATCTCTTTGTCAGGCATAACAAATACACGTAGACTTGTTGTAACAAATTAGATCTGGTCTCCTCTTAAAGTTAAGGCTTTCTAAACCAGGGCAAATGCTCTACGGCAACTAATATAGAATTTTATATAGCAAAATCTTGAGGTTCACTATAAAAAAGGGGCAGGGCCCCGTACTAGTTACACATGTCTTCACACTGACTTTACCTTTCTCTTTAATAAAAAAATTTCTACCACTATTATATGTTTCTTAGATTTAATTGAATTAACCTGAATATAATCTAAGGTAAAATGCGACTACTTTATTAAAGGAATTTGTCTTGTTTTTCAAGTTCTTAGGCTTTGTGCTTCGAGGAGTTAAAGAGGAGCTCCGTAGCCCTTTCGCCAGTTTTTCTTTATAATTAAGAGGTTAATTGCTCTAGAATTGGAGCTGCAAGGAGTTAGGGAAAGGCGTGCTGTGAAAAGAATATTCATACATTTTTTGAAACAAGGTAAAGCTTTAACTTGTATATAATAAGTGTTTTGTTTTACAGGTAAATAATTTTATTTTACTTTTATCTGGCACTCTGACTACCGAGCTGCTTTAATTTAAGTTATACTGAGTGCGGAGATGCTTCTCTTATAATAAAGCAATAAAGATTTAGCAAAGCCCGGGCGCACAAAAAGCCATACCTCGATATATTACGTAATTTAACCCACAGTTTATGATACTTTAAAGAGTTTTACGCTGGCAGGGTTTTGTTCTAGGAAATTAAAGACAAAAAGGGGGCAATTCTATTATATTGCTCCTGCCTATCTTACTACGATAGGGTTTCATCCGCAAGTAATGCTTCAGAATAGTACAACCCTATAAAGCTCTCATATTCTTAAAAAGGAGTATCTGATATTTCTTATTGTGGCACCCATATTCAGAGAGTGCCCGCCTGGAAGAAACTATACAAAGGCCCTTGTAAGGTTCTTGGGGTTGCCACATTAGCATATTCCTTAAATCAAATTTTATATCAAAGTTTGCTACATTACAAAATACCAGATATCCCGAGTACTCGTTATAGTAAAAGACCCCCTTTTTATTTACTCTTATCCTTTTTTTAGGTTCCCCGAACCGAAGAGATTTAGGTAGTAACTAGGGTTTCTCTACTCTATTAAGATCCTTTAAGAGCGCTTTCATTACTACGAGAAAGTTATTCTTAAACATCGATAAAGATTCCTTGCTAGGATATAGAACCGGGGCTGTCCTTTTAAGCTTTCGCGTTGTGAAAAGGTTAAAGCGCGTAAAATTAGGAGTAATACTTACTAAACGGAAAACCTCTTCAAAAGCCTACTGTGATTAAAAACTTCTTTTTCATTTTATTAAGGTCCTATAGAAGCTCTTATACTATTTACTGTGCGGCTTACCCATTTCCTTGTACCTATTAGTATTTGGTTAAAGAGTTTCCCTTAGTTATAGTTGGTTAGAAACACAGCTATTCATTTTCGAGAATTTGTTGCAGTTTTCCTTATCTCTTTTTCTTAAAATAGACTACAATTTAGGGGTCTTTTGCTTTTCCCATTCCTCGAGTTGCTCTTATATCTTTGCTTATTTATATACCGTAAAAAACTTCTCTTATCCCTTTTAAATTCTCTTAGAAAGTTATTGTACGAAACTGGGAAAAAGAAAATAGACTCGAATTGAAACTAGTTGGATAGTACCCATATTTAAGGTCAGCCCCTTTCTAGTTGTGTTGTTAAGGACAGTTTCAAAGGTCAAAGTTTACATATACTGCGTAATTTAAATTAAAAAAGCTAGTACAAAGTGTAATTAAAGAAGCTTCTCGACTAGGAACTTTTAGAGGTGCAGTACGCGGAAAAATCCCTACCTTACGACTTAACAATTGAGAAAAAGGCCCTGATCACGTTTTTAAGATTCATACTAACTCAGAGAGGGAACTAGCTTAAATTCTTAGCTTACTTTGGAATAAACACATAAGAGGGTTAAGACAAAACAGGTTTTCCGGATTACAACATAATTTTTGCGTTATTGACTCAAGAGCCTTTCTTTTCCGCATCTATAGACACATTCACTAACTGGGTTTTGGAATATAATTACCTTTTCAATTTTAAGACTCTGGACAAAGCGAAATAATATGAGGCAATTTCCTATTGAAATACTTGCTTTTGTTAATTAGTTTGCTTTTTTTTATAAACAGGAGAAGTATAAATCCTTATTACTATATTTACTTCGGATGCTGACTATAGTGGTTTAAGAGTAGGGGAATCCCTTTATTTAATATTATATCGAAGGATGATATTTGTGTTCAGCTTGACACTAGTGGATGAGTTTAGCATGTGTATCATAAACAAAGTAAGTGCTCTAGGACGTAGAGCTTTCCGGAATAGAAGAACATTTTCTTTCTTTATATATATATAGATTTTGATAGATATTTTAGATAGAGGATATAAAGAAAAAAGGGTAAACAAACTCTAGTAATTCTGAGGAGAGTCTAAAAGGTATAGATATTGAACTTTATAAAGTTTTTTTAAGTCCCTCTTAATAAAGTAATTTATAGCCTTTCATTTAAAGGGATCCGTGTGCTTTTTATGACTACTCCTTCGTAACTCAGGAGCTTAATTCAATACTTTAACTTAGTTATAAGTCTATTGTTTTATTTTATTGGAATCTTAAGATAAAGAAGGGCCCTATATAAAGTAGAAGGGGTTTCTTCCTGGGCTTTACTTACCAAAATTAAGGTGGCTAAGAAATAATTACAGGAAAGGGGTACCCCCGCGCCTATAAAAAGAAAACGCAAAAATGAAAATATTATTCTTAGGTATGGAGTTCTTGTGAGTCCAAAAATCCTATGCCTTAAAAGGAAAATAAAAAAAAAACTTCAGTATCTGGATACCCTAGAAACAGTAGCTTGCCTCGAAAACAAACCCTTATAAAAGCTGCTGGTTGAAGTCATAATCTGAGATCTAAAAGCAAGGGAGTTGCCTAAACTGGACTTATTTGAAGTTAAATGGACGCAGTTCCTACTTTATCGGAGCACCCATATCGCAGGAGAAAGGCTAAAATAAAGTGAAATTTGTAATTATCTTCGTTGAGTTACCTATTCTTGAATATTTCTTACTTTGAATCTAGTTTTTACAGACTAAAACACAGAATAAAGATTTTGGAATTTAAAGAAGTACAAGGGCTATAGTAAAAGAAGTCCGAGACTTCATCTAAACTTACGAAGCATGAGCTATACGTGGGTAACGGTTCCATATACGAAAACTTGAGTAATTAAAGTATTGTAATTGCTTTTGTGAAGGTGCTAATTTGATTAAAATAAAAACCTTGCGAATAAACGAAACCCCCTGGTTGGGGTGTTTGCTTAGGGTTAGGGGCGGTCGATTAATATAAGGCTAAAAGGCTAATACCGGGTTTTCTGCCTAAAGATCTAAATGTGGTGTATATAACAAGAGTATATAATCATAATTAAGTAAACCCCTTTTAATTTGAATATAGTATAGGAGTTAACTACAAACTCTTGTTCTTAGTAGCCGCTTTGTAGATCCTAAGGAGGATGTCTCTGGTTTTGACTTAAGGCTTGTAGCTCAGCTATACGAAAAGAACAGTGTAGAAAAAGGAAAATCTATAGTGCAGAATTCTCATAATGAAGTACTTTGCGTAAGTTACATGCTATAATTCCCCGTTTTACTAAAAAAAACTAAAGGCAAGCAAATTCCCAGGGCATCAAAAAGTATAAAGTTCTAGACTAGATAGGAAACCCAAAACCCTAAAAAAGTTCCTTGTAGAAGTTTCTTAATAAGACACTGACTGCATTCTTCAGCCATAATAAAAAAAGTCTAAATTTCACAATTATTTTGTGCTATACTTTTGAACTCCAGGGTAATTACTATATACTGTGTTACATTAAAACTTTTTAGTAAAGATCTGCCCTTTTACATGACCTTAAAAAAGTCAAATATAAAAAAGGGGCTTGTCAAAAAAGGTATATAACACATTTAAAGTAACTAAAGCATAACACTGCAGAAAAACAAAAACTACCTCACTCAGAAGTATGTTATTTGATTTAAGGTTACTGGATTATGCCCAAGGCAAAGATTTTGCAATTTTAATTTATTGACTTTATAAGAACTTCACAAGATTGAAAAGGCAAAACAAAGGGAATTTTGTGAGGATTGCTTTTGAATATATTAAAGTTAACAAATTTATAATAAGTCCCGTAAGCTTGTCGGACCCGGCAGTACAGATACCCACTTTATAGCTGATGAATCTTGATAAATAGAATAAACTAAATATCGAGGGTAGTAGCGACCCCTTTTCTAAAAAGAAAAAAGGAACGTTAACACCTACATGTAGAGTTCTGTATGGATAGTGTAACCTTGAATAATTAGAAAAAGCTCCTGTTATTTTGTACTCTGTATTTGGTTGGAACCCCTAATTTGTACAAAAAAGAGTACAATGCGCAGTTTACAGTAAAAAAGAGGTTTAGTAAGAAAGAAATTCTTTCTTGTTTTTAACTAGGTCCTCCTGCAATTTCTGGGGTCCCCTGTATACGGATAAAGCTTTTCTTTTCCTGATCAATATGCAAAGAGGTACTATAAAAAGATCCTAAAAAGAGTAAGTATTTTAGGAATTCTCTCGGTTAGAAAAGGAAGGCATAACAGGGATAAGATACCAGGTTACGGCTCCCCTCAATATACATCTACTAAAATCTATTTAAATTAAAGGAGCCCGTAGCAGTGCCTTTCTATCTAGATAGGAACGATAACATTTGGAAAGCGACACCCCTGCCTGCTATCTAGGTATTGTCTGTAAAGCCCTAAAGCTTCTTTTAAAATACCCACAGGTTATATCATTTCTATTTTTAATCTTGTTGGGAAGATTTTTGGTAAACAAAGGAAGGCAGGTACACTTAATATAAAAATTTTTATAAAATTTGGGCCAAGCCGAATTACCCACACTCAGATCCAATACTATTATACTTGGAATAAAAAAATGCAAGATCGAGAAATCCTGGGTTTGCTACGCCTTAAAGGCTTATAATGCGAAATAAACTGACCAAAAACGAGAGAGGGTTAGCCTGCAAACGAAGAAACTTAAAAGCACTTTTTAGTTTAGTATAGAATTCTATTCGTTAAAGGTTTGCTCTAGACCCAACCAGAAAATCTTGTTTAAATCTAGAGAAAACTTATTCGAGTATTACTAGCCGCACTGCTAAAACGGAAATGTCAGATAAGCCCTTAATGTAGCAGTTGAAAGAACTGTTCGGTGCTACGAAAGAAGAAAAGGGAAGTCTTGTTACTTTACTTTATAAGATTAAGGATAAACGTTTACGTGACTCTAAAATAAGAATTTCCAATTCCTTTAAGAGTCAAAAACAAATCTAGCGCCAGTTGAGTATTCCTTAAGGAAGGGGGCACTCCCTCTAGAACTTTACTACAAATTGAGTCTTTTAAACAAATATATAAAAAGAAAAAGGGTTGTACCAGAAAATAACTTCAGCAAAACAAAATGAGTATCAGATGGCTCCGGTACTTAGAAATTATCTTATTAGTTTTTTGGTTCCAGGTAACGATAAGCGCACCCTAATCAGAGGAGTTCCTGAGAGTTGTTTTAGACTAGGGTATTCCTTTGTGTACAAACTAGGAACTATTCGAGACCCGTATGATAAAAAGCTTAGAGTACTTTGTTTTGTCTTGTAGGCTGGTTCTAATTATGATAGTATTCTTTGGTAGAGGGCTGGGCGGTTTTCCTAGTAAGGGGTATACTAATGGGCTTATCTTGAAACTCAAAAAGAAGTTTTGCTATTCTTACTCATATAGTTAGGGGTACGCTTCTTTTGACAAAATATCTGGTAACTCGGTAATTCTAAACAAAACCGGGCTGGGAACGAAAAAAGGGAGCTTATAAGGTTTTACTATAACTTATCGAGCTCGCAACTAATTACTTTAGGTGGGGTGGCTTTCTCTAAGTAGGATCCCGCAAAACTAGAATTTTCATTTCACTTTTATAAAATTCTCGTGAGGCATGGCCTAATAAGGGATCTTATTTTGAGGGTTTCTTGTTTGTATATTATGCCCCAGTCGCGGTAGGAAGTAAACATTCTCCTTTATCTTATTGAGATGATTTTGACTTGATAGAGTTGTTTTCTTTTTCTGGAGTATTAATCTAGGGA
This sequence comes from Pelargonium tetragonum, assembly GCA_036897445.1. Lineage (NCBI taxonomy): Eukaryota > Viridiplantae > Streptophyta > Magnoliopsida > Geraniales > Geraniaceae > Pelargonium > Pelargonium tetragonum. The sequence continues at coordinate 8,153 of JAYMTL010000022.1, forward strand.
AGAAGGGATTCCCTTCTCTAGAATTACACAACACCTTAATATAAGATATAAGAAAAGATAAAAAGTCTCAATCCTACGCCAGAGGGGTTAAAAGGACAGAGTGCTTTTAGATTTAGATCAGTACACGATGTTAATTTGAGGGGCAAACTTATACCTATTGAAAAAGAAACTAAGTTATAGTAGGAACAAATTCCAAGAAGGCTCGAATAAGAACATAAATAAGTTCAACAGTTTAAACAAAACAAAAGGAGTTCCTTTATCACAGGATTTTAGGAGCCCTCCAAAGGGCCTCTCGGACCAGGAGGTACCTCTCCTTAATCATTAATATAATACAAAAAAACTCATTCAAAACCCTTATTTATAAGATCAAAACCCCTCCTTGGACTGTCTGTGCAGTAACATACATTATATGAGTTACTCCCCACTTCTAATTACCCAAAGACTTTTGAATCAAGGAATACTTAAAAAATCTAATCTTATATGTATGTCAAAAGGGAACTCTGTCTAATTAATTACGGATAAAGGACCTTATACTGGAATTGCTTTTGTTTGATACGAATGCTTGGAAAATAAGAACCCTTTATTAAGGGGCCCCGCTTTGTCTAGTACTAGAATTTTAAAGTATTGCTCTACTCCCATTTGAACTAGGAAAAGGGGGAGCTACTCTTCAGAAGCCTCCCTATTAGCTGCTCTTTAGCGAGTTACCAGCTTATCTATTTTACTAATATCTAAAGGAATACTAAGTGATTGCAAGGCTTCCCTTTTAAATTACATTACCACTCAAAGCAGCAGCCCCTTTTTTTGTGTGTGAAACCTATCTAACCCAATCCCGGAAAAGGGCTCCTGGGCTTGTCCTTACTTGATAGTTAAACCCCGGACTTTTAATAAAACAACGGAGCACTCCTCTTAGAATAAAATAAACCAAAAATTTAGCGTTGAAATCGTAGAGTCTAGAAAGTTCTTGATTGAATATCTCGTCCAAGTTAGAAATAGTAGTAGAAAGGAACCCATATAAAGAATATTTAACCTTAGTACTACCCAGAGGATCCTTACCTGTTAGTTGGAAAACCCTTCTTAAATTCAAATTTTGGTAACAAAAATGGGATCCCTAAGCCTCTAGCAAGTCCTAGTTGCTTGTAATTTGAATTTAGAGACTTTTACTATAAGGATTAGTAGAAAAGACTTTGACTATTTTGTATCTTAATATGCTTGTCGCAGAAAGTCAAAAGTACCCCTTTTTGGTATCGGGGTTATAAAAGTATGGGTATGTAAGTTTATACCAACTCGAAAAGTTTTTCTTGATTATTTCTTGGCCTTACAAAGAAATGTCTCTTAAATACCCATAAAAAGCTCTTAGAGTAGGAGTGCTCGACAAAAACGGGGGGCATCCAAAGAGTTTCCATCTGCTAGAAATAAGTAGACCCATAAGAGGGGTTCCTCGACTCGATATAAAAGTCTTGGGTCCTGAGCTCCCTTAACGAAGTATAAGACAAGGCTTCTGTTGCCTTATTGAGAAGGGTTTCCTTTTCTACCAGTTGATAGAAACTTCTTAAGATTTATATACTAACTAGTAAAATCCTCTCAGGGATACGTAAAATATTTCATTGAATTTCAAAATAGAGTTTATATGCCGGCTTAGTCTTTAAAACAGGGAAATGCCCAATAGAGTTATAATTTAATATATTTTAGTATCTAACTTTCTGAAAAGGACTCCCTATAAAATAAAGTGAATTTCTTGATCAATTAAGCGGGGTCGACCGGGTTTGGCGTTCCAAAGAAGTTTCCAGCTTTTTAAGCTAATTCTAGTAATTGTCAATGGGGTTCGTAGGATACTTTGAGAGTAGTGAGCCAGGGTCTCCTTGTATTTGGCTTTAGAGTGGATATGCTATTCCGTATACCCGGGAAATTTGTATCTAAATCACTTAGATAGAGTGCTAATAATAATATTGCAACAGTGTATTTACTCCACATAGTAGCGGTAGGCTCAGATAGCTCAGTTGGTAGAGCTTTGGACTGAAAATCCTTCGGTCAGTGGTTCAAGTCCACTTCTGAGCAAGAAAACAGAAAAAGAAAGTCATGTAGTGCGAGGTGTAGCGCAGCCTGGTTAGCGCATCTGTTTTGGGTACAGAGGGCCATAGGTTCGAATCCTGTCACCTTGAGAGAATAGGAAGATTACAAACAAATTCTATGACGTCCCTTTCCGGTGAGGACATCGTCTTTTCAAGTCGAAGACAGGGTATACTATACACCTTAGAGATACGTAAGATAAGTACAGTTACTCCAATCAAGGGGGTTTCAATCCCACACTTATAGAATGAGGCCCAAACTAGTAAAAGGTCTACTTACTGTCTTGACTTAATGAATCAATCCCAACTTACGCACCCAAGAGCTCTATACCTTACCATTTCCTTTAAGACTACCCCGGCTCGTCCGGATTCCAATAACTAGCTCCAGCAATCACCTTTCTTTTACAATTCCTTGTGACTTGTCTCGTTAACCTGTAAAGGACCAAGTCTTTAGATCTGCTTGCTACAAAAAGAACCCTAAAAATGAATTACGCTAAACTCTCCATAAATAAGGGGAAATCCCTTTCAAAAGGAACAAAACTGTCAGACTCATAAGCAGAACTAGAACAGCTGTTATGAAAGCTATCCATTATCCACTACTTGATAAGATTGATAATATAGAACAAGAAGATCAGTTAGCCTACCTAAGCCTTCCCTAACAGGAACCCGTTGTACCTTGCTTAGATTCCGTACCTTTCGCTACTACTAGAACTCCTCTATAATCTGAAACCCTATATCTATTAAAATCTTGATTCTTACTCCTATATACTATTAAGAAAGTGACAGGCTCTAATCCCACGAAACTCTTTCTATTCTTATATTCAGGTAACCCTGGGAAACGGATCTCCTTCTTTCTTTCCAGAATTGACCATTACTATCTTTCAAAACCCCTGTCTCCTGAAACAGCTAACCTATAATGTAAAGGAAACCCAGCGAACCTAAAATCTCTAGATTCCTAAACTAAGTACTTTCTGATAAAAAGAATCCATTTACGAGGCATTTCTTACAATTTGAGTACTGTTACGTATAGGGCTGCCCTACTTTCTTAAAAACTTGTACTCAAGAAGCTCCTACTACTCTGATCCTGTACAGATTGCCCTTTCAAGTCCCCCTGCGAACTTCCTGCTGCTCACTTAGAAAACTAGAATACGCAAACCTGTCAGGCTGATTAGAGCCTTTTACTCTCTAACCTCTTCTTATTAATTTCACTTACTTTCACTTTGCTACCTTCTTAATAGCTGCTAAACTTTAGTCAGAACTAGACACTCTGCGCCCTTCCTTTCATCAGGAGCTTCGCTATTCCTAATAAAACTTTCTTAGGCTTACTCTCTCCACTCAGGTTGAGACGAATGAGACCCCTATCAAATTTCCGTGGGAAAGAAGAAACATTTGGGGACTGGCCAAAGTAGTGAGACCGATAAAAAAAGCAGATACCTTTTAGTAATTAAGTAATTAGTAAAAAGAGGGAGGGAAGAGGTTTTTATTGCGTATAAAAGTAGAACCCTTGCGAATAGCTAAAAAGGGACGCTGAGACCTCGTAAATTAAATAGAGTCTCCTAAAATCCAAATTTCTTTTAAATTCCTCATCAATTTCACAAGTGGAAACTAATAAGGCTTAAAGATTCTTTCGATTGAACTAAAGTCTTAATTTGCTAGTTAAAACTGGTGCGATTTCTTATTCTTAGAAGTTAGTAAGTTAGCTTATCGCTGCCTTTACTTTATACAAGTCTAGATTTGGAGTCCCCCTTTTTAAAATATAGAGATATCAGTATCTACGCGGAACCAAGCAAATAAAAAAAAGGACTAACCTCTTAAGCAATTAAGACAAGAAATTGAAACTAAGAATCTCCGTTATATTCTGATAATAAAAGCTATGGTAAAGGAAAACTTCCTTGTCGAAACAATTTCCTTTTTGAGTCTTTATTCTATAAGGAAGGACTGCTTTTCCAATCCTTTTACCCATTAGGATCTTTTCTTAAATTAAAAAGAGCCCTTTCCGTCTAAAAGGATTTCAAGCATTCTAAAGCAGTTGCTACAACAAAAATTGTGGATACGTAGGGAATTTTTATTTGTAAACTATAGGAGGCTAGGTTACCCTTGACTTTAAGTACAAGAAAGAAGCCCGCTCAAATAATCCGAGAAAATTCCAATACCTTTTTGTTAATGAGTAGGTAACACACTTTTAGAGCCCTTAGGAAAGTCCTGAATTAAAGATTTTAAGCAAACTTTTGAGTTAAGTAAAAACTTGTAGGCCGTGTATTAGGGTCCCCTTTTTGTATATGTATGTTCCCTTTCTTCAAATTTCGTTTGTTTTTAGCTATTTTTTACCAGATAACTTATTCAAAAAAGATGCTCCTATACAACAAGTCTTAGTTGTAGTAATCTTAGTGAACACTAACAAAGGGATAAAAAAAGAATTATTTCTTAATGAAGATGAAGTTTTTATAAAACCTACTCTGAGTTCATGTATAACTTAAGCTAGACCTAGTCTGGATCCAGCATTATAACCCTAGAGACCCGTTAGCGCGATTGAGTCTAGAAGGCTTTCTTATCTTATATGGACCCAGGTAATACTTCTTACTTTTAGTGTTTTCGGCAGCGTACTCACTGAGTGTAAGGAAAGGACCCCTGGTTGTATAATCGTTAAGTATTTCTCAGCCCTTTTGCTCTACACAAGAAAGTTTTCCCTCGAGTTATAGAACTCCTTTTGAAGTACTTTTAATCGTATGCTAGTGATTTTAGTACTTCTCTTAGCTAAGGAGTCCTTGTATAAATTCCATACCCTAGAATTATACAAAGATTTTAAAGGAAAAAAATGAACGAGCTCCCGGACCAGCCTTGTAGTAAAAGCTTTGAAAAGAGACTCGGAAGAACTTTGTCCTCGTATTATGTAACCCCGAGAACTTTTCCTATTATTTAGCAAAAAAATTCTATTTAGAGTTAAGCTACCCCACCCGTTACAATAGAAAGACACTAAAACCGCAAAGTAGGACTAAAAGAATAGTCTTCTTTTTACATTTCTTAATTGTTGCTGGGGTTGAATGGATATGCCTTACTACCTCGTGCTCGTAATCTATAAATAATTAAGGGCCAACTTGACTTTTAAGCTAGAATATATAGTTATAGCCTAGGTTTGTCCTTATAAGTTTTCTAGTGTCCAATTAGTTGCTTCTATATTTTATCTTTCTCATAACAACCAATAGAAAATGGGGGCCCCTTGAAGTTTTTCTTTTACTCTCCAAAAAGCAAGATATATAATAAGAATAGGATTATTGAAAATTCTAGGCTTCCAAGTCCCCGCTCTATGTAAAGGGTACTTACTAGACACAACTAGAATAGCTTCTTCTTCTAAAAGTGTTAACTTATCCGGTATCTGTGGTGAACATCCAGTAATAAAGACAAAAAGCAGATCAGTGTTCCGTAAGGAATAAGTTTAAAGAAGTGCGTACGTATCTAGTTTCAGTTCTACGAAGCAGTAGTCTTTTTCTTACAAAAAATGGGAGGAAAATAACTTAGAAAAAAAGAAAATAACACTAACTCTTAGAATTCAATAATTAATAAATAAAAAGGGAAATGCCACTTCCGGGCTACAACAAAAAAACAAAAGGTATAATAAGGAATAGCCCCTAAGTATGAAGCTAGTTATGAAGAAAAGGAGTTTTTAAGATTGATTAGGAGTCTTTTTTTAAGAAAAATTTGTAGTGCTTCCCCTTCCTTTATTAGCATTTTCTATAGGGTAAGGTAACAAGTCGAGGTACTCCATCTCCTCATTTCCGGGTTATTCTCTTTAGTTAGAAGGAGTTAGCTTAGCTAAAATTATATACAGGATTTTTTTAACAAGAGAGAGAGTAAGAAAGAAGAAAAGAAGAGTTGGTTATAGTGTATGTAGTATCCTCCAACTACTAGTAAAAAGAACCTCCTTAGCAAGGCTACAGTCGGTAGGAATGAATAATGTATAATTTAACTTACTAGGGCTCAATCCTCCTATTCCTATAGTAATTAATAAGTAATACAAGAAGGATCTAGCTTCTAATAATAATAATGATTCAAACAGATCTATTATATTAATTAATTCACTATCTATCTATAAAGCTATAAAAAAATCTACTTCTATAACAACTATTTAATTCCTCCCTACAAAAAAGAGTTAGTTCCTAAAATCCTGTAAGGCTCGGACGAAAGCGCACGTACTTTATTATTTATTAAAGGGACCCTGGTGAAGTATCTCGTTTCATTAATTACAAGCCACGCACGGAGGATCCCAGTAAATACTTAAATATTAGGAAACTTACTGACAATTTCAAATGAAAGTGCAATATAAGTAAAAAAAAAATCTTGAAATATTTGCTTCTTTTTAAGACATACTATAAGTTAAGTAAAACTCGCATCTATATTTCAAAGAAAAGGGTAAACAAAATATAGGGAATACGGATCTTTAGAAGACTAGAACTGCCCTAAGAAGGCCGGTCAATTTTATAGGTTCTGCCTAAGAAAACAGAAAAAGGATACCCCGCAAGTAGAATGCATCTGTATTTAGTAGCTTTTTATTAAAAAAACTAGGGGTGTACTTACTTATAGAAGCAGAAAAGGTTTCGTACTGATTTGAAGCTTTTAAGCTATTACCTTGGTAGGTATAATTTAGAGGAGGATTTATATCCCGACTTTTTGTACTAACAGCCGTAAGTGCAAAAAGGGCATTCCTTGTGGGCTATTCGAAGTAGAATCTCAAACATTTACAAAAGCTAAGTGGTATTCCTGGTTTAATAATTATGAGATTTATAATATTCAGTACATTAACTTAATCGCAACTTGCAAGCAAGCCTTTCTAAAAAAAAATCTTGTTATACCCCTATAAATAGAAAGATAGAATTTACGTTATTGCTTAAACCCAGAGATTTATATACAAAAATAGCCCAAGCAAGACAGGGATTTTTTTATAAGGAATTCCTTAAAAGATCTGTTCCTTTTGAATTCTCTAAATATCCGGATATTCTAGTTCTTTAAAAAGGATAAAAATTCCCGAAGAATCAGGGCCCCGTCTTAATTTAAGTATGCGCGGAGCTCTTGCTTTTTAGAAGATTTGGGAGGTTTTTTAGTTGACTTTTAGTCTACCTAGGATAAATTTTTATAAAAGTGTAGCTTATTTTATCATACGTAATCTAGAAAACCCGTATTGCACAAAGGACAGCGCCCACTTTGGTTCATTTGTGTACTGCTGACAAAGTACCCATTTTACCACTCTTTATAAATTAGAAAGGGGATCCTAGATTTTTTTCAAGTCTTTACAAGCAAATTAACCCCTTAAAAAGGTTTTATCTGGCAAGGGTTTACTCTTCATTCCTCAAGGATAAAGAATCTAATGAGTTTTGTTACCCCCTTTAGAAGATAAGTCCTACTGGAAATATAGGTAGTCGGTAGCTATAGAGTTTTGACTTTTCAAATAAATCTTGTATACTTTTTTGAGCTTGTGTTAGCCTAGTGAGATAATCTGATTACAGAAAACCCCTTTAGGATACAGGTTTATGAGTCTAAATTAAGGTTAAGTACTATACCTCCTAGCTCTAAGAAAAGAAAAACTTAAAAAGGAATAAGTGTAGCAGTTTTACAGCGGTATAAAAATAGAAGGAAACCGCATGAAAAGGAGAATGAAAATTTCTTGAGCTGCCATTCTCTTTTTGTAAGTCATACCACTGTTACATTGACTTTTTATATTGAGCAACTATAATTCAAGTATAAGGATTCCACTTAAGTCATTTTTCTTCCTTTCTTCAAAGAGATTCCCTATTTTATAGCAGTAAATATAAGGGAGTTACCCACTTAAATAGAAGCTTAGAATATATACCAAAATCTTCTTGAGTTTTAGTACCCTGAAATATTACAGGAACCTGGTGCTACTAGGGCTTGAAGTCAGGTTTTACTAACTTTTTATACTGTCTGTAGTTCCAAAGTTCTTTTTTAAGAGAGTCAGAAAGATCTGATTTTGAGAGGCTGGGAAGAGGCCCAGCTATGAGCAATTGCATCTTTTTCTTAATTAAATTTGCAGCACGGAAGATCTTTATTTATAGGCGTACTTTAAACGGAAACCTCCTACTTTTTAACAAGTTGGTTTCAGGGTACTTTAAAATCTTCCTTATTAAAATGAAAGGGCCCTGTCAAAAAGAAACCGAGCGTAAGGGTGTTTAATCTAAAGTGATACTAGAAAGAGCCCTCATCGACTATATACTCACTTTCGTCCGGAGTATTGTCTAGGCATACCTTTTAAATGAAAAGTACTTAGTTACAGACATTCTAGTCTTGTATAGAGCTGCTTAGTCCACAATTTCAAAAAGAGGGGTACCCCCGATATTATTTAATATTAAACTTTTTATAATCCCCCTTTAGTATTCCTGCTATATTTAGATTTAGACAAGCTGTGCAATGCCTTTTGAAACCAAGACATAAAAGAAATTTTCATTAACACCTTAGGCGTACCTTGACTTTTGACTTCTGTTTCACTATAATAGGAGAAGCTTCCCTGATTATCAATTTGAGTTCTTTATTAGAATCTTTTAATTGCGGAGATCCCGTAAAAGTTAATCAAAAAAGACCCTGTGTATTTTCATAAAAGTATCCATAAAAACTAGCAAAACCGAAAGACTCAATGGAGGGTCTAAACGGGTAGAGAATTACTAATGAAGTCTACTTTTAATGCCCCCACTAGAAAAATATCCGGAGTAGGGAGGCCCTAGATTATGTATGTAAAGCGGGTTTTCCATGTATAACACAACTGCCAAGTAGTCAAAAGGGATCTTCGCTCGCGGAAAGCGGGTACATCTATGGCTGGGTCTGAAATGAATTTTTAAAGATAACGATATCTATGCTTGTATCAAGTTAGTTAGGGGGCACTCACTACTAAACCTTGTCAACTACAATACAATATAATTAAAGGGACTCACGCTCAAATTATCCTGTTTGCAAAAACCCTGTATATATTCTCAATACGCTTACTTATAATATAAAAGAAAAGTACCTGGCTAGGATCCTCAGGGGGTATTGCGTACTTATAACTTTTGATGAAAGATCTGCTTACGACTTAAAGAAAAATTCTTTTCTATTATTGTAGGGTTACTCCGAAAAGGAAATTCGAGGGTGTCCCCAGCATTTTATAGGTGTTTTTCAGGGTAGGCAAAAGTCCCGTAGGGTAAGGGCGACTAATATCTGCACTGCATTGTACATGAGATCGTGAAGGGATAAGATACAAGAAAGATGAGTAAAAAATTTACAAACCAAAAGGGGCAGTGCTTGTAAAGTGCAAACGATTCGAGTACGGATCCTAGCTAATAATGACATAAGTTATTCTGGGAGCCCTGTAACTACATAAATGAACTCGCTATGCATGTCTTTTTTCTAGTATAATTTTCTTAATCAGAAAAGAAGCAAAATCCCTCTCGAAATCTTCTGACTTTACTTGGGCTTGGGTCATAAAAGTATATGTCTTAAAGCCTTCCTATATAGCTTGCGAAGCTCTCGGGGATTTCTTTATATAAATGAAGTAACCAACTAAAACTAGAATAAGACTTTTTGCCTATTCTCTAGGAAACCCAGACTTCTTTATGAGAGACACGTCACCTCGTGTTTGAAGCGAAACCCGAAGGACGATTAGAAATCAGCAATGCTATCAGAGTTTACCTTTGGTTTTGAACCCATTAATTCTAATTGTCCGAAATCCTGTTTGATCCGATGCTGTAAATAAGATATTCGAAGAGTTTTCTAGAATAACCCATTCTTTCTTTTTTTAGGTATCTAATAAAGCTCTTGCTCTGTAGCTTTTCAAGAAAGATTTAAGGCAGTTAAAAGGGCTAGTCAACCCCTTGAAATTAAGACCCTTTAGAAAAAAAAATCCAATCAGAATTGGTAAAGTTTCTTTTCAAAATAAGTTAGAAGTATATCAAAGATAACTAGAGTTTTAAACACACGGACAAAAAAAATACTAACTCTTGAGACTCAGTAATATTTATAAAAATTCTGAATAGTGTCTCACGGACTTCCAACAAGTCGAGTCTTTCAAATAAGATCAAATAAGGAAAGCTTTTTCGCTTTAAGTACATAAAAGCTCAGAGCTCCTAAAGACCTTGAGGTTCTTTCCAAGGAAGATTCCAGCTTTTTATAGAAAAACTAAAGTAGGAATAGAAAGAGCTTACTCTTTTTGTTTTAAATATCAAAATGGAAATGATTCTAAAAAAACACTTGACTTTTAAGTACTTTGTTATATTCTAACCGATGGAGATAATTAAGTCACAGGACTCACGTATTCTACCAAGAAGTTCCTTCATTGCAGCCATTTATCTTTATATTATGTATAAAGATTTTAATGTCTAGCTCTCTGCTTTGATAGGCTTTTTACGACAAAATAGAATACGATTCAGGGCGATACCCCCTTTAAATAAACCTACGTAATTCAAGTGAGTAGAGTTTCTAAAAACGCTTCTTTCTTAAAAGTGCAAAGAGCCTCTTTTTGTGAAAATCTCCTTAATTACATTACCTGTATTTATTTCAGAGTAGAGGTTTAACTATTTCTATAATTATAATAGTCTATTTCTTAATGATTAAAGGGTATCTCTAAAGCTTCTATTTAAGTCCTAGACTTTACATACTAAAAAGCCACAAGTATCACTTTTGGTCAGCTCCTTATCCATAATATTAAGTTAACTAACGACCTCAGGGCTTGCACAAGCATTTATATACAAGGAGAGGGTACCCAGTAAAAAGTTTGATCTTTCTCTTATTCTATATATTTTCTTAACTCTGGGTTCTAATAAACCCGAAACTCCTGTCGTTTTACATTAAGAACTAAAAAACCCGATTTATCATAATACCTTTCTCTTGTGTCAATCAAACAGAGTATCCAAGACTTTTTGACCCTTATTCATACTAAAGGCTCCCCCGGAGCGCCTTAAACTGAAAAAAGACTATAAAATAGAACTCTTCAAAAGTCTTCCTATTAAGTCTGCAGTACCGGATTCCTTGCATTTCTTTTTTTTTCCTTAAAACAGGAATTCCCCGTAATTCTAATTCGATAACAACTAAATAACAGGGTTTGGGTTTTAACAACTTCTTATGGGTATTCCATATCTTCTTGTTTCTTGTTATGGAAGTTTTGTATTCTTAGAGTGTCTTATAGTAATCCATTAGTATTCTATATAGGTACTTAATAGGTTGTCTTGCTCTTAAAGGTAAAGTCCTCCTGTTACCTGTAGTTCTTAGGACATAGCTTTTTCATTATAGAGGCTTTTTGTCTTTGGTGTTTCTCTGTTTCCAATTCTGGATAGTAAGAAAGCTATATTACGGAATAAAAGAATGAAGCTAAAAGTCATAGGTTTCCGGTTTTGCAGTAAAAAAGAGGAATCTTCCTTGAAACAACTATAACTAACTAACTCTATTACTTACATATAATACGAAGACTTCGATAGGCAATTATAAGTAATTTACTAGGGAATACAAGGGCCCAGACCCATAAGAAAATCCAAAAGCCCATAAATAAAGTGTCAAAAATGAACTTTAATTCATTAATTCATTTGTTTTTAAATATTAAATATAAAAAGAAGGACCCCAAAGAGGCTAACTAAGTTTAGAATTTTCTGTGCTATTTAGGGCTATATAAAAGACTCACGAAGTGCACTCATTTTTTATACAGCTTATTCCTAAATTGTTCAGGCCAGTTAATAGGATACTCATAAGCTCCCGTATGAGGTCATAGTGAATAGTGAAAAAGAAATGTAATAGGCTAAGATCTAAATTTTAAAAAGTACAAAGGCCCTCCCTTAGTATATACACGCGTACCTCTACAAAGCCTCTTGCTATTTTGACGGCTCCTAGGGTTGAGAGGTTCATGATATCCTGGATACGTTCGAGGGGTTCTTTTTTTGGTTGGGTTTTTAAATTAAGAGGAAGCGTTAAAGATTTTTTGGTTCTGGTATTCTGCTTGAAGCCTCTTAATGCTCGAGTATTGGGATCCTGTTAAACAAATGTAATTTATATGTATCTTTTCTTTTTTCTCCTATTCCTATTATAAAATTCCTGTATACAAAATAAGTCTCTTTGCTAAGCTAAAAATAATGAATGAGGAAACTTTCAACATTTTTAAGGTACAGTAAAGTGACTTTTAAAAGTGCAACTCTCCCTTTATAGTGTTGTTGTAATCAAAACCCCAAAGGCCCAGCAGATTTGTAAGAAAAACTCATACTAAAGACGGACCCAAACAGGACTTCTTTGGCTTTACTTATAACTGCGGACTTTTTTCAAATCTCCCGTTACCTTAATAAATAAGGAGCTCCCTGTATCTGGATTTCGTCGACTTATCACAACTAAGTGTAATCTTTGATGGGACTAAGGGCTTTCAATACTTTTTGGTTAAACTCTGTTACTTTTTCGTAGGATTACAAGCAAATTATTAACATGAAAAGCTTTCTTCTTTATAAAACTACGCGTTTTATACGGGCTTATAACTCCCAAATGGCACCCACTTTCTCTGTTTTTATTTATTCTTTCTTTAGAGCCTTTTTCATAGGTATGCTCCTACTTGGGTTCTCCTTGTTTTGTTAGATCCAAATATTACTAGGAAGACCCGTTATTACTAGGACGTCTTTTTAATTACCAAAGAAATTTTACACTCTAATCGAGAGGTGTTACGTCGAGATATTTTGGAAGCTCTTTTTATATTTTATTAAGCCCTACCTTGCCCTTTTCTTCACTAAGTTTACGCACTCAATTGTTGGAAGGAAGTAGCTTCTTTAGAATACTTTACTAAGAAAGCAAAACCTTAGAGATAGAGATAAAATCTCGTTTAGAACAAAAACAAGAAGTGTACATTTCATTTTAAAAGGAAACTGAAAGAAAAAGAAAAATCATACTAAAACCTTCAATTTATTGAGGGGCGCCTTGTCTTATTCTAGAAGATAGCTAACCTTATTAGTGAGTCCCCCTTACTTAGCCCAACTTCGATAAAAATCAAACTCATTGACCTGCCTCCCTAAAAAGAGGATCTTACCAAGCTACTATAAAGATCTAAGGATTTCCTTACTTCTAGATCCAGAACTGAAGAAAGATTCTTTTAAACTTTATTTGACTAACTTACTTAGAAAAACTGGAAATTCCGTCTTACTTTCTTAAACTTGCTTTGAAATAAAAAACACAGAAGGCCCCCTAATACTTGTACAAAATTCTTAAAAAAACCCCTTATTATAATATAAAGACTTTCTCTCCTGTATAAAAAACCCCCATTAAACAAAAAGATATAACTTGAGTCTAACCCAACTTTCTTTACAGGAAGTATCCCTATCTCATTCATAATTTTGTTAGTCCTAGCTTACCTGTCCTCTTCCATCTTAGAATAACCTTCTTATCCCTATCCTTTGTATGTAAAAGAAACCCTTAACCTCTTCTATCTATAAACCCTTTAAGGGATAATTGTTATGGTGCTTTGGAATCTTCCTTTTAGTTTACTAGAGTTTATTTAAGACTCCAACAAAACTAGCCTTGCTTGACCTTATAAGAAATAGTACAAAACTGACAATAAGGAAATCCTCGGTACAATTAAGGCTCTATTCTAGACTAAAGGATTCCTAAAAGCACTCGGAGCATATTGTAAAATAAACAAGTTAAAAGATAGATACTCGTAGGGCACCCGTTGTGTCAGCCTACCTCAGCTCCTTCAAAACCGGGGCCTTTGGGGTTAGCTTTTCCTAAGAAACCTCCGAGAGGAGATTTCTAGTCTTTCTATTTTAATAAGATATCCCTGCTGGGATTCCTACTAGCGAGCTTGTTCTTTAGATACATTAATAAAGAAGGGTCCAGTAATTTTAGACTTCCGAATAATTGTATAAAGAAATCGTAATAACACAAGGTATCAAGTCAATAATAGAAACCCCTACCTTAAGGGTTATCATAGTTACCAAATCTTAATTGCAGGATCTCTTCAAAAATTTTTAAGTTAAACTTAGTAAGTCTTTTTTAAACTAAGGTTAAGGTCTTTTACTGGTTACTGGGTAGATGCATTAAGCATTAATGAAATTCTGGAACAAAAACCTCTTTAAATTAAAGAGATATACAAAAGAATACTATAAAATCGAGTTTATGAAATAATAAGTTAGAAAAAAAAAATGACGAATAAAGTTGCTAATAATTCTTAAAAATTATCCTGATTCTAGTCAGTATCCTATGGATTTATATAGTGAACACTCTTGTCCTTGAGCTACGACTTTTTCGAGATGTAAATAATATCTCCTAGCATCTATTAGAATCTTTTAAACTTAGTAGCCTCCTTTTAAAAAAGGCGCCTCTTGTTCTTACTTTACTTTATACAGCTGCAGTATCCCTTTTCTTCACAGGACGGTCCACTTTCTCGTTGAGCCTCTAAGTTTTACCATTCTTTGGACAAAGCAGGATCTTTTTAGTTAGTTTTAGCGAAGAATCCTAGTCGAATCGGTTGATAAACTTTTTAATGGGGTACCCTTGTAGAGTTTAATAAAGACTGCATTTTCAAGGGAATCCCTACTTTATTTATTTACGTAAAATCACTCTCTTTATAAAATTGAGTTCTCCTTGCTGGACCAGTTGCTTATAATATATCAAGAAAATTCCCCTACGAATCTAACTTCATTAACAAAACAAAAAGGGTATAGTGCTTAATTTTCAAATTTATACAAGTCTAGCCCCATTATAAAAGAAAAACCCCGTATCAAAAGCAGGAGCCTCCTTAGTTTATGATGTATCCGCAAAAAGTAGAAATCGCGTAAGCTCTTATGGATTTTAGTGCAAATGGCCAAAGAAAACGTTCCCCAAGTTTAGTATTAGCAATATTTGCATGTCTACTACGAATTAACAAACTCATAAAAAAGGCAAATCCCTACGATTTAGGTTAGTCTTTTTTTTGAGCGGGACCCTTTATGTATATAACTGAATTTTTGGTTCTCCTTATTTTCTTTTCGAGAGATGTTTTCATATTAACACCGGAATACAGCGGATCCGACTTTAACTCTCTTATAAAAACTTATAAAAAAAGGGTTTTTTCTACCCCGAGTATAAGTTCTTTTCATTTTCCATAAATAAAGGAGTCTTCACCAGAGCTCTATATAAATTCCACAGAGTTTTACACTCAGTCCCGAATCTATAAATTTTGGGTATTCCTATAAGTCTCAAAAGTTCAAAATAAAAAGGGTTTAAGGTCGCCGACAAAAGATCACAGAATGCTGAAATTCTTTGTTCAAACGGATACACAATTGTTGTCTTTAACATTTTCAAAGCTAGTTACTAAAGTTAGAGTCTAGTAGAATTATGAAAAAACCTTCTTTAGGGCTTCCAACTCCTTAATACTTTGAGTTAAAAGCTTAGATTTAGTTTCGGATGAAACTTTAGTGCAGTGCACGGATTGCTTCTTTTTATTTTAGGGTATCCGGGTCTTTCAATTTTTAATTAATAAGGGAGGGGTATACTTTTAGAGAAACTCAGGATTCGGCTAGAACTCAGTCTCGATGTATAATACCAAAGGCGAGTCTCTTACTAAGTAGTCAAAATATGACATAGATAGGCCACAAGTTCTGTAATTAGAATAAAAAGTCCTGATTTCTTATCTTACTTTATAGGGTTAACCTCAAATAGAAATTAAAAGAAGTTTATACGACGGGGTTTTTCCTTGAAAATGAGGTTATCCCCGGGCTCATAAATTGAGAGAACTTTATACTTAATCCGGATGTAAAACGCATGTAAAAAAGCAAAATGCCTTAGAATCACTAAAAAACCTCTGTACTAGCCCCATTAAGCAGGGAGCTTTTTTAAATAATAGAAATAAGGACCCCTTACAATATCTATCTAATCGAAACTCCAAAGGAAGTTTTTGTAGTATAAAAGCTCTATCTGCCAAACACTTAATTTATAGGGAATACAAAAGTGACTTACTGTATTGTATATTAATAAGCTAATTTCAGATTCGTTTTTATAAATTCTGGGGTATACTAACAGAATTGAGGGGCTCACAAGTATTTTGAAACCCAAACCTAAAAAGCTCTCAGCGCACCCTTGCCCTTGTACAAAGACCTCTTATTCGAAAAAAATCTCGTCGGGTATGAATTCTAAGGGAACTTGTTACACCCGCTTTAATCCCATTTAATTGAAAGGAAATCCCGCATAAATCAAAGGGTTCCTATTATGACTAAAATTGCTTTAGTTACAAGACCATACTAAATTCAATTTGAATTTTCTTACCGTTTTGTTATAGATTTGTGAGCTCCTCTAAAAAGTTTATACTTGCTTTCTTAACAACGGGGTTTTCTTATATCTTTCTTAGCAAGCAATCTCTCAAGGTAAAAAAGGGCTCAATTATTTAGGGTTCGGTTTATAAGTAATAAAGTATTCCAATTCTGTATATATTAGCTACGAATTCTCGTAAGAATTATTCTTTACCCCTTGTAATGAGAATGTAGAAAAAGCCCGGGTTCTCGAAAAGAGCATTCTTTCCTTTTCAGTTTAAGAGAAAAGGGTTTAAAAACTACAAGAGTTAGAAAAAGGAATTTTTAAGGATACTTATGAAGCATAGCACTGAATTCTAGATAATATAGAAAGTCTATGATATGAGCTACCGTTTTCTTTTTAATAAAACTAAGTCAGTCCTAAACTCAAATTAGATTTGTATTTGTGTCAGTTTCTTAAGATTTCCCCTTTTTAAAAGTTTCCTTAAGGTTTTCGGATCCGGGAGAATACAAAGAATTGAAGCAAATTTCCTTTAGTTTTCAGGGCTTTTAGTCTAAGTATGTAATACCTATCCAGGGACGATAAACGCATAGTACATTGAGGGATATACCTTAGAACTTCTCTACAACTAAACCAATACAAACGAAAAAAAGACTCTATATTCTATTACGATTAAGACTAACTATATTTATAGATAAAATACAAACTACTATAAGAAAAAACAAGACAACCTGGATATCCAAAATTTGCTTGCTACCATACTATCTCAAACTCCTATTTCCTATTCGTTCCTAAGAAACTCAAATCTAGAATAAAAAACAAAGTGAGTATCAGTAACAAATAAAACAAGTAAGTCAAATAAAAGAAAAGAAGAACCAAAGTGATTACGCGTATACATGTACAATTCTTTCACTATATTCCCCTAACCCCCTCCCTTCGTATCAGTCGGCAATAGGGATTATTCGATTCACGAGATTCAATATCTATCTAACTAGCTAACTAGAGGATTCTCAGTTCCTTGTTATAAGGGTTAAACTTTTTCGGTTTCAAGTGTCTACTTGAGAATAGTTTCCTGCACTTTTTATGGATTTTCGCTATAGCTACTCTTCTTTTCTTAACTAAAGGTGAGTATAGACACAGGGTATACAACT
Organism: Pelargonium tetragonum; assembly: GCA_036897445.1. NCBI lineage: Eukaryota > Viridiplantae > Streptophyta > Magnoliopsida > Geraniales > Geraniaceae > Pelargonium > Pelargonium tetragonum. The sequence goes on from JAYMTL010000022.1 coordinate 25,593, forward strand.
TCTTTGCCGATAAACAAGTATTACATTGAAGAATGAACCTTATATCTTATAGCACATGCACTAGAAAACAAGACTACTAACTACTAGTATAACTAGCTACACTAACTTTAAGAGTAAAGGTAAGACAATAGATACAAAAATACGAAAAGGGAATAAATTAACTATAGGCAACAAGAAGAGTATAGCTTATAAGAAGAAGAAAGGTGCTGCTCCTAAGAAAACTAAAACAAGTGAAATGCAGATGAATAAGATACAGATTTAGAATATGAAGAAGTCGAAGAAGAAGGAAGTAACTAAGTTAGGTCAAGGTCAAACGAAGAGTACAAATACAAGAATACAGAATCCCAAACAGCAACAAGCAAGTAAAACAAAGAATATAAAATAAATAAGAAAAGCTTTTAGTAACTTTAACGTCGACTTGAACCTTTCAAACCCCGCTCTTTACTTTTATGCTTGAACTATTACGGAAGTGATGTCTCACTTACAAGTTCTCTTTTTCTAGAGTATACAACCTTTTTTGATTCAAAATCTCGTTATCTAGACGATTCCTTGTTAACTGTTTACTTGATATTTGAGAGAGGTTTCTTACTTTTATGTATAGGGAGAATCCTACTTTTCTAATTAGAAACTGAACCTTCGAATCTCTAGCTATCCAATTGTCTATCTATAAGCTAGCCTGCTCCTTAAGTCTTGAGGAACAAAAAGCTTGTCCTGAACCCCCTGTATTTATCGATATAGGAAAACCCCCTGACTCCATTAGGAAACGACGTAAACTTGTAAAACTTCCTGTTCACTCTTCCGAAAAACTCCAGTTCAACCTTCTTATATAGTATAGAAACCCGAGATTCTGGCTTGCTGTAACCTTATAAGATTTGCTCCTAAACAAAGTTACCTAACACCAGGTAAAGACTTTTTACACTAAATCCAAGGAAGAAAACCCTGACTTCAGCTAATCTACTTACTAATGGGAAACAAAAGAATATACAAGAAAAGCAACCCCTCTTCACCACACAAAGGCTCCTAATAAGGAAGACAGATTCTTTCACGCCTGAAATTGCTATCTAGAACGCGACTTTTCCGCTGTTGAGGTACTCAGTGAATTGCTTGCTTTATACTTTAATAGATAAGATATTCACTCTTTTTATACGTCTCAATGAAATGGAACTAGAACAGCTATCAAAGTAAAAAAAGAGACCCGGTTCCTTTACACTTCTAAGCACCTTGACTTGTACTACGAATACGGGAACCATAGAAGCAAAAGAACAAGCAACTACTCTCTTTCCTCCAGTCAAAGCCCGTAATTAGTATTAGGAATACAGATGAGATATAATAGATATAACAGTGCCAGTATTATCTATAATATACATTACCTCAGTTTAGGTACTCAGTAATGCTCCCCTTTTGACCTATTTCACACCGACTTTGATTTTGTTTGAATGACTTCTTTATATTATAGCTCTTTGCGAACCAGTCCTTTTTTTTTTCGAAAGAATCCCATTAAGCCATGAACTAGAGAAGCTATTCAAGTCAACCTATGGGCCCGGGTTATCTTACCTCAACCTTCTAAAATAAATAAGAGAGGAAAAGAATCACTCTTGACTCTACCATTACCTTACTAAGTGTACTTCCTTAATTTCAATATCGATAAGCTCCATAACCCAAGGAAGAGTATCTCCTACTCAAACTACTATAATAAAGGGCTTCGCACCTTAAAATCCCGTTACCTAATAAGAGTATATGAAGGAACAAACAACTACTGTACACATCCTACGCTGTCTACCTGTGGTACACTGTCTACTCTATCCTAAAACCAGTTTACCGAATAAGACCCTTCTAGCTCTAGTGCTGTGTCTCCACCGTCTCCTGGTTACCTATTAGCTGGGTATAGGGTTAGCTATGTCTCCTAAGTATACTACTCCTAAAGCTCCTTCTTCTCCTAATAAAGTACTAAAGAATCTCAAACAGCAGAGGAGTCTAGGTCTAGTCCAAATAATGAAAGGAAGTCAGAAGAAGGAGTAGCATCTGTATTTGCATGTGCCTCTTCATGTGTGCTCTCTACTAACCTCTTACACTACCTCCTAAACCTCAAAGGTTCGGTAGGGCAGATACTATCTTCCATCTACTAGGTTTACATCCTCATTACTGATAAGCTCTATAGCACACTGAGGGATATGCTTAGACTAATATACAAACTACTGAGTTACTTAGTCTACCTGTTATCCTATCTACCTATCAGACCTATCCTATTCTAAAACTATACTGCTATCTTTCTATTCTAGTAGCTCCACTTCACTTATTAACCTTACTGGTTCCCCCTTTAGTTAGAGGTATAGCTCATTCTCCTGTTACTGCCCCTCCTTCTCTTGTTAAGAATAAAAGACAGAATACACAGATACTCTGAGAATGAGAAGTCAAAAAGTTAGTCAAGTAACAAAATTCATTCATACACTAGCTACGGGCTGCCACAAAAAGACAGGTATGGTCCATAAGCCCTATACTCCTAAGAAAGGGTATACAGATGAAATAAAAGAATACAAAAACAGAGTATGAAAACAAAGAAAGTCAATCGTTGGTGATGGGTGTTATAACGTATCTATACCTATTCTAGAAACTATCATACCTTAAACTCCCTCACTTCGGCAATTGGGATTCATGTTATATTTATAAGGTTCGTATCCTCAACCAGGAGTATTCCCTTTTATTTTAATAGAATACCACTAATAGCAAAAGAGTAGAAAAGAATCTAACAATCTATAATTATTATATATGAACTATAATAGTCTAATAATTTATTAGATTTAAGAGTAAGACTATAGCTTTCTAAATAATAGTGACTTTCTAGCTATTTTAGCTCTATAAAACAGGTACAGCTAAGACTTTTCTCCTTATCTGTCTATATCCTAAACTCCTAGTTCTAGTACTTTTCTAACTCATCTAACAACTCCTAAGAAGTCTAGCTCACTCATAAAAAAGATTATAGCTATCAATAAGAAGTAAGTTCAAGTTAGTTGGTGGGTATTCTTTATAGTGTATGCAGCTATATTCAAAAGACTATTAATTACATTACCTCCGTTATACTAGAGTCGGGCAGAGTAGTGCTATCTAAACTCTATAAGTTTCTAACATCTCCGATGTCAGTAACCGCGGAGAGAGAACTGGATGAAGACAGCTTAGACTACTAAAAATCCTATACTCTTTAACTAAGAATAGAGGTAGAGTAAACTACATACTACTTATACCAAGCTCCTATAGAATCAACCTAAAAAGATAGTGAAATATAGAACAGTAGGAAAATAGCTACAGGAAGTCCCGTCAACAGGAAGAAGATCCATACCCCTAAGTTACTGGTTATACGACTTGCACTCCTAGGGTAAGCTCCAAGAGTAGCTTAAATAGAAAGGGTCAAGCTGCTACAAGAATACAGAGTGAAAGTCTAGCTAAAGTTAGTGAAGAGCTTTTTTCCCAATCTTTTCATTGCAAAAAAGGGGTCCTTTAGTAAGTAAAAAGTAAATAAATTGAAATCCTGGTTTTTCCGGTTGTGGGTCTTCTTGTGTATAAGTCTATCCTATCCTATATACCAAAGGTCCCCTTATTCGGATGAACTCAGTCGGTAAGAAAGATTCTTCTATAGTACTACAAGCTACAAGGTTTCTCCACTACTTTTCGATAAGGACACAGCAAAATAGGAATATCCATAGCATGTAATAAAAGAAAATAAAAAAGAAACTTGTACTAAAAGAAAGACTCTAACAAAAGATTCTAGAAAAAAGAAGAAAGGTTTTTCAAGTGACACTTCTTAACTTAATAATGAGAGCAGGCTCTCATCTGGGTTTCTGGATTATAATGGAATAAGAGAACTCTAAGGAAAGCCTTTTATATATATTAAACTAAAGCAAATAGTAAAGAAAATCACAAGCTATTGCGACTCCCTTTCTAGTTCCAGAAGATAGAAATTGTAAAGCAGAAATTCTTGACTAATAAAAGGGAATCCTTTTCTGTATTTTCTATTTATTAGTATTTAAGTTTAAGAAATTTTTTATGGGACTAGAACCTCTGACTTTCTAAGACCTCCCTAGTTTTTAATTATAGTATCTTAGGATACTACTTGAACTCGTGTCTTTTCTAGTGGATCTGATCAGTGTTATAGGGATACCGAATAAGAAACAAGCAGGTAATAAGAAATTTTTGGGGTTTTAAGGTCAGTAGTTTTATGTATACTTCCTCTATGTATCGCTTATTAATTATTAATTAAGTTAAAATTTTCTTAAAAAAAGTGTCCTTATTTTTAACAAATCTGGTTACCAAAGACCCGGGAGTAAAAGGAATTGGGTAATTCTAGTCCATTTGGATAGGAGCTACTCAAATCTTTAAAAGAAACAAGAAAAAGAAGATAAAAAAGACAAGGTCTACTTTCCCTTATTTAGGATTCTTTATTTCTTTATTTAGAGAAGGTTGGATAGTAAGGCACCCTCTTCTGTTTACTCTTCTTTATAACCTTTCTTGCCAATGAACCTCGCTCATAGCTATCTATAAGACCCCTTTTATCGGCCTACTTCACCGCTCGCTTTCTTTAAAACAAGGGTTCTTTCAATCAAAAAATAGAATATACAAATACAGTAAGTTCAAATCCCACCCCTAGACAGTATAATAGGTCTCATTACTCAATCCCAATTCTACTCTTTCAAAACTTCCGGTCGACTTGTCTTATGAAGCAGTAAGAGGAACCCCAGCTAACCCCATTCCATATCTATCAAAGCAAAATTACTTGAAAAAGAGAACTAACGATAAGTACTAGAACTCCGAATAACCTTAACTTGCATATAGCCATTCATACCTTTGTGCTCCTACTAGAATAGAAAACTCGGAATCTTCTTCTTAAACCGAAGCCCTTCTTTGGCGTAAACGCATTCACCTCAATGACTTTAAGTTTATAGCATCCGGAGAAATCCTGTCAACCCGGAAACTCCCCCTTCACTATCATACCTTAGACCCAACTTTCTTTAATAAAAGCCCCCTTTTATATTTAGACTATAAACGTTCATTTCTTCTAATGCCTTTTATCTCTTTTCGGAGCTGACCTCTCTCAGTCTTTTTTAAGAGACTTTACACGGAACTCTATTAACCTGGAAACAATCCTACTAAATCTCTCTTACTTCACTCGCTAAACCGGGAGCTTCTTACTAAAGCTAAACTGCGAGAAACCCCTTATTGAGGAAAAGTCCCTGAATCTGACTCCAGTAAAACGATCTTTATTTCATGTTCACTCTTCCAAAGCCTCTCTTCTATACTAAAGAAACCCAATAAGCCGACTCGCTGTAACCGTAGAATTGCCTTTTGTTTTCTGGCACCCCGGATATAGATATACAGGACTGCTCCTTATATACTTTCAACATACTCCACAAACACAAAGAAGTCTAGTCAAACCTAAGTTTTTGCGCTCCTACTAGAACCTTCAACAGGGATTCCGCCTATTAAAGTCTAAAGTAAAGAAACTTTTGAACTAAAAGAAAACCTGTTTTAGCTAGAGGACGGGTCTCGGATTTCGAAAAAAGGATTCGAGCCTTATATGTAAAATGAATCAAAGGGGGCTCTCTAATGGAAAGAATAAGACCTTATAATATAATAAAGAGTTTAAAACTAAGAATTTGCAATATTATATGTTATAAGAGCATCGCTATAATGCTATAAGAAAACTATGTTTCAAGCTTTTTAAGCCTGAATTTACTAAGTTTTCCTTAATTCTTTCTGAAATTTCTTATAATAAAAAAGACTTGTCCAGTCAATCTTTAGAAAGTAAAATAGAGCACCCGGCAACAACAAGAAAGGATCTCTCTAAGGGTTATCGATACCTTTGCCGAAAACCGATAAACTTACTTTTACTAAAAAAGAAACTTCATTTACCGGAAACGGCTTAAGCCCCAGCTTGCTGTCTTCTGCTTACCTCGTTTATCCCTTTTGCCTAGGTTTTCTCTTGATAGCTGCCGTACCAACTGTCTTATAACTTGTTCGAGTAGCCTTAATCTTATGAGCTAGACTCGAACTCTTATAATATAAACTAACCCGTAAACTATCTCCTAGAAATTTGATGTTAACTATTACAAAAAACTAGCAGGATAGGACTAAGACATAACAGAATCTTTAATAGGCAACTGCCTTAGCTATGAGATTCCCGCGATTCGAGAGAAACTTAAAATAGGATACTGGACTCCCCCTTTCTTACCATTACCAAGAGTAAAAAGAGTGGGAGATTTCTATAGCCTTTGTTTGACAAATACCATTTCTTGGTTGAGATGAGATAATAGATAATAAACCAAGCTGCGGAAAAACCCTAAGGAGACTCTGGGGGCTTCTACTATGTTATGTTCGAGTACAGCCAAATACAGATTTGAAGGAAAGGGCTTAAAAGCAAGCTCGCCTTAGAAAGCCAGGGAACAAAAATGACAAAGAACTCCTCTTTCGTGAGCTCCTCAAGATAACAAGATTTTTCCTACTTCAGTAAGTTAGCTTAGCTAGGAAGTCGTACCATAAGATTGAGTCATTATAGAAATAGAATGAAATAGGTTTAACCTAAAAAAAAGACTCTGCCAGTTTCTTGGAGATAAAGGTTACTGTTATTTAGATAGACAAGTAGAAAAGAAATTGTCTGAATCAGGCATTCAAATTACCAAAGAAAAAACTTTTATAAACAACTTAAGAAAAGAAAGTAAAAGGCAAAAGAAATATACTATAATATAAGCAGTCCAACACTCTTTTGGAGATACCGAACAAAAAGAAAGGGCGCTGTCCAACTCAAAAACACCATTCAAGAAATGGTCTACATCCCGGTAGTCTAACAAGACCCCTTTCACCTTGAAGCTTTCAAGAAATTCCCGGGCCTTTGTGATACAGTAGCAAACCCCGCCCAAGCTATCCGATAAAGTAATCCTTATTAAAAAAAGGAATTACTGGTTTTAGTTTGACTAGGTCTCAAGGAAGAACTCCGTCAAGACTAAACGGATACACCCAAGAGGACCCCTTTGAGTTGAAAAAGCCCCCTTACCTTGTTATAAATTTTTTTATTGCAATACAAGAAGCGTACTAAACTTTCAATTCTAATTTTAGAGCGGGGCCCCGTTTAAACCACAAAAATCTATGACAAATATGACAAAGGATTTTACTTTCATATTAGATAAAGAAAGAGTTGCTTTAGTAATTATACCCCGGATCCAAGGCCGCATCCTTTTAGGGCCCACTTTAGTACTGATTTTTATTGAGAGCTTCCTTTGAATAAATTAAAGGGAATCCTGTAAAACATATAACGGATTGATCCAAGAAAGCTAGCATCAGATATCATACTCTATCTAAACTGCCTAGGAGGAAGAAAACCCTTATACTACGGAGCAAAAGAAACCTTAAATCTAAGACCCTATAGCGTATCCCTCTTTTATCGCTTAGCTAATGTTCTATTTCATTCTGCTGCAAAGCCCCGAAACACAGCTACATTCGTTACTATGTTAGTTCTTTTGTTAATATACTACAAACTCGTAAATATTAAGTCTAATTTTTGCGTTTATTTACCACGGGAAGCTCGTGGGTTTCCTTGAGAAGTCCCTCTTTGACACAACAACTTTTGAAGTTCCTAATAAAGTTTGGGTTATCTCTATCTAAAAGGATTCCCCTTTTTTAGTGGGCCATAAAAAGCTAAGCTTTGAAAAAACTTTTAGGGTTCAGGAGTCTTACTTTCTTTTCTGGACTGGTAGTCGTAAACTAAGATTTCTTCAAGGATCAAAGAATTGCTAACTAGCAGGTCGAAAGTCTTAATATTGAGGTAGCTTGGATTTGAAGAGAAGAAGGGAGGTTCCAGACTTTAGGTTACTAGTGCTTTTTCAGTTCTTTCTCATTTTTATAGACTTTTTTTAGCTTGCCAAATAGCCACGGACTTGCTCCTATTAGTCAAAGCTCCCCTAGCTAAATTACCTTTTCCTGTCTTTAGAATAACCCATTAACCCCTCTAAAAGAAGTCCAAAAAATCTAAGTGACTAAAGTAAAAGGGATAAGTCTTTTTTTTTAAGGGAGATAATCTTCTTAGGGAGTAACTAGACTAACTAACTAAGTGTACCTAATTTCTTTTTCTTGTAATTCTCATATCAGCTTCTAAGGATGTAGAGAAAGAAGTATATTAGCTAGTAGAAAAAAAAAGAGGTCTTACTATAAGTTCTATTAGTAGTATATATAAGAGTAAGAATATATAGGTGTCTTCCCTCTTTATAAAGACCCGTGTACGTCATTTATGCTCTAGTATGCCTAAAAAATTGAAAGTTCCGAGTTTCCTACACCTTCTTTTTGAAGTTGGCTTGACTATGAAATTCCCTATGCATAATGTTTTTGCGTTCCCTAGCGACGACTTTAACTAAAGAATTTAAAACCCCAAAATGAGACCGAAGTATATGCTGCAGCTGTCAAACACTTTTTCATTCTTGTTATTGTTGAAAGACACAAGGACAAGATACTCCTTTCCTCAGCGAGCCCCATGTTCATTTTCTACTAAAGTGCTGAAGTTTGTCTTATCTTATCAAATAACCTAGTCCTAGGATTCCGGGCGAGGATTCATTACCTTTTTGATAGAGACAAGAAGTTTCTCATCCATAGGTAGACCTCGGTAAACCGGGTACTTCAGCCAAAAAAGATTGAAGCCTTATATTAGTAACAAATATAGCTGCAAAAAGAAGCATCCTCTGAGAATTCATATTATAAATAAGGAAGCTCTGACGAAATTTCAGTGCGGAAAACTTATGTTATTAAAAAAATCTCTAATCTACAAATTTTTTCTTTCTTTTTTTTATCGAGTTGTACCTATAAAATAAAGTATCTAATACAATAGGAAAAACCTCTTACTTTCTATATCTATTTTCTTTCTTTTACAGTACCCCTTATCAAAGTCAATCTCGTATATTTTATCCGGTGTGGTTTGAAAATCCCAGGTTAGGGTTTAAGTGTACAAGATAATGCAGGACTTTTCACGAAGAAACTGAAGTACACTATAGGGCGGGAGATCCATCTATTCTTCTTTTCTTGTAAAAAAAGTAACAGAGCATAAAATCTTTATGCTTTAATAGAAAAATTTATGGGACTACGTGCCCCTCCACTTATCCTAGGTATGGGAAGCTCCCTTAAATCTCATAAGTCAATCCTTTCCGTTTTTTATAATAGCATAACGGAATTCTCGAGGGTAACTCGCGATGAATAGGAAACGGCAATCCTTTTTGCTACCGGCCCACAGGAAAGTTGTAGAGTAATTTGACTCGTTTTGCCTTTTGGCTTCTATAATTCTAGAATATAAAGAAATTCTAGAAAAAATTTACTAGCCCTTGCTTTTGTATAAGTAGAACTTCTTAACTATAAAGTAGTTGACGGATTGCTTCTTTCTGACACTATAAAAAATTTCCTAATATTTTATTAAAAAGAAAAAGCCGCCTCAGCCTACCCAGTAGATTAACATCCCACTAAAATCAATCCTTTTTTATACGTAAAGTCTTTACTTTAGTGTTCATTTTGAATTCAATTCTAATGCCGAGGAATCTAAGTTGTAGCAGCCAACAAGGAAAATAGGCACTTTTCTTTCATTTCTCTTTTATATATATAGATCCGATAGCTCGCAATTTCCTAAAAAGAAAAAAGTTTCATGCTCTTTGTTAGGGCACTCACGACGACTAAAGGTGAACTTCCCTTGTATTGTAGTATTAAAAAAATTGGCTTTATTATAATACCTTGCTTTTAGCTTGTATACCTTATAGTACAGGGAGTCTACTTTCATTATATAGGGATCCCGCGTCAAGGTTTTATCTTTCTCAAAAGTTCAGTACAATAGATCGCTTAGATACATTAGTATGCCAACAAGTTTATACCTATCTTAATTAGAGTAAAAGCCTCGAAGTTTAACGAATATGTTTTTTAAATCAACATACGAAAAAATTTTGTATCGTGGGTTATAATCGGGCTTCCTACTAGTTCAATTTATCCTTACGTGTTTTTCTTTTTACCCCTGATACCCGAAAAATGAACGGATACCCGTAGTAGTTCTATACTTTTTAGATAAAGTTCATATTAGTGGTTAGTGACCTTTTTGAGTTATATGGTTTCACCTGTTCGATTTAGTCTAAGGTAGCCCAGTAAACCCCCCACAATTCACGCATAATGACGTTTACTTGTTTGTATAATTTAGAGTAGTTGCCGCAGGAGCTTTTCAATTTATAAGCGTAAGGAGCATCAGGAACCTTTTCGTTTTCTCAAGCTAGTTTTAGACACGACACATAGAAGCTTTTGAATCTCAATTATACCAACGAAGTAAGATAAGAGTAGATAGCATAAGGGTCAGTAGTCGTTTTTTTAGTTTCTAGCAGATTTTAAGCTTTTTTAAGATATAAGTCTTCCATATATTCTATTTTTTAGGGCCCGCCTCATGACTAAGAATTACTAAATCAGGACGAGGTAGCTCGATGACCAAAAATCTTTAGTTAGACCCCAAGAAACTTTTTTTTTGTTGTATCCTGCTTATAGACTACTACTATACTAGTATACTAGAGTTTAGGAATTTCATTTCCTTTCATTCAATTCTCTCTTCATTTTCGGATGCCTATTTCCTGAGCAGTCCTTCTTGTCCTTTGTACGGATTTTTTAGAGCTAGCCTATTACGAAGCTCTCTCTTTATAGACTTGTGACAACAAAGCTCCATGGAAAAAGCTCGCTATAATATAAAGAAACGAAGGGTGAAGTCCTATCACTCATAAGCCGGGTCTCTTTCTATTAAATGGAGGCAAGAGAAGGGCTTTTACAGCAAAAAGAAAGTATGGATTTCAACGCGCCTTCTTTAAGATTCTAGTGCCCCAGTTATAAAGTAGAACCCGAGAGCTTTAGGATTCTATGGGCACCCCGGATTTTATATTCTAATTAGAGGGGATTTTCTTTATAAAAAATTTTCCAGTAAGAGCGTTCTTTTAAGTGCAAGTAGGAATAAGAAAAAAATTTGTATACCCTTACTCCTCCTGCTTTTTGTGTATATTTATTAAAAAAAGCTTCCAAGTTCTTTTTTACACTAAAGAAGAATGCTGCTTAGCTTAATCAATGAAACAGGAATTCTTTAGTTGTCGTAGTTTGCCTGACTTATTAAAAATAGAACAGAACTTCCAGCCCCTTTCTAATTTCTACTGGGAATACCCCTAACCTAGTAGTTTAAGTCTAAGAAATCGTATGTCTGCCAAATCCCTAAAAAGCATAAAAATCCAATAAGATGAAGGAAATTGTTTACAATTTATGGAGGAAACAGAACCTACTTTACGAATATCCCAGAAAACCCAGTGAACTGAAAAGCGCTAATACAGGAATCTCTTACACGCATAACAGCGTTATAGGAAACCCTTTCCCTAGTTTAGAAAGAGAGCCTTTTTCACCGGAATATACAAGGTAAGTTCTAATCCCAAACTATATAGGTAAAACTAGGAAATCTATCTCCTTATCAGAAGGGACCCTGGCTCGCGGACCCTCTTACCATCTATTAACCTTAGCCATAGAACTCTGTAACTGCACCCTTCTTCTCATGAGCTTGACTATAACAGGAACTCTCTTTAGCCAGGGATTTCTCAGTTACTAAAAAAGATACCTAAAAAATTTTTCTAAATGTAAATGCTGCCTATATTAAGGTTTCTTATTAGCTACTTTTTCGGGAAGAAGAGGAACCCTAATACAAGGGCTCGTGTAAAATAAGACTCAGTCTTTCCACTCACTTTAAAAAGTCAAACTGAGCCCACTAGGAAACTTGATTCTATACTTACCAACAGGAATCCCCTAGTTAGTAAATTTGACTTGGAAACAACTTCTAAAGGCTTTCTTTTGTATAGACTCTAGAATTGATTAAGACTTCCAAAAACCCTACACCCTTTCTCGAACTCTTAAAACGACTAGATTATAGGTGAAAGGAGCACGTACACTTGCCACCCAAATTTGTATGCCTGTCTTAAGATAGATATAGGTTTTTACTTGGACCTGATCTCAATCTTACCTAACCGCGATCTCTATCTTAGTAGTACCTCTACCTTTCTTATAAACCAAACTCTCGTCTCAAGAGACCCTTATATCTAGCGAGTTCTTTTTAAAATTGAAGATACCAGGAACTTACTTAACTTAATTAGATAGCCAGCACCTACTTCTTATACTTACGTTCCTTTAACTTCCCGGCCTGAAAACCCGATTCTGAATATCCCAATTGCGCATTCTTGATCCTATTAGATAGAGTCTTTGACTCGAATTGCCTAGGAAAGTCCCTCTTTTTGAAAGCAAACCAACTGAAATCTAGGAAAACTTTAGACTTGCCCTCTTTCCTTCTACTATTCCGACTAGGAAACAAACAAAAGAGCCAATTGCTTATCGAAAATCTTACCTCCTCTATACTAACCAATAGAAACCTTGACATACTCCTATTCATTCATATTCAGAAAAGTCTACTTCTTTTTAGAATTGGGAACAAAGGAGCAGACTCTCGTTAAGAGCAACTCCTCTTTAGACTTTCCTGACCAACTTCTTAGTCTTTGACCTCTTTGTTTTATTTCATTCTGTATTTTCTTCTTCGTACCAAAGCCAATAAAACCAGGAATACAGATTAGATAGAACAACCCTACAATATCCCTCTAATGTTTCGACACCTTCTTTAGCATCAAATTTTCTTTTATAATTCTGAATTTGCCTTATACCCTATAAGAGAAGGTATTCACTCCTTGTTAACCGAGAGTTCCCTTACTAGCCTACACAACTCAACTAGGTAAAGCTCCCAAAATTCCTCTTGCTAATAAAACTAAGCTACTCTGTTATAATGAATAAAGAGACTACTAAAACTTCCAATAGCCCTGGCTCACCCCTATACTTGCTAGATCAATAGCCTTGCGCTTTTTTGGGAAACCTCTTCGTAGGAATTGCTTTAGTTACAGTGGTAGTTGTAAAACCAAAGCTTTTGAATAGTTATCAGACTTGATATCATAAACTAAAAAGGTAATGCTTTAAAAGGTTCACTAAAGAAGAAGCAGGTTCCGCTATGTGATGTGGCGCGGGTTAAGATCAAGTAAGGATGATAACAACGGAGAAACCCGGTTTAGAACATAGCACGGATTTTTCTAATTAGAATTGGGAATTGTAGGTTTCGGTGTAGGAGACCTTGACAGAAAACCTGAAGAAAACTTTCACTTAAGGTTTTTTAAGGGAACCCTAAGACTTAATAAGATGAAATACTCGGGAATAGAATGCGATAGGAAACTTCTCGATTTAGAGTCTAACACAAAAGCTTCTAGAAGTCTTAGTTCTCGCAGCGGGTATCCTAGTTAAGGACCCCTTTTCTTTGAAACGGAATAAAAAACTCTTTTTTTTAATACTTCTTTATTTGATAAAAAGTGGAAAGAATTTTAAGCCCCCTTGTAAATAAAACGACTACGACTCAAATTCTTTAGTAAAGTACGAACTCCTTTCTCTCGAAATAACTATCCTCTTAATTATCTATACGTCCTATCCTAGCAGGTAACATGCGGAATCGCAAAACCCCTTTATGTAAACTAGGAACCTTTCGAATCGAAGTCCCTAATGTTATGGGTTATAATGTAGGGTAGTCCAGGTTTTATTTATTTGCAGAGAAAATAGTCAATTTAGAGAATCCTATTAATTACATTACCTAGTTTCCCTCTCCTTTTTAGATAGATATAGTAACAGATCCAAGTAAACTTTAGTTTAAGGTATTCAAAGCTATAAAATGAAATTAGATCCTTCCTTAATAAAAAGGAATTGCAAAGTGAAAGTTCAAAGATCAAGCATTTCCCCGAACTTAACAGCTAGCCAATTCCTTTTGCTTTTTGGAACCGTACTTTTCGAGTTGTTAAATTGTTGGACTCCCCTTTTTACGTGTCAGATACATACAATCAATTACGAATAACTGTTACATTACATAAACTTCTTGTAGTATATAAAAAACGCAATAGAGTTTCTGGGCCTTGCCGACCTTGGTTAATAAGCAGACTCTGCCCTAAACTCGGGCTTATACCCTGTACTCTTTTATGATTCTAGTTTAGTATGTATAGAGTCCTTCTAGGTAATAAAACAGATAGGGGAATAGGAATCCTGTTGATTAAAAGAAAAGGGGACCCGTACCTTCCTCTACTGGAATTCAGAGTCTTGGGAATTTGACAAGCAAGTGCAAGTCTAGATAAGGAGCTCTTGTCAGGTATTTACTCTCAGCTTCACTTGAAATGGAAGGAATTCTTAAGTATATTATTTCACTCACAAGTTTCTAGCTTTTATTGTAGCAAAGAAATTCTAAGGAATCTGGGTAACTTGAATGAATTGTAATGATAGGGTTGGAGTAGTAGGAGTTCTGATAAATGAGTACAAGTTTTTAGGAAAGTGCAAGTCAAAGAGTCCTGTTCAATGGTAACCCTCCCTACTTATGCTCCATAACGATAACCTGAGGAGTCTACCTTATACAAAAGAATAACCTATCTGTACTATCTAATCCCTATAAAAAACCTAGTAATCTGTAATGAAACCTATAATCAAAAAGCTCCATAACCACTTGCCTGGTTACATAACCTTCCTATCTTCCTATAGAGTTACCTAACCGGTTAGCCTAGGTATTGCTTCTCCTCTTTCTTGTTAATACTAGGATCATGAGTATGAATAAAAGAAAACAAGATCCAAAAGCAAGACTAGAACCCACTGACAAACAAAGGAACGGTACCCCGCTGTACCCGTAAATTCATTAGAGGCTTCCATTCATAACAGGAAGAGTTTTTACTAGATTCCCACAAGATATTCAATTCATTCTATTTAAGTTCTTTCAAATCTGGACTTCTTTTGAGTTCTGCCCCCTTTTCAACTTTGTTAGATCCCTATACTATTTAGGCAACAGGTTGAAATTCATACTCTACTTTTCAGAATTCCGAGGGTTGAATACTTATTAGAAAGCGCAAAAACTAGAAGAAGTTCTCTACAGTTTCATGATCAAAGTCTTTAGTTAATATCATTTTAGTTTAGCTTTGGATTTAATAAGGAATGAACGAATCTTCTTTTATTAGAAATCCTTCAAAAAGAAACTTGAAGTTCCATAACAAGAATTGAAACTCTATCTTTATACTTATCAGTTAATCCGATTTTACACTCCCATCGATTAGGGGGCTTCCCTAAGAAAAACACAAAATGTAGGTATTGACTCCGAGGCTTCTCCTCATATCTATCTTGAAGGGTTCCTCTAGGAGCTATACCCGGGCATTCTTTTAATACTAGTAAGTGATTTGATCGCGTTCCTATGAAATTCAAATGAAGCTTTTCCATATGCTTCCCAGAGGTAGCTGCTTTATTTTAGGGTTTTCTTTTACTTGTCGTGTTTAAAGGGTGTAAAACTACGTCAAACTTATAAGTCTCCCCTTTTCTGCTTCAACTGAAGAGGCCTGAAATAGACAGTTAAAATATCGAAGCTCCCTCTGGACTTGGCAGTGGAAGAATAAAAAGTAACTTCTATTCTAATAGATCTTGTAATCCCGGCAAAGTTCCTCAATCCTATTCCTTATTTGGTGCCCGGGCTTGTCAAAGATAAGGTTATTATGAACTGGTAAATGAAAGATATTACCTCCGGGGGATTGTAGACTAATCCTTTTCTCAGGCAAGTATCTCATGGAGCACCCCTTTGCTTGGGGCAATCAGTATATATCTTTATCGTGGTAACGTTAATGCTTAAATTCACTAGTGTGAAAACTTTGACCAGACCCTTCTATTATAAAACAAAGAATCCAGGTATTAAGTTCAGTATTTTAGAGTCTTCCACAGCCGGTAATGTATTACCGCGTATCATTTTAAAAGAGGTTGACTTCTAGTTTATCTCTAACCAATGCGTATTCTAGATTTGTCATATAAATCCTCAACTCAAAGATATGAGCCTCGGTAAAACACTTTAACTGTCTCATTCTGTAATCCTGAGAATTCCTGACTATGTAGAGCTAAATTTCTTTTCTAAAAAAATCATGGTAATTCTAATTTACAACCATTATTCGCGCTTTTTTGATTTATATAATAGATCTTGAATGCTCTGGGTACTTTATTGGTTTTGGCCTACTTAACTCAGCGGTTAGAGTCTCGCTTTCATACGGCGGTAGTCATGGGTTCAAATGCAATAGTAGGTAGACTGAGTTTTTCAGTATGAGCTTAAAAAGAGGACTCTCACCACTTCAATCTAAAAGTTATCCTATATAAATATGGTGAGAAAATTGAATCTACTCTATCTCTGCTACTAAGGAACAAAGTGTGAGCTATGTTTCTTGTATTTTATATTTTATCTAGTTTGGTTTGTAGCTACCTATGCTCGTTTACAAGAGTTTCTAATACGCTATACTCTATTAAATGAAAGGGATCCGTACTCAAGTGGAATAATATGTCATAGGAATTTTTTACTCATCTTACTCGTCAAAAGAGAGCTCGGTGTGTGCCCAACTATCTTACTCTATTTCCTCTCAAGGATCTCTTATAAGTCATCTTCATAGCTCCTATCCTCGTATTAAATACACCTAAAAACCCTGATAAGACTCCTGGACTTTTTTTAATCCTTTATAACATTTAGTAAGAATGTTTTTCCCCAAAAGGGTCCTAATTGCCTTAAAAATGCCTGTCAGTGGAGCTTGACAGCACAAAACCTTAACTCATATGAGAGTAGGCTGCAAGAACAACTAAGGGGTTAAAAATTCAGTAGCTACAAGACAAAGTTAAAAATTGTTGGGGATTCTTTTATAAAGGTGAAGCCCCGGCGCAAAAAGGCCCGGTTATACGAGCATTGGGATACGTCCTAGGAAGGAGGGAAGTACTCTATAAAACCTGTTCTACAGAATCCTAAGGGTCTTAATATCCAGTGAAAACAGGGAAGAAGTTTAGTGTTTGGTTAATTCAAATGTTATTTAGCAGAGCTGAAAAGAAGAAAATTCTACTCTTAATTTGATAATTGAATTGAGTATACCTTGTGTAATTTGCTTACATGATTCAAAAAAGAAAAGTTATGAAATCAAAAGAAAAATCTCCTATAAGGGGCACTCGTTATAGCACACCACGTAAAAAGGTCCTAGACTCAAGATTTTTGTTTCTTTTATTCTATATGAGAGACCTGTCAATTTATATAATTATGCGTATCTTTATGTGATGTGAGCTACTCTTCTCTGACTTATAGAAATACCAGCTCTAACTAGTTTTTTATAATAAAGTATCGGCATTGTATATCATGCTTGTTTTACTTTACCTTAGTATCTCATATCTTTTAATTACATAACTTGTCCTAGACGAACTAAAATAGAAGAAATTGGATTCTTTAATAAGATTCCTAATATACAAAAGGTATTTAAGGTCAGAAAAACTCTTGGAATAAATTTGATTGACTTCGCTTTCCTTTTACTAGTGTTACCGCAGTTTTGACTTCATTATATAGCCTGCACCTCGCTCTTTCTTTTTAATTATAACAACAAAGTCGAAGCCTTTGGGAATTTATAAGTTTGATTTTTAGCACTCCTTTTAATTAAACTTTGGCAGGGTATCCTATTATACAACAGGTTTTTTAAACTCCAGAGACACTCTTATAGTGTTACACTAATTTACAAAAATCACGTTCTTTTGCATTAACTAGGATCCTCTTTTTATCAGGATACCCTGGTGGTATCTAACTTTCGTACATCTTGTTATGCCATACCGTAGTAAAATAGAAACTCCTTGACTCAGTTGTACTTGCCTTAATAAAGGAAACCTTAAGACTTCCTTTTAATCCCACACTAAGTAATAAAAGGAAAAGCTCGATTCTCGTCTTCTAAGCTGCTTTTTACCGAAGTTTATCAATTACTAAAATAGCGGTGCTATCATCCTAAAATTTTTATAAGATAGAGTTCGGCAGGAAGTTGGAAAAACTTACCCCCTTTGCAAAAATGCTTTTTAATGTAAAATGTTGGAATGATCCTCTTTATTTAGCTTTCTGTTTACACCTCCCAAAAGTCTTACGCACATTCATTTTCTTTATTTATAGAACCCTTCTCATTCTTTTATTAAAGCACGATTCCTTTTGTGGAAGTAAACCCCCTGCTTGAGCTAGAAACCTTCACTAGCTCCTACAAATAGAAGTGAATCTCTAGTTGTATATCTAGTTTCTGCAAGCATAGGCTTACCCTTAATGGGGCCTTTTAAGAATTTGTATGTAATTCCAAACCTGGGTTGCCCTTAACTTAAATAAAGAAGTGAAAGTCATATTAATCAAACTATGCTCGTATGGAAGAGTTCCTTCTTCGGGATATGCATTTACTTTCTTTATTGTCATACTCTTACTTTTGAGTGAGCTAGGATATTTAGTTTTTGGATCCCCTTACATTAAAGAATTGCTAAAATGAAGGGAATTCTTCCTAGTTATATGGGATAATCTTTACCTGTTCTAGGACTAGGATGGGATCCCGTGTATGGTGAGAAGTAGGATACCATTACTGGAATTATGAATTAGATAACTCACGAGATCTTGACAAGGGTGCCTTATACTTTATCCGGTTTTATTAAAAAGCTTCTTACTAAAAACCCGGAACTGAAAGGTCGCAGCTAAGGAATGCTTCTGATTCCCCACTTTCCCAAATTGAAAACAAAAGCATTAGAATGAAACTATGCGACTTGAACCTACGACATGCGTTTTTTAAGATCTACGCTCTACTGACTGAACTAAACTCAGTTTCTTTTACAAGAGTAGTCTTAATGTTCGACGACGAAATATCTTTTCTCTTCCCTTTACTCCAGCATTTTTTTATTTATTGCTGAAACTAAGACTAAACTTCCTAATTTGAAGCCTAATATGCGCAAAAGAAAACAAAAAGGAAAATCTTTCATTCCCGAACTACTTATATTGTATACTTCTGATAGAGGTGTACAAAGAAAAAGACGGGTTAGCAGTTAACTATCAAGATTGTTTACGGGAAATCTCTTAGAATATCGACTAAAACTAGGTAAGGTCAATACAAAAAGATAGAGGAGCCTCTGGAGTTGCTGAATCGACAACTTTTAGTTAAAACCCGGATTCGTTTTCTAAATATCAAAAAGGATCCTAGTAACATTTTCTCGGGTATATCGTTGGTCTGTCTAAGTTGACAAATTTGAGCTCTTGAATGAAAACTTTTCATAATAGCGAATTCTAGTATAGTATACTTGTGAGACCCCTTAATTTATCAAAAAACTATCAAGGAGTTTTTATCACCCCCTGCCTGGTAGGATATGTGATATAGTTAGATATTTAGATTAACTGAAGTTTACTGTGCCTTTGTTCATAAATTGAGAAAGTCTAATTTTATAAAGACAAACTATGAGTAGAAGCTCTTTTTTGTTATCATTAGCTATAGATTCCATAAGCTATTCTTGGGTTCTAGTTTGAGTACAATCTTTTGTTTAGTGAAACAAGCCAATTGCTAAAGTGTTTCCTTAGTACTTAAGGAGTCGATTTTCTTGTTATTTACACGGAATTCCTTTTACAGAATAAACTAAAAAGACTCTATATCAATTACTAAGCCTATAATATATGGGTTTTTCTTGTACTTCTAGGTTTAATAAAGAGAAAGAGGGGCAAAAGAGATAAGCTGTGGCATGGTAACCCCCCTTTTTTATAAAGATAAATTTTATTAAGGTACCCTGAGTATAGCATAGTCTTTTTATAGGACTTTTCTTATTCTTATAGAAGGGACTCCTAAAAAAAGCCTTTAAAGTTCCCGGGCTAGATATTGAAAAGTCTTCTAAGGGTTTAGTAGATAAATGAACCGGGGCGCCCCTGTAGATACCGCAAACCTTACTTATGAGAATTTAGGGCACCCTTGCGAAAGTATAAAAAAGAGATACAGGGATAAAATAAAATGGAATTTCAAGGGGTTGACTCCACTGTGGCGCCTTATCTAATTGAAATTCTAGTTAATTGCACGAGTTTAAACAGAAGAGGCTTTTGAAGTATAGCAGATTCCTAAAATTAACAAAGTTGTAGCTTGAGATTTACAGAATACTCATTGTATTGCTACCAGTTCCCTTGGAATGGGGTATACTTTAGCAGTAGGGCTCTATACTATACAATTAGTTTCGATTAAGAGCAAAGAAAGAAGCGTATAGAGTCCTAAGGACCTAAAACCCTTTATAAAGTTTTGAGGTTAAGGACTCGTGAATATGAAAAGTTAGGTTACAAAATTCTAATTAAAAAGTATAAGAGTTCCTGTTTTTGCTTTTGTAGCTTTCCTCGCTAACCCATAGGGTGTTCTTCAAGTCCTTGCTTTTGTATTTTTTTTGAAATGCTCGGACACTTTCTTAATTTAAGGAAGATTTTGTTAAGAAAAACCTAGTTTGACTCTAAACACCTCTCCATGACTTCTAAATTCTATTTTCATTACGCTCCTGAAAAGTTTGAAATACCGGACTGATGTGCTATAATCTGAATAAAAGGACAGCTTTTTTCAATAGCTCCTTTCCTTAGTTCTTAACCTCCTCGTATTAACCAAAATTCCTTAATGCTCCAAGGACTCAGGACAACAAAAATTGCTTATAACTATACCAAATTTTGTAGGAGCATTTCCGTGCACTAAAACACAAATTATGCTGCCCTGTCATTTTTATATTGGACTTTGACGTTCGATTTCAGACACCCTAGAGATCCCCTAAGAAACCTAAAGAAGGGAACCCTCTCCTTGCAACTTCTGAAATAGCAACGACTTTAGAACGTTTAATAAAAGCTAATCTAACTGGTTGGGGGTTCAAGCAAACAACGCTTATGTTTCTATCTAGAATCTTGTGTTTATCTTCAGTTTAGGCACTCTGTTCTTATCTTTCTTTTCGATTTGCTTTTCGGAAGACCTTCACTCCTTACTAAGACAATATATAGACTAGACTTTCCCTAATATGAGTACAAGACTTTATAAATCTAATACTGACTAACTAATAGACTCTGACTCTTAAGAAAGCAGGCATAGCTAAAGAATACAAGTAACACTAGAACACCTATCCCTTGTTGACTTTCATCTAATCTAAGAATTTCCTGTCAAAACCATAAAAAAAGGAGGATCAAACAAAACAATACCAAAACCCCTGAATTTCAATTATCCGCAGTTTCGATACTTAGTTAGGATTCCTTTTGACCCCTTTTGCGTCAGTATTCTTTTGCAATCCCTTTCTTCGGAGCCATGCCCGCCTTGCCTTAGTCCTCTTTCTTCCTTGTTAGCGGAATTTATTCTGGGTAAAGGGATTCCTTAGAGTTTAAAGTATATACCTAAGTTTAGGATTTAGTCTCTTTGTTGTAGCAAGGTCCGACTTAGAGAGCTTTCTATAGTAAAGGTGTTTCGTTTTTAAGATAATGAATTCCTGTTTTGGTGTTAATGGAAACAGGGCAAATCAGAGTATGCGCAGCTAAAGGTGTTTAAGAAAGAAACCCGATTTTAGATTCTATTTGTTGTAGCTAAGCTCTTCTAATATATCCTCGAAGACAGAGAATTTTAAATGGATTTGGGAGAACTTTCACTCTTTTAGAAAGTAGTTCACAATAGAAGAAGCTAATTTGGAGTTGTTTCTTTGGTCTTTAGCATGCAAGCAGCTATTTGGTTTAGGAAAGTTTCTTTATTATCTTAAACCTGATAATTAAGTCACTCTTTAGGAATTGGATAAACTAACAAACGGATTTCTTTCCGAGTCTATTCTGAGTTGAGAGTATCTTCCCTAAGCTCAGTGTTGCTAGTATTCTGGTCTTTGGTTGATCCTTGTAATCTGGTGTTGCTAAAACAAGTACTAAGCCTGCAATGAAGGACTTATATAGAAATTCCGGTTAAAGTAAAGGAAGACAATAGCGAGGAATGGTTTCGTTCTTTATAGCTAGGATTAAAGGAGGGGTTCAAGAGCTAATGCATCTCTTTGTTTTGAATTAGTTTATCTTGATTCCGATCTATCGGCTTTATCAGATGTAGCTTTTATAATTAGAATGTATTCCCGAGATTTTGTCTTTTGGAGGAAGCTAATACCTGGTAATTGTGCTTATGAGGAACTTTCCTGGTTATCTGGTAAAGGTGTTTAAGATAATGTATTCATTCAGTGTAAGTCGGCTAACAGTAAAAGGAAAAGGATGTAATTTATGCAAAATTCCTTAAATTCCAGTTTAGTAGTTTAAGGTTTAAGAATCCTTCCCTCAAGGTGTTTAGATTTTTAGGATTCTCATTCTAAAGTATAAAGAATTTTTCTAATGGAAGTGAAAACTAGAGCTCTTGCAGTTGAAAGCGGTCCTTAGCAAGTCAAGTGTAGTTGAGTATAGTCCTAAGTCTTTTCTTTTAGTATAGAAAGGGAAACTTATGAATTAAGTAAGGGTCACCCCAAGTAAAAAAGTTGGTTAGGGCAATAGAACCCCAAGGGGTTCCTTATTATCAAGATTAAGGACTTTTATTTATACGGGTGCTACTATATTAAGAATAATAATATAGTATAGTATAATTGAGCTTGGCGGGTTCTTTTTTTTCTCTCTACCTAGTAGGTGACATCAACGCATATGTTACTAAATTTTACTTACTTCCGTATATAAAAAGGACTCTTAACAGATTCCTAAGGCGCCCTCGGGCGGTTTGTTTAATTAGAATAGAGAACGAGTCTAGGAAATCACTTAGTAGGATAAAAAGTCAAACTAGTTGGGGATCGGGTATCCTTAAATCTCCGTTTTAAGTACTAATAAGGGCTCTAATTGTAAAGATAAACTAACATAACCTGTAAACTTCTTTGCTTATTAGGCGGGTACCTCTCAAGAGTTGGCTTTGTAGTATAAGTGGATAGGAGTCCTTTATATAATAGAATTAGATCGCTTTATCTTTTCTGTATGTACACTTAAGGGATTTTTTTATTAGTCTTTCTCTATTCGAGGTAGTCAAGCAGTACTTAAGTATTTTGAACTTTGTCCTTTCATGGGGTACAAGATTCACAAGAAGGCCGCAACAATAACAATATATATATATATATATATATATATTAAAAAAAAGACGATAAACCAATAAAAAAAGGCACGCAAAAAAGAAGGTTATAGTTAAGACGAGGTTTTTCCATACAGTATACAGTATATATAGGCTTTTTCCAGTGAGAGCTTTTTACAAGATTCTCTCTAAAGAATAAAGAGACTTCTAACCCTTAAAATTAAAATTTGAGCCAGGAATTTTACTAGTACAAAAGCAAGGACTTATACCAAGCTAGTATACTTACTTTGAGAACTTATTTCCGATTTTTTGCGAATCCCTCATATTCATTACAGACTAATTAAGTCTTGTTAAAAAGCTCCAATCCTAAGTAAATAGACCGTAACTCTCAGGTAATATAACTTGCTCTAAATCTCTAGTTTAACTGCTGCGCGTTCTTTGTAATTTCGATAGAAGGGCCCCTCTTTATTTTATCTTCAATAAATTGCGGAAAATACGCTGCTTTTGCTTTGTGTTAGCCAACTTAAAGGAGCTCTGAAGGTTTTCAATGGAATTTATATTCTATTCTTGTTGTACGAAAAACCTAAAATTGCTAAGTTATGTACCCGTTTAGGGATTGTCGGACTACTTCTATAAGTAGAATAAACTGTCAAGGTTTAGAAGCTCTATAACTATAAAAACTTAGGAAGGAGCCCTAAAAAAGTTAATTTGAACAAATAAAAAACCTACTCTCTCGATAAAAGTAACAGAGATACAGGGTATACTGCCTCAGGTAAATACGTAATTTGTTAATTTCTACCCCTTTGTATTTAGTAAAACCTTTCTTGTAAATTCTCGGGAATCTCTTATACTATCATACTTAAAAAAATGCTTAAAATACGCATACACGAGGACTTCTTAAATCAGTGTTATTCTATGAAAAAGTTTTTATAACAGAAAATTTGACTTGGTTTTATACCGAGTAGGGTACAGCTTCTTATTATTTTAACTCTTTTGCACTGCTTTTTGAATGTGATGTGATTGGAAAGACCCCTCATAAAATTTGCTTACCAAACCTACTTTTAGCGTTTTCTGGAATCTTGTTTTTGGGTAGCTGGCAGAGAGTCTAAAAGATCTGGGTATTCCCTATGATGACCATTTAGAACAAAAGACTTTTGCAAAAGGGGTATCTTAGAGTCACATGGGTCATATCAGAAATATTAAATAACTTTGTTTTCTTAATAATACAAAAAGGCTGCAAGCGCAATTGGAGTCCTTATAGACCTCTCTTAAAATTGAAACAAAAGAACCCGGCTCTAGTCGGGTAAAAAGGGGCTTGCAGTAATGGTAATCCAGAAAAAAAAAGAAGATAAAATAGTTTATCCCAAACCCGGGGCCTCGTAATATTGGATCCCTTAAAACGCATTTGTAAAAGGGAAGTGAGTCCCCCCGCTAAAAACTTCTGACTCCCTTTAGCTTTAGTTAGGAATTCAAATCTTTTATTACTAACTAAAGCTAAAGAGGTCACAAATAGGGGGCCTAACTGAGTATTGAAACTAAGGATATTTGATATTCTGTATCTTATAAACCTGCATTTGTATTTGATTAGCAAGACAAGAGTAGAAGTAGGAGTAGCAAAAGAATCCAGGGGACTGAGGACAAGCACAAATAGATAGGTAGAACTAAGCTCTGAGGAAAGGGAGAATGAAAGTCACTAGGGAAAGTAGTTGAAAGTCTGTTCCTTTGCTAGATCTAGTGTAGAGAAGGGAATTCAAAAGAGTAGGATTTTCTTACTGAAATTGCCGTAAAAGATAAAGATAGAGCTCAGGGGTTTTTCCTCTTATTGGGGGTACTCCGTTAGAGGCTCTTCACTAGGCAGGGATTTTGAAAGTAAGTAGGCGGGTTTCCTACTGGTTTGAGTTACCATATTGAAATAGCTCTAGTCTAGTTTGAATTCTAAATCTAAATAAAGTGAGTGGGTAGGCTAAGAAGAAGATAGAAAGTCACATGATAGCTAGTAGAGGCAGAGCCCAGATAAGTAATGAAGTCAGGTCTCTCAAGAATAGTGAAAAGAGTCAGATGCAGCAGCTACAGTTTCTATCTGATTTGTAGTCTTAAAGTCGAACTTTTTACTTATTAGAGCTGGAGGTACTTCCTGTAAAGAAGATTATAGATACCCGGGTCCCTCCAGCTTAAATCTTACTCTTTTTAGGTATATAAGCTCACTGTAAATGGGAAGAATTTTGAAGTATAGGGTACCTTGTGCTATTTGACAAGTTTATGCTTTTCCTAGATCGCTAAAGAAGGGTTTTCTCGGAGCTGGTTTATATAAACAGGTTGATAACTAGAGATTCCTGTATTAGCCCGCTTTTCATAATTCATTGAGGGAGTTCCTTAAGGAAAGATGTAGTATAGCGGAAGTGAGATGAGAAACTGGGTGTGTCTCTGGCAAGTCCTTTATAACTCAAACTAGTAGAGCTGGATTTTTTTAAGCAATAGAGCAAGAGGATAGGTTTGATACAATCTATTATATAAGTCCGGGTTTCAACCTTTCATCTAGGGTGGGAAATGAGATTAGAAGTCAGAAGATTTTACAAGAGAGAGAGGTTTTACAGGTTAGTCGGCAGCATTTCTTAAGAAAAAGACTCAAGTATAAATTCCTCTGAAATAGACTTTTTGATTGGAAAGTAAGAAGTTTCAAAAGAAAGATTAGGTGTAGAGTAAGCCGGTTTCTCCCTTCTCAATTAGTGGATTATGGATCTTTTCTAGGTTGCACTTTTGGTATTTATTAAAACAAGTCAAGGTTAACAAAGAGCTAAGACCTTATACATTCTATATTAAAGTAAGTAATTCAAAAGACACGCAGTAAACTTGAGCGGTAAATAGGCCCGGGAAAAGGACACAGCTTACGGGGTACCCAAACAGCGGATATTTGATATTATAGAGCTTTTGGATAGTAAGTTCGATACGATTCTATTTGATTTGTCTTTCTTTTTTATGAGCTTTGACAGGAACTTGATTGAAAGACCTTCTATTTAGCTATCGGTTTCTTGATTAGGGATTCCTTTCTATTCTACTTTACGGGTTTCCACTTCATTGGGATGTATAAAGAAAAATTCTAAAGAAGCAAGGATACTCTAGATAGCATTTGTGGCAGGATTCTCTTTGGTTTGTATTCCTAATTTATTTAAAGGGTTTCCGTTTCTAAGGTTATCAAAGGATCCCTTCGTTTATGTATGTAAGAGACCTTCTTAGCCTGTTGTTTTCAGTTAGCTAGTTTTCTTTGTGCCGTGAAAGGGTTTAAGAGATTCATACAAGGCTAAAGAGCTAAAGAAAGGTTGAGTTTCCGGTAAATGAGCTGCTGTTGGTCTCACTCCGTTTTTTAGTCTCCAAGTATTTACCACCATTCTGGGTGCTAGAGAGTAAACCTGTGAAAGGGGCTTGATTAGGAATACAGCAGAAATAGAAATGTTGTCTTTTTTCTTAAGGCTCAATTTGAGAAGGGGAGGCCCGATAGTAAGCTTAAGAGAGTTTCTTAACTATAATAAATAAGAAAAAGAAAGAGCTTTGAGTTTGAGAGTAAGAAGGTTTCTTAGTTATTATAGAGTGTTGAAGTTTGTACTAAAAGAGATATTGAGTCTTAGGTATAGCTCTCAGGTTGATAAGGGACCTTTTTTAGGAGCGAGCCAAGGGTGGTATATTCAAAGTTGCTACTAAAGAGGTCGAGCAGAGTATCAAAACTTAGGATAAAGGAATCTCGTGCCAGTGACTTTGGCAGGATTCTTTTTGATTTGTACCCCTCTGGGGTCTCTTTCACTTTGACTGATGAGAGGGTTTTCCTAGCTAGTCTGAACTAATCACCAAGCAAGAATTTTTATAGGATTAGAGTGCTTAGTCTTATTCTGGTAAAGTCTGCTTGAGTCAAGAATGGAGGCTGCGAAGCAGGAAAGGGAGAGATCCAAGGCTTTTAAGAAGAAGGAGTTTCTGAATGAATTCAATAAAGATATAGGAAAGATAAGGAAAAAGGTCTTGAGAATTTGGATTACGAAAACTAGCTATCTATAAAGGCGAATAAGGTAGATCTAGCAAGCTTGGCAGGGTATGACTAAGAAATTGAAGCCTTTCTTTAAAGTCTAAATCAGTGGAAGTCATAGAAAAAGCTATAGGTTTGACTATACTGAATTTGTGGAGCAAGTTCAAACAAAAGGGTTCAGGACATATAGAAGGGTTCAGGACATATAGGAGGTACCCGGGTGTCAGAAAACGGGTTTCAATTTAAGGTTCTATTACAGCAAGTCGGAATCTCGGGTTTCTTGTAGAAGATTGGAGCTAAAACTTGGAAGAGTGAACATGAAATGCATGGAATGGAAATGAGGTTCGTTTTGCTTTCTTGAAAGAACTCTTAAGGGTCCTAGGTTTCAGGAAGAGCTTTTTTACTAACTAATAAGAACTTACCAGTAAGCAGATATCCTAGGTTTCTCGGCACTTTAGAAGCTGGTTTAGGTATACCTTTTGAGAACTGCTAGAAAGAGTCCTTTCCTCCAAGGGTCAATCCCTGGGTTTCTTTTACCGTGAAGGGGTTTATCGATAGGGAGGATATCCTAGACAATAATACAAATAAAAAAGCTATTCTCTTTTTACCCTAAAACCCATTAAACTGTAAAATTGTCCTATAAAAAACACCCGTACCAAAACTAATTGACTAATTTATATTATACTTATATTAGCTTCTTTATATAGTATAGAAATAGAATAAAGCTCCTATATCTATACTATAGTCTAAAGTTCCAATAAGAAAGAAGATCAAGTATACAGTTGAGGAATCCTACAAGAGTCATTCGAATGAATTATAGATCGCACCCCGCAAAGGTAACAACAGGACTTTCCTTGTTTAGTCTCATAGAGTGTGTCAAGTCCTTTTTCTTTTAGGAAGCGCACCCCTGTATTGACCTAGCATTTCAAAAGCCTTTTGTTTTGGCGGAACTGGCGAACCAAACCCTCGTTATTAAGATGTGAGGTATAGGGTTCTATAGTAATCTCTTAAATAAGAAGGGACCTAAGTTTTATAAGAGTCAAAATAAAGTTGGGAGTCCCGCGGGATTAGAATCCAAGTATTTCGCCATTCTGCGCTTTGGTTAAAGTTCCGGTAAAGTAAATAAAAGAAAGTTTAGGCTTTCTTTTTAGTTTAGTTATTGCTATTCCTGTATTCGAGAAAGAAAAACCAATTTACGGCAAAGAAAGAGTGAAGTATAGGGCTAAAGTTTTGTGTTTCCTGTTCGATTTCTATGGGTATTTTATAAAGAGACTGGCATACAAATATACAGGGGGCCCAGTAAATTGAAAGTAAGGTAGCACTTCTTTATGTTCATGTTCATCAAATTCCTTTTTTTATTAGCTTAACTAGAAGGGTTATACCTCAGGTCTTTGTAAGTAAGTCTACTGAATCAAAAGAGCTACTTGATAGGTTGCAATAGGAAGTGTTTTTACAAAGAATGTTGTGCCGGATATTCCAGGTTTTCCGGAGAGTTACTAGTCTTGATTTGATCTTTTCTAGAATGCTAGGAGTTTGAAAGTGAATAAAATCAGATTATCCTAGGTATAGAACTGAGTTTTTGATACTCGTAATAAAGCGGAGTTTTTGCTTGTGCATATGTCTAACTGAATTCACACAGGGTTCGCAAGGTTGAATCTAGAATCTCTTTTGAAACACCAGGGTCTCTACTCGCAGTAAGAAAGAGGTTTCCCTATGAAAAATCTTTGAGTTGTAAAAGGGGCAGCCGAGGTATAGAGGATTTTGGCACTTCTAGTTTGATTTTTCGGATAGTCAAATAGAAAGTCTAACTTCAAAAGCGATATCTCCGAGGAAGTTTATTTAAACATCTTTGAGAGCTCTCTAAATTCCTAATTTGTGTTTAGTGAGTTTTAGTAAATAAAAAGAAGCGGGCTTGCTTTGGGACTTTCCCTGCTCTTTGATTTCAAAGACAAGAGGGGCCCTTAGCTCTTCTCAAGTTTTATCCTATAAGGGGACTCAAGCTTTTTCAATTGTGTTGGTAAGTTCCTATTTAGAGTCGTAATTCCAGTCTTTTTCTGGGTTAGAGGTACTATTCTATTCATAAAGGAAAAAGGATGTGCTACAAGGAACCCCTAGAAGATTTTACTAAGAGGAAGGTTTGATTTTCTATTTTACTATTCCAGTACTTCAATTTTCTATATTCCGGATTGGGGCTACCAGAAGAGGAGGGACTCCTTATAAGATCACTCTTTTCTTGTTTTATTTACTCAATTATACATTATAAAGTTTTCAGACTAACGAAAGAGAGTAAGGATTGCAGCAAACAAAGTCCAACTTATTCTAAAGTCTTTACCTAAGGTTGGATATTTATGACCTTTTGAGTCCTATATTTTCTTTTTTGCTTGTAAAAACTAGACTGGGTTCTATTTCATTTTTAGAGGCTCTTCCTTTTTTTTTTTTAAGAATCTTACTTGGAAACTGAGAACCTAAGTTTAGGTTAAAATAGCTTACTATTTGCTCTTAATGTAAAGTAAAAGCAAAGAATTTTCTATTTCTATATGAGTCTCACCTGCTGGAAACGGGATTATCTACTTATTCATTCCCGCAAGAAAGCGTGAGGATTCCTGTAAAAAGGATTGACTTAGGCTTCAGATACAAGAGCGCGCCGCCTCCTTAACCTCTAGCTACCAATAAGGATATGCTTTGAAATAGTCTAAGGCAATTTTGACCTTTTTTGTATACGTTACTCAGATCAGATTAGAAGCAACAAGAACCAATTCCCTTTTTTCTAATTCAAACTTTGCGGGAGTGGAATAGATAGGAAGGACTTCCCTTGTGTTTGATACCTGCTTTTACTAGTTACTAGAAATTCCTTAGATTCGTTTCCTTAGGAATCCGGGACTACTAGTAAGGGGAATCCGATCACCAACAAAGATTTTCACTTTGACTTTGTCACCTTCTTTCTTATGAGCTTGACTCTTACGGAGCTGAGTACCTGTCTTATAACCCATCCTTGTAGCTTTAAGGTTACTCTTTTTTGCTATCTTAGGAGCTAGACCTCAGGTCTTATTCTTGTAGCTAGTAGTTACTTTCTTTTAGGCTAAGGAAGCCCTTTATTCTCTTCTACTAGTATTACCTTCAAATTCTATATATAGTTAGTAAAAGACATTTAGATAGTATAGACCTTTTAGGATCCCTCTAGTCCCAGGTGTTACTGACACAGGAGGGTACAAACTTAGATTTAGAAAGGGTGACTCTTTATCGCAAACAAAAAGACTTGAGTCTGAGCTCTCTAACTAAACTCCCAAAAACCTCTACTACTAGAAACTTTTGAAAGTAGTACAAATAGGGCCTTAAAAAACTTTCATTTCAAATCCAGGAATAAAAGAGTATGCATTTCAAGTAAAAGCTTCCCTTCCTAAAAAGTGAGTTTCTCCTCTTGAGAGCCGTTTTTATCAAAAAAGTAGGATGACTCTATATGCGAAAGTCCTACTCTTTTTTCACTTTCAAAACTATAAGGGGGGGGGGTAGTCAATTCGTGAATACCTCCTGCTCCTACAAGGCCTTCCCCTCCTGATAAGCTCCCTAGCTGAGGAGTATACTCTATAATACAAACTAACTGCAACATAACAAGAACACAAGCTCCTAGACTTTTATATACCTAAGATCTATGTCTTCCATTACTCTTATATAACAAAGAGAACAATAAAGAATGCCTATTTCAAAGCTATTAAAGTAAACAAGCTCCACTCCAAGTCCAAGAGCTCACTATCTATAATATAAGGAAAGCTTCCCGAGTACTGCACCTTCTTCTACAGCTCCCGTTGTGCCTCCTTCTCCTGTTAATAAGAAAACAAATAAAAAGTCATATAATAAGTCAAAGAAATCCATAATTCAATAAAAAGAAAGACAAACAAGTAAGAATATGCTATTGGTTGGTATAGCGTTATCCTGTCTACTCAAGGAACTATAAGACAAGACACCTCCTTCTCTTCGTTTCAGCCGTTAAGGTAGACTACTTCTTATTGGTATTAGGTTCGTACCCTCGGATAAGCTCCATAACACAACGAGGAAGATACCTGAACCTATAAAGCTAAGGCTAAGCCATTAATCTTTCTATTTCAGTGAGCTGACTCGAACCCTGAAGTTCCTTTTCTTTACAGAATTGATTGAACATTTACAAAAGTTATCTCTCAGCTAATTACAAGTTATCTATTTTGAGATTCATCTCTTTTGATTTACAGTTTCATTTTATAAGCTCTTGTTAAATGTCTACTCGAGAGGAATTTCTTAGACTTTTTTTAGTATAGGGGCAATCCTACCTTTTTGAAAGCCATAGTCAATCCCAAATATAGACCTAGTTTACCTTCGAGAATTCTTATAATCCCAGGTCAAGCAAGGACCCTCAGCAAAGTACCTAAACCACTAGGATTTCTTAAGGATTCTTCCTACTTTCAGCCCCGAATTTCAATTTTATCTTATCCCCTATCACGCCTTTCTTAAAAGAACCGAGCACTTCGTTAATAAAGGGCTTTGACTTTGTTTATTATATTCTTCTTTTAATGACTTTTGAACCACAAGACTCCAAAAGAAGAAGGAATTTAGATACATCCGTACTTGAGTCAGATAAATAGAAGTTATATGATATGAGTCGTATAAGATAAGGAGAGAAAACAGAGACTAGTTGCGCGCTTAAAGTTTCAAGAAAGCATAATAAATAGGAAGCCTTATCGGATATTCTATACTAAAAACTAAAGTTTTCCTAATAGACTTGAATTTACTTACTCTGGGATAACTTTTCTAAAGGGGAACCCCTTTAGTCCGCTACCTTCCACTCTTGTGAGTCACTCCTTACTTACTCTTGAATAGATTAGGGTCCTCTATTTTTTTCTAGTTTACCTGCATACTTACAAAAAAGAAACCCGAGCCTAAAAGCTAAAATCCCCTTTTCCGTACGTACAACCAAGGGGGTATAAGGTACACGGGCTTCCCAGAGATGTAAAAGCTATAAAGTACTTCTACTAGGAGGTTGTAATAGTCAAAATCAAGAAGACTTTGGAAATAAAAGAGTAGAATTGCTTCGTTATTAGAGTAACTTAGGATAAAAAAAGGGCTCCGCTTAGTCCGTGTTTCTGGTGTTGCTGCTTTTTTGAAAATTTATACCTGGCAAGTAATTCGGGATTAAGAATCATTAAATGTTACAGAGATAGACGATATAACCAAGTGGGCTCGGGCACAAACCTTAATTTAGATTTAGATATTAAATGAAAGATGGAATATAAGTCTTAGTTAAAGCTCCCCAATCCCCATATTCTTCTAGGTGGGGTCCTTAATAACATCACTTTTGTGATGGGTAAATAAGCTATAAACATAGGTTTTGGTCTTAAGCTAAGTAGTTAGGAAGAAAGAAAAAGAACCCTATAGGTAAATTAATTAATAACTAGTAAATCTATATACAAAATACAAAGTACTTTATAACTACCTCCTTATTAGAAAGCCCGGTACAATTTAGAAGTTAAGGAGTTGGTAAATTCTAGTCTATTAGGAAAGGTAGGTTTGCAGGTTCCCTTATTTAGGATTCTTTATTTACGAAGATAGTCAAAACCAAGAGGGATTCTTTGTCCCGTATTTTCCAATTAAGAAGTCTAGAATTGAGAGCTTTTTAACTAATAAAGGCAAGATTTATCTTGTTGGTAAAAAAAGGGAAGATTCTAAATTAAGTGGGGAATCTCTTTCTTTTCTTAAAAAAAAATCAGTATTGTTTCCTGGTTCGTAAGTAAGGTCCATTCATTTACAGAAAGCCTTAACAACTAGGAATTAGCAAAGCCCAGAGCAAATAAGTGTTAGAAAAAATCCCTAGATATTTAAGCTAGGGGTAGCCTGCGGGAGTTTGACTAACAATCTAACAATAAGGAATTCAAAGTCTTGGAAATATAGAAGAGCCCTAGAAAAGGTTTCTCTCGTTCTAGTTAAAGACAGGTAATTGAAAGTATAGTAGATTAGTAGCTTCTAAAAACCTGGAAGGAAATATCTAAAAGAAGAGGAATTAGCTTTGAAATAAGTTATCCAAAAAGCTTTTTTTAGTCGAGTGGAAGAGGCCCGTAAGCAAAGAGTTCTTTACTTTTTTAATTCCATTTTTTCCTTAGTTAGGTGTCCTTAGTTCTCGTTTTTAAGCAGATATTCTTTTAGATTGACTTTTTCAGAATTCCTAGGATTTCCCTGACTTCTCTTTAGGAACCCATAACCAAAAAATTCTTTCGTTCCTGAACTATAAGAATGAACTCTTTGTTTTAGTTTAGCTTTTAGGAGTTATCCTAAGAATTTTGTCCCTTTATCCTTTTTACGGGTTAGGAATTCTTTAATCTTTTGGAGCTCCTTTTATAGTCTAGTGGATTTTTTGCTTCTTTTGACTTTACTGAAATTAGTTCTTTTAGATTCTTGAGATTCCGAGTGTTTTGTAGTTTCTTTTCCTTAGGATACTTTAGTTTAGGAAAGAACTCTCTAACCACTATCTTATAATTCTTGTCTTTGTAGTATTCTTATCTTAGCTTGAGGGAATGCTATCCTTCTAGAGTTTAGGTATTTACTCAACTCTCTGAAGCTCTTTTGACATTTTTGACTAAGCTATTATGATGGATCGCAGGAGTCTATATGGCTTTAACAGGTTTAAGTACTCCGAAAATCTTTGGATAGCCAGTAGAAAATTTTCTTACTTTCTTTGAGAGTAGATTCCTAAGATTATGCTCTTCTTATCCTTATCCCTAGGAGTAATTCTAAGAGTTCTACTGGAGTTTAGGGAAGTAGCTCTCTCCTGTGGGATTGCGGGTGTTGCTAAGATAAGAGGAGTTAATGAATTGTTCTCTAAAGAAGGGAAACCCTAGTTTAAGCCTTGGGAAAGATTTGACTTTCTC
Source organism: Pelargonium tetragonum (assembly GCA_036897445.1). Taxonomy (NCBI): domain Eukaryota; kingdom Viridiplantae; phylum Streptophyta; class Magnoliopsida; order Geraniales; family Geraniaceae; genus Pelargonium; species Pelargonium tetragonum. The sequence goes on from JAYMTL010000022.1 coordinate 59,465, forward strand.
TAGGGTTGAATGTACAACCAGGGTAGAGGATTCTAAGACAGAAAAAATCTTCCTGTATTCTGTACACGCGAAGGAGTTTAAGAAAGAATTGCCTTTGTTTTATTTGCTTTGAAAAAAACTAAAGAATTCTGATCTAAATAGGCAGGGGTCACTTCTAAGAATAGGTTGAGCGAAAGGTTTTCTACTATATAGAATAAGTCACCAACTTTACTGGATTCTTTTTGACTTTCTTTTTTCTTAAATGACTAACTTTTGTAGCTAAATGAATAGCTAGACCCGCTTTTTGAAGAGTAAGAGGAGTTCTTCTAGCAGCTATACCTATCTTGTTGGAAGCTAGACTTGTTGTATTATTCGTAGTATGGTTATGGGTCTTCTACTAACCAGTGCTCTGTGATAGCTTCTTTTAGGTTGCTAGGTAGTTTCTTAGGGTAGTCTAGGATTCCTCTTGTCTTCTGGTATCGTTCAAAGCAAAGAGGATAGAAACCCTAGAGATATAGGATAGTGTCCGTGTTACCAACTGCAGGGGACCAAAGGAGGTTAGTGTTATATAATTTCAGGATAGTACAAAGATAAGACTTTATAAAACCCAGCTATTGATTTACTTTCTTATTTTATGAGCTTTCTGACTTTGACTTACTCTTTCTTGTTTCTTTGCTTTTTGTATCTTGTATCTTTCTATTCCTTGTATTTGATTAACCAGGAGAAAGTAACAGTATAAGGAGGGACAGAAGCAGTAGCAAGAGCTTGACTCTTCTTCTTTTTTTAGAAGTAGGAGTTCTTGTCTTATTCTATCTACAAGAGAGTACTATATAGTAAGATAAGGTATATACCTCCCTGTACTATGCCTTTATCGATATTGAGGGGTTGAGCCTTAAGGATATAGTAGCTAGCCTCTTCTTATTGACCCACCTATTTTCTTTTGGCTCTCTTTCAAAATCCCTGTCTCGTGAAGCACCTTAACATATCAACTGACTGACTGCAGGAAAAACCCAGAATTCTGAGTCTACTTTCTACTTAAAAACCTAAAGCCGAACCTACTTCAACGAAACCCCTGCGCTGTCCAATTAAGGAAAACTCCAGATTTAAGACTAAGAAACTCCCTTAATTTGAAACTTTGAACCTACTCAACTTCAATTTATGGAACACACTACGTTTTACTTTGGAAAACTCTTTCTTCTTATAAGCTTATCAGCCTCGGATCTTTCCCTTTCCTTACCTCCATTCTTGACTCAAACAGCTACCTCTTTCCTCCCCTTTTGAATTTAGAAACCTTTTATTCACTTCACTGTATCGATCGGGAAAAAGCAGCCTTTCACTTGAAATCCCTAGGAAGGCCCCTCCTTTGAAACTTTGAAAGCAAATTTGACCCTCGCTGTTTTACCTTATTATACTTTTTGCGTTCTATTTAAGACATTTCCTTTTATAGCTACCCTTTTCTTATCTTAACAAGAGCCTACTCTTTAATTACCCTTTATTTAAGAGCAACTACTTAAACAAAGAATTTCCAGTCAAAGCGAGCAAAGGAATACGGATTCGATAGAACACAGCTACTGTTTATATCCAGAATGTCCTTTATCTCGTGGTTAGGTACCAATTCATTCTTACCCCGTTTACCAGCAGAATTGACTCTCTTTCTTTTGAATGGCTTGTTTCTTTCTTTTTATAGAATAGAGATTCGCTTCTTGGAACCTCTTATACTAATAGAACGCCGGTAAATCCTTGACTTCTCTTACTACAATCCCAAGAAACTCACTGCTCCTCTGACTGACTATCCTCTTTAAACTCTTTCTAACTAATAAACTTATTGCCTCCTTCCGTGTACTACTAAAAAAAGGTCTTTATCCGGGGGGCTCTCCCAGTCAATACGGACATGCACTTACTATGAGAGAGAAGACTTACAAAGCTATAAAGAGCTTGTGGAAGAGCACTAAGGATAATAAAGGACACTTGCTAGGAAGAAAATGTAGGTTTTTTTTTGAAAAGGCATCTAATGTCTAAAGCACTATAAATAAAAGAGTAAAAGGCTAGCCAACTCGTGAAAAATCTAACTTTATTGAATGAGGCATAATTTGAAAAGAGTTCTCGTACAGGATTGGTAATTCAGTGTCTATAGGAAAATTTTTGTAGAATCATAGGAAAGTTATATGCCATATATAAGTTTCATTATATATGTTTACGCTGGAATAAAAAAAGAGTAATACTAGTAAATACCAAATTACTCACTCTTAACTAGACTAGATAAGTCACTAATAAGACTGTAATACAATACACCTAAGGCATCTCTATGGAATACATATTTACCTCAATACATTCTCTTTCTTTCCTAACAAAAGGATTTCGCTAGTAACTAGCTGCTCCTTCCTAAATCCCTTATCCATTTACAAAAACAGGAATCTCCCTTAATAAAACATGTCTAGTTCTAAAGAAGGGTTTTTATACATAGGTATAGCTCAGAAGAGGAGAGAGGTGTGAAGGTTAAGACTAAGACATTAAGTCAAGAAGAGTTTATAAAGTAAGTCGGTATACTCAATACACTATTAATTACATTACCTACCTTTCGGGTGCCTGACTAACTAAGGAAATCCCTATGAAATTAACAGGCTTCTTGTCTCTAGCCCACAATAAGTAGAGCTGGAATAAAAAGGAAACTTGGAGTTAGATCCCGAGATTGTAGTGAGGAGTATGACAGGAGGTAAGCTGCTGGGTATTCAGAAAGAAGCTCTGAAGAAAAGTATAGGGGTTAAGAGTAAAAGACAAGGTATGAAGGATAAGCAAAACAAAAAAAGGTCAAAACTAAAAACAAACGAAATGAAAAATTGTTTAATAAACAGGTTCTTTACGGGTACTTTTGTGGAGGTTAGCAATCAAGAAACTACGGTTAAGTGAGAAAGGTATTCATTAGTACTTTTAGTAACTTAGTCTAATGTAGAACCCTAGAGTACACAATTTGCTATTCCTCTTAAATATCCCCTGCTTCTGTACTGGTTAAATAAAATTGCTTACATAAAAAAACTAGTTTAAATGAAGTAAAAACCCGTGGTATACCCTTTAAACACCGAAAAAACTTAACTTGGGGTCTTCTTGGCATACAGTAAGAAAACCTGTTAATCATATTCACTTCCTTATCTAAGCTAGAATAGACCCAACAAGAGTCGTAAGAAGAGTAGAAAATGACATTATAAGAGGTTCTCTTACTCTTTTGAATGGTATTGTCCTTAATATTGTGTTCGAAATAGGACTTGTGATAACCTATAACCGGGCTTCTCCAAAGGATTGAGGGACGCATCCTCCTTAGCTACTAAGAAAAGACCTGAATTCAAGTCTTTATCGCATCTTACTTTATAGTTCTCTTCTTCCTTTTACTATCTGGGGATTGTAAACCTAGAAACAAGAGCCTCTTTTTGTTTATTCCTCCAAGTTAACTAGAATAAAAATACAGAAACGAAAATAGGCAGGAATTCCCTGAGCTTCATCCTCTCTACCTATGCCAGATACTATAAAGTAAGCACACTGCGTGCCTTCACACTTTATATCGACTTACTTGTTACTCTTATCCATAATTCTACTCTTCTTGCTAAAGCTAGGCTTTGTATACCTTTCCTCTTAGCTATACCTGTAGCTTTCTTCTAAGCTGTACCTGTCTTGATAATACTTGCAGCTAGAAGGGTACTCCGACTTTGTCGCCCCTTCTTGTCTTGTTGCTCGGGTTTCTAGTTAGCAGGAGTCCTAAACTAAAGGCGAGTAAAATTGAGTTAAAATATAAAAAAGGAAACGTTCTGTATTGCGCGTAAAAAAGTAGTAGGAGTCTTGTGGATAAATATAAAAGAAAAATTCTATTCTATCAAATTCTTAAGCACAAAAATCTAAGTCTGTTGGTAATATAATAGCAATTCCAGAATTTCATAAAAGCAGAAGAGTTCTCTATTTATAAGAGAACACACGAAGGATACTAAGGTAAGGACTGACTTAGGCTTTCTTTTTCTAAAAAAGTGGGTAACTTAGAGTACAATTCTGAAAGTCAAGCTCTTTGGTTCAAATAGTTCATTCTTATTAAAATCTAAAAGAAGAATTTTAGGATAAAAAAAGAAGTCAAATTATTTAGAAAGCCTAAAGAAAGGATCAAAGGATCCCTTATATACGAGCTCCCCCAAGAGCAAGCCCTTCCCTAATAAATCAACTAAATAAAGAATGAGCGTTTCGTAAAAGGGAAACCTAAGCGCTTATAAGTGCTATATTCAGTCCTTTTTCTAACTATGAGTATAAACTCGTACATAACAAATGTAGCTTTCCTTGTTGTAGAGTTTTGCTATAGCGGATACTAGTTGAACCTAGCATATTCTTGCTAAGACTGCCCTGTACTACCCCGGATTACTTATAAATGAGTTTCCCCTCCCTTCTATTGTGGATGGGGTATTTAGATATACTGGAATAGCTCCTTTTCTTCCGTATGTTGTACTTAGCACCAGCCCCTTTTTACTAATTGAAAGTCCCTGCAAGTACTTTTGATTAGAGATTAGAAATTTCTTGCTTCGTTATATAAAAAGGACTCTGCACGATCTAGTACGTTGCAAGATAGGGATCTTGAGATCTTTCTTTCTCTCTTTATCTAAGTAATTCAGAAAAAGGAGTTTCTAAAATACGATAGGCAAGACCTAACCTTACTCTCTTTACCTGGTTGACTTGTTTACTTAGCTGACTGAACTCTAATAAGAGTATAAAAGTAATGAGTTCCCCACCTCCAGTTCGAGTATCCATAATTTGAACCTTCTCGGCATGCTTGTCCGGATCTCCTTTGAGGGTTCTACTTTTCTTCCTCGGTCGTTTCGGATTCTTTGGATTTCTTCTCCTAGTAAGTATAGATTCTCAGGGTGCAACAGGAGATCCTCTTTTGGGGGTTATTTAAAGGTTCAAACATAATACAAACTCTGTACATTACATATAGACTTCCTTTGTTATCGCGAGCGGGGTCTACTTTAAAGAAAACTCATTACGATAACGAGTTCACTGTGTTCACCACCACAAACACTACTTAGAGTGAATATCTTGCTAATTCTTGCTAGATCAGAGTCAAGCTCGTTTGAAGTTTATAGCTAGCTAAGTCAGGGACCCATGTTAGAAAAAAGCGGTATAGGAAATGGTTGGATAGCTAAAATGAAAAGTGGGCAACATAAGGGGAAGACTTCCCAGAAAGAAGCATATGTATCCTTGTCAAATCTAGACCTTAGGCTTCCTGTAAATTACTCTATTTTAAGTGTATCGCTAGACTAAAATTTCCAGATTATTACGTCGAGGTTTTTGAAAATACAAAAAAGCTTAATAAATTACAAAATAAGGATGTCTATCTTCCTTAGAAGAGGGTCCGAGTAGGTTAGTTATATCAAAATTGAATAATAAGCCGCATTGAACAAGTCAGTCTTACTAGGCTCTCCTAATGTAATTGGAAAAGGAGTCTTAAGCAGCGGAAAAACCTTATCTTTTTCATTTTGTTAAGCCTGTAACTTAAAGCAAATTAGAACCTATTTTCATTCAAGAACATAGGGACCCCGAATAAGACAAATTAACAATACAAACACCAACTTTTTTATACTGAAAGAAATTTATTGGTAAGAATTTCTTCTTTGAATTTTATAACAAAGTGCTCCCCTTCGGAATAGAATTGAGAATTTTTTGAGTAATTTCATTGCCAATATCTCCCGGGGGAAAGGAAGATTGTAACACAAGACACTTAAGTTATAAATTCTACTGCACCATATCCATTTTCCTGAAAAGAGTCCCTCATGCATCACCACGTCATTATAGAACAAGATACCCCGGGTTAGAAAATCCAGACCCTGATAGTTTCAATATAATAGGTCTATAAAAAAATTATTAAAACTCTCCGGGGCTTTACTCATATCTGAAAAGTTTACGAAAGAACAAATCCTTAAAACTATAAAAAAAGTAACTGACTTAATAAGGGCTTTTATTATCCAGAACCCCTTATTCTTTAAAAAAGAGACTTTCTTAAAGAATTCACTGGACTCCTTATTTAGCTGCCTTGAGACCCACCTCTAGTCGTAAGTGCTAAAGCAAAATCCTAAATTTTTTGTATAAGTAAAAACCTTAGAAGCTCTCCTATATTTCGCTATTTGAACTCATAAGGGTTTTTTTTTAGTGGAGTAATCCCTTTTTATTTGAAAGCTCATTAGCGTGTATACTTTATCTTTTTAAACTTCTAATTCATTTAGTAACTCCTTAGCTCTTCAAGAAGTCCTAACTTACTTAATAAGGGGAATTCGTTCATTATGCATTGCAAGCATAGCTTACTATCTGACTGATAATCTTTTTATCCTAAGCTTGAATCTCTATCATCAAGGAAACTTTCTATTGCTATTGGAAGTAGAGTACAATGTTGGTATTATCAAAACGTCTCCTAGTCTTTCGATAACCTAATCTTTAGAAATTCTAAATTTTATCTCTTTTGTTGAAATCTGCATCTATTTGAATGAGAAAAACAAAGGTTTAAGAGCTTCCTTTAGCGGGTACTTATATAAGTTGAAAAATCATCCTCCTCACAAGTCAAGTAAAGACTACAACATGCTAGGATACTCAACCTCTTGTTGCCCTTGTCAAGAGCATACTATCGTTATTTCATGTCTAAGTCAGGTCAGTTAGTTTTTTAAGTCCCTTGTTAAAGCTATAAATAGAAATTTACATAAACAAGGCTTAATCCTTCTAACCCGTATTTTGCCGGGTTAATTCAGTAACATTCATAGATTTCAGAAGAAGCTCCTATATTCATTTTTTATTTACAGGATACAGAAATTGTTTAACTGGATAAAAAGTCTTGAGGGCTGAACTTATAAAACCAACCAACAATCTTCTGTCTTCCAAGAAACCGAACCCTTAAAAGGAGCTCCGGCTTTAGTTTTCCCATCTATCTATCTACTCAGCAGAGCCTTTATTCAAACCAAAAAGTTCCTATATAAGCGCGTGTTTCACCCGGGGACTTCCCTGTCTTTATAGTAAAAGGGGGGTCTAAAAAGAGCTACTGTATTATCTAGACAAAATAAGGGAATTCTCATTTTCTTTAAAGTAATTTACAGCTAAGCAAGATTTTATCGGCAATATAAAGAATATATAGGGGAGTTTGAATTATCATGAGGGGCCTCTTCTTTTTCAAAGCTAGACCGGAGAACTCTAGTCCGTCTAGTTAGAACAGATTCTAATGAAGAAATAAATCTAGAATTTTTTTTATAGAGGCTTCTGCTTTTCTTGGAATTACTAAAGTAATATCGTGGCTGAATTCTGAAGGAGATCCCTCTTTTATTTTATAAAAGAATATTGAAGTAGAGATAAGAAAGTCCTTACCCGGGGTTACTTTTAAGGGGTCCCTTGAGGTTTTAGTTATGATCTCGATTCTTCCAAAATAAGTTTTCATTTGTTCCATCTCGTAAGCTATCTTGCCTAAGAAAAAAGGTCTTACTAGTCAAGTAAACGGTTTCTGGCAAAGTAGCACTTACTGGAATATCGCAGACTACTGGCTTTTTTAGAAACTTCTAAACGAGTCAAAATTCATGCTAAAATCTTCCTTAATTTGAAAAAGAATTGAGTCTCACAGCTTTTTAGAGTATAGAAACTCGGAAAGAATCAAGCTAAAGTTATACGGTTACATAAGGAAGAAAGGGTAAGATTAAATATCAGGCTTTTCGTAACTTGAATTTGTGTAATACGGGTCAAACTCTATCCTATCCGGGTTGCGGGTTCAAAAGTATGAGTAAGACCACTTAGAAGAGAATTATAGGAAAGACCCTAGTTGAAAGTTCTTCCTTTCTTTTTAGTGAATTTCTAGGTCTCTGGTATTCTCAAGGGGGAGTCTCTTTTACATCCATGTACACATAAATGTTTCACTGGATTTACTAAGGAAATTATAGAAAATTTCAAGATAAAGCTTTGCTTACTTATCAAGACAGGAGGTTTTGGTCCCTTCTGGTCATTTTCATTCTATATATTTACTAACAAAGCTGGGGTATCTAAAAAAGAGTAGAACTTGTACTAGAGCCTTTACTTAGCTCTATACTTTATTATAATAAAAGACTGGAGGGGTCCTCTTGAAATTTATGCAGGTACTTCCGCTACCTCTGAGTCCTTAATTACATTACCTTTTCTTTTTATTTATAAGAGAAGTAACTAGAGCGGCTGTTAGCTCCAGACTTTGATAGGATACAAGAAGGAGACTTTGACCTTCTTTTGTTTATACAAAATTGAATAACTTTGTGCAGCATAAGTGGTTTTTACTTTACTTTTGTTAGGTTTTGTTTTTCATAAATGAAATAGAGGGGTTTCGCTGCCTTTATAGATATCAGTAGAATTGGAAATTCATACAAGCTCTGAGTTGCACCGGGTAAATCCTTTTCTAAGATAAACTTTCTTAGTGTAACAGGTAAATACCCAAAAGCTTGACCTAGGAAAGAAGTTTCTGAAACCAGGTCCTATAACTTCTTACTTAAAAACAATAGGGCAGTGAGTTTCTTTATGGGAGCTTCTTAGTTTCCTTTCAGTTTTTATAAATATCTAAGGAATGTAGAAAGAGTACAAGCAGGGGAGTTCAAATGAAGAGTCTTGGTTTCCTTTTCTCGGGTTTAGTAGGGAAATCCAGTTAAGAAAGGGACTCATTACGGGGGTATTATCAGGAGAACTTTAGGTCAGACTCCAGGGAAGTATATAGGCTCTTAAGACTAAGAAACAAAAGAAAAAGGTCTTAATATACAGCTAGAGAGGAGTCTCAAGAGAAGGGTAAGAGTCAGATAGAGAGTCGTTAAGTGAGATATAGGACTACACATTGGCTTTGAACCTATGTACATAGTTTTCTTTTATCGATGTCAAAGCAATTCGACGTAATAAGCTAATTAGGGTCTGATTTCCATCACAAAAGAATTTGAAAAGGTTCCCCTCTAATCAGCAAAGCGGGTATGTCTTGTCCTTCTTAGTCTCAACTTTCTAAGAGTCTTGGCTTAATTTAAATATTACAAGGGAAATTTCTTCTTATAAAATGCAGTAATCTTAAGTACAGGTGTAAGAGGGGTCCTCGGATAGGCATATTATAAAATGTCCTAGAGCTAAGGATTTTCTTTATGTATTTACTTCCTTAATAGAAACAAGACACTTATTCGACTAGGTTGAAGAAAGCTTACAAGTCATTTTTATTATATACTGAAGGTCAGACCCTTTTTTGCAATCTTTTAACTTAGATTTGAAATCTGCGATTTTAGAGCTAAACTTAGCAATTCGTTACTTAGGGTAAATTTGAAAAACTAAGTCTTATTCTTATACAGCTACACCTAGGTACTTAATTTACATAAGCTTTGATTTAAAATCTTTGAGAGATGGGCCCGGTAATAAAACCCTGTTTCTTTGTTAGGGACTCCTGGTTGTTAAACTTTTTATTATGTCAACTCTTCGGTATCGGGCTTGTTTGGTTTTTATCAGAATCCTGATACTTAAGTCAGAGTACCTAAAACTTTGTCACTGGGATACCCGTAGTCAACATCCGTCAACGAATTCCTGTTATAGCAGTATCTAAACTTTATTTCAAAGAAGAATTTACTTGAGGTTGATTTACTAAAACACCCTTCGTATTGTTGAATCTAATAAGATTTTAGTTTTAAAACAAGTTGCAAAAAAGTATATGCTTAGATAGCAATTCTGGGCAGCTAAATTTGAGATATTTACTCTTTAATTAGACTCTTAAGGATACCTAAGTTTACTATTCGATAAAGGAGTAGAATATTAAATATTAACAAAAGCAAAAAAGAAACGCAGCATCCCGGCGATGGTCAACCTAACCCGCGAGTAGCTAATAACTTCAATTAAGGTCCTTTATTTATATATAACTTTAACGCCTTATGCAAATACATATACTTAAGAATCCTTTATGTTATAGAGAACAAAAGTAAATCACAAGCTAGAGGTAACCTTCTATTTTTAAAATTCAAATAAAAGAGTCCTTTTAAAAGGCAGAAAAACGTAGATCCTTGAGACAAGAAAGTATGCCCCGTAAGTGAAAGTTGGGGGTTACTTTAATTTAAATAGGGGTCTATAGACTAAAATAAGGAATTTCTCCCCTAGAAAGCTAAATTCACATAACTCTAATATTTTATTTAAGAACTAGCTATAATTTATAGCTGGGTTGGTTACACGTCGTGCTTATCCTGCGTGTCTTTATAACTATCATTGTACAACCTTTAAAAATCAAAACATTGGCAGGAACTAAAATTGATTTTATAAATCTAAATATAGAGATAAAGGAACTTACCAAGAAGAATTCCTTTTTTGTGAACATAAAGCTGGTTAGGACTTCCCTTCAAATAGGTGGCATAAACTTCAGTAAAATTGGGTGTCATTTTTTATTTCCGTGGGGCTTATCTACGTGACCTATTTAACTACCTAAGTGTAAATTCCCGTAAAACTGTAAGCGTAAACTGATGATGACACTAAGCCTTTTTAGAGCTGCTCTAACTATAGGGATTCCATTTTTGTAAAAAAGAAAAAATTTTTGAATTCTGTATTATCTCCTAAAGGGAGAAGATCCCTAAAAGATAGCATATAAAAAGGATTTAGGTGTAAGCCCTTCTTGTCTTTCTTTAAGCCGGGTTCATTTTCAAAAAGACTCCTTTGAATTCTTTTCGAGCCTATCCCCAGGGATACTAAGAGTGGTTTTTGGTTATAAACCCGAGCAATAAAAAAATTGACTTGTATAGAATAGAAAGGGAATCCTTTAGGAGCAGCTTCCCTAAAAACTAATAGTTTCTTTTGAGGAATATTTACTGTAATACTCGAACTCGCAGATATTTTAAAACAGAGAAAAAGGAATGCCCGCGGATTGCGCATACATAAAGGAAAGCTTGCCCGTAAATAAATATAGGCTAATATAACTGCCCCTCTAGTCTAGAGAAACCTTGTAAATTAGGGGGAGTAATAAACTAAAAATAGACCGAGAACGGAACCCTACTCTAGTGTACAGCTCAAAAGTCAAATTTCGAAGCTTTTTTTGGTAGATAAAAGCTAAAACCGTATAATATTAATCCAAATCTTATAGCCATTTTTGCGAGCTTTAACCCCTTTTTAGTGAATCTCTCCTGGTATGTTACTTCAGATAAGACTCTTATTGAGTTAGGAATTGCCTAGATTCCCTCTCATTTTGGAATCCCCTTAACTTTACAAGGGCCCTTCTTTTTGTTTATGAGACGTCAAGCTTTAAGGGCTCTAATAAAAAAACTAAAAAATATGAGTACCCCAATGTCTCAAATAAGCAAGTTTTCCTTATAGATAGAGGGTACGATTACTATTAGTATTAGTGCTTTTTTGGACCAAGGGACCCCCTTAAAAAAGAAAAATATTAAAGGGAAGAAGAGCTTGGAAATTTTTGGAAGTTGTGAGATTCTAGGGGGCTATAACATAAAAAATCAAACTCTGTCTTGTATCGGTAATACTTCGCAAAATGACATAACTGTGCAACCTACAGAAGTGCTCTCAAAGCCTCCATTAAAGCTTCAAAATACTGTGGGGGTACTTACAAAAACTTTTTCATTTACATTATATATATTATATCCTTCTAACTAAACTAAATTTTACACCGGCTAAGCTAGGCCCTATTCATTCCTTCTTGGGGCGGGAAACCTCATGCTCATGAAAGATACAAAAACCCGTGTATATAAGTTACAGAACAAGACTTTAACGAGAAAAAACACAGGAGCATTTTTTTTTAACTTAGTTCTAGTAAAAGCGGAAAGAACCTAAACTTCATTTAAATTTAATATAAAAGTCTTAACTGGGAAAGTCTTACAAAAAGGGTTTTCCTGAATTAGAGGTTTACTTTTCCTTTGGGACTTTTTTGTTTATAAAGAAACAAAGACTCGTATTTATTATACAAAGGGTTGCCTTTCAAATTCTAGAAGATCTCCGCGAAATTTTAGTTTTTCCGAGTAACTTAAATAGAGGGCCTCGATAATTATATAGAACAAGGGAAACTACGTTTAATCAGCAAGTTTTTGAATATAGGATTTACTTATTTTACTAATATCCTCATAAGCTTTTTAGAGTACCAACATATAGTTAGCTTTTATCTATATGAATTTTTTTTTCGATAAGTTTATGAGTCTACTTAGTATCTTTTTGAGCTTCTATAATAGAGATCCTTCTTTTTGTCATCAAGATCAAGATTTAGTAGGTACAGTTACTGGAACGTAGGGAAACCAAAATTCACCCTATTATCATAGGAAGATATTAGGCGGGCACCTTAGCTTATTACGGATCAATATACTTAACTTAAAATTTTCCTTTCTTCACTAGAGTATTCAAGCATCAGGAGGTTTCATATCTAGGTTCTGCTTTTGTTCAGGGCCCCTTATCATATAGGTAGGATGCTCTTACATAAGTAAACTGGTCGTTTTCTTTAAGGGATAAAAAAATTCGTTTCAACCATATCTTTCTTATTACTCACGAGGGTTTTCTTGAATAGGATGTAGAGCCTTTTATTTGGTTAGTTGAGCTCTTAAACACAAAAATTTGTAGGTACTTTCTAACTTTTTAGTTGGAATACAAAAAGCACGTCATGTCGTGCGAAAGGGCTTGAAAAAAAGACACTTCATACAAAAAAAGAAGGAGATCCCTAGTATTTAACCTTGGATACTGTTAATAAATTCTACCGCAATCGTCCCTCGGACTCTAAAAGTAATAACGAAGATAGCTAATCCAATAGCAGACTCTGCTGCTGCTACTGTTAGAACCATTAAAGCGAAGATCTGCCCCATCATATCGTCTAAGGCAACAGAAAAGACTAAGAAGTTGAAATTGACAGCTAATAACATGAGTTCAATAGACATTAGCATGATGAGGATGTTTCTTCTATTAAGTAGGATACCCCAAATGCCAATAAGAAAGAGAATAATAGCAAAAGTGAGGTACTGTATAGGCTCCATTCGTTGATGAGATTCTAAATGCTAGGACAAAATCTGTAGAACCATAGAGTTGAAACGTTAGAGGATAAAACTCTATTCATTCAACGAGTCTCGATTACCTGTCAAGTTCTTTTCACTTGATAGAATTCAGAAGGGATTTCCTGTGCGCTTTCTAGAGAATTTTTCAAAAAGTATTTAAGTGCGTTTCGCTTCTTTATTAACTATATATACCACACTCGAATTTTATCTCTTTACGGGATTTTTTACTAAAGTTTGGGTTTCAAAGCCTTACTTTTTCTTTCATTTTTACCACCACGGGAATACCTAGAGGGCGTCTTATGAATTAAAGAAACCTCAGGTTTTGGGATTGATTTGTTAAATTGAGAGCCTTTCTAGTTAAAATTATAGCTCGTTTTTGTTTAGACCTATATATATGAGTAAGTTATTCTATTCCGTAATAAGGTACTTTTCTTAGAGTTCCTGTGGAAACTTTAGTTGTAGCCCTTTTGTAAGTCTTTCGTATTTTTACCTAAGCGAGACTTTCTTTAAGGTGGTTTCATTTAGGCTTCCCGATTTCATATAACCGGGGTTTTATATATAAGAATCCAGCGGGTCTGCCCCCATTTTAGTTTATAGTCAAAGTCCGCGTGGGTGCAAAAGAATTTCTAACTGACATTTACTAGCTTTATTAAGTAATTAAAAATGAAAATGAAAGATTTTTCTTTTTTAATAGAGGCCCTCATCTCATGTTCACTCTTCAGAAACCCCCGTAACCTCAGAGTTTCAAATTTCAAGTGTCTAAAGATATCAAATAATAGACATTACCTTCTACTCGCGAGCTAGAATTAATTACATTACCTAATTGCATTACCTCTCTGACTTATGAGTTTATAACACCTCGGGGTTACCTCAATCGGTGAATAAGAGTTCTAGCGAAAGACTCCCACGCAAAAATCTCACTCAAATGCATATCGTATACGGGGCTAAGGGCTACAGGATTCCCTTTAGACTGACTTTACGCTAGGGATAGACTTTCACAAGTATAAACAAATCAGAAAGAAAGACTGCACTTTCACCCTCCAATTACATTCTGAAGTCTTCGTGGTCAGCCCTATATAAAAAGAAAAGAAAAGCAAAGGAATTCCATGTACCTACTTAAAAAAAAGACACCCTAGAAGGTAGCCTCCTAAAAAAGGAAAGCCATAGTAAATGGATGAAAACAAGAGTGGAAGAACTTCTAGGAGAAAGTGCCCTTCAGTTTTCAGTGGTAGAGAGGGGCCCGGATGCTACTAGAGTCTTTCTAAATTGCACTAAACTATCCGGATAGACTTTCTAGAAACTATTATCGAAAGAAACCCAAGAGAAGGCCGCTGGATTGTGTACCTGAAGCTTGACTGTTATTTCAGGGAGCGGCTAGTTACGTTACTAAAAGGACGGGTACTTTCGACTTATGTATATATGCTAAAGTTCACACTATGAGTCAAGTCTCCTTCCGTTCATTTTTGAGTTCGTGGTTTCCACACCCTTAATGGCCTAGATAGGTATGATTGCTTTTTTTTTAAGAAGTAAGGATTCTAAGATTCAAAAGCTTCCTAATTTTATGCTGCGGGCATTCTCTATTTTCAAAGTTGGTAGTTGGCTAGACCACCAGTCTTTTTTGGAGGCTTTAGAGGTCCCATTTACAATGCAAATCCACGAGGGGGCATATAACAAAAGGAAAGTCGCTAGACTTTATTTACCATCAGACATAGGCTCAAAGCCGTACTTAGCTCTGTTTTGACTCGCAGTAAAGGTATAAGTACGGGTCAAGCTTCTTTTAGTATTTCGTCTTGACTTTTCTTTTTGTATTAGTTTACAGGTTTCTACTCTGAGCCACCTATGACTGGGGATTCTACTAAAAGAAGCTACCTTAAAGAAAGGGGAATTGAAAAAGGAAGACTACTGGCTGCGGGTTCCCTTATATATTGGAATTTCAAGCTTTAATAGGAAACCCAGGTCTTAATAAAGACAGGAAAGTAGAGTGATAAGCAGCTAGAGTAAACTAGTCAAATCTATAGAATCAAAGTTTTTTTAGGTCCATCTATTTAAACGAGTTCGAGTTTACTTCGAAATTGAAAGAGTCCTCTCAATCCTTTTAGTGGGTATTCTCAGAAACCGGGTTTGGTTTCTGAAAATATCCTACTTCAGGAGTTTCAAATGTACCCCTGAAAGAACAGATAAAATTTTAGGGGTTTACCCAGATTAGCTCAGTCTTTTTAGAGAATCTTTGGCTTTATAAAAAATGATAGTATATTTAGACTTTTTCGAGTGCTTTGTACAATAGGGAGTTCCTGATATTGCAGTGGCTTTAAAGCTTTATTATTCCAGAGATTTTGTTAAGTAAAACTTATAAAGAGCTTTTTTCCTCTATAGATAATTATCAAGTCTTTGTCTGATTAGATTAGTATCTAAGTCCTTAAAAAGGCTTTAAGGAAAAAAATCCTGATCTTCGCTAAGACATTTTTACGGGTTTCCACGAAAAGCTTTTTAGAAGTAGCTGTAAATACTCCCTAAACCTAAATAAATATAGAAAATGAATATAAGTGGGTCAAGTCCTAACTAAAATACTGGAGCTTCAAGGGGTAGGGGGCCAGGGCTCTTATATTATATTAGATAGAAAGAATAACACATCCCTTACTTCTTGCTTGACTTGCTCGAGCTATATATTCTACCAGTATCTTAAGAATAGTCTAATAGTAGTAGGAGCTAGACTAGAACGTAGATTATTATATATATTCTAATTAGAAGGGTACTCTTATTCTATTCTATTGTTATACTTCCCTACAGCTATAGTAGTGTAGCTAGAATATAAGGATAATAAAAAAGTCTCATAATTATAGTCTTATTTATAGTAGTTGTATTTTTTGTCTTACTCTTAATTAATAATCAACTCAAAAAAAATCCTCTAGTAAAAGGGCGTGAAAGAAAAATGAAGGCTGCATACAGAAATCGGAATTTTTAGACCGGCTCTCTATATAATATACGAATCCTTTTGAACCCGAGCATTCCTATGTAATACATCTATCGTTACATACTCTACCACTAAGCCCCGGGCCTTTCCTTGTCAAAGTGCATTTTACACTCTAGTGGGACCCGCCGATCTATAAAAATAGAAAAAGGAATCGAATAAGATACGGCTCACTTTTCAGCAGGGGTATCCCTTTCTTTTGTCAAAGAACGCTTAGCTTCATAGAGCTAGGTTTTGAGTATGGGAAGTAAACTGCTTATATTGATTGCTATTCATTTTTAATAGGGTATTCGCGTTGTTAAGTATCTGTATATCCTAGTAGAATCTTTCGTTACCGGATTCCTGTACAGCTCGAAGCTAAGTATTGGTAAAAACAAAGAAAAGGAGCTGCGCAAGAGGGGCGCTCACTTGATTCTATCAAGTCTAAATCTAAGTTTCCTACACCATCTAAATATCTAAATGTTACTAAGTTTCAGTTGACAAGACGGGGTTTCTCTTCAAAAATGAAGAGTGAAAGATGTTGAGTCTTTTGCTCTTAATTGGTGTAAAACAAGAAAATCAAGTCTATAAATCAAAGTGGTAAATCATTAGCGGGTTTCCTATTGGATACACGTGCCCTTGCCTAGTAGTTAGTACTAGTTGTAGCCGATATAGATTATAGATAAAGGTCCAAAAGACCCTTTCAAATTTCTCATTGCTTAGTGCAGTAAATTCTCCAAAATCAAAAGGAAAGGGAAGCAGGTGCCTTGTTTAGGGGTAGAAGTGAAAGAAGAAGTCAAAGCTATTCTTAGTTAGAAAGGAAGATCTATGTGGAAATTACGCAGATTTACTTGCGCGGGTCCTTTAGTTTAGACTCCTTTTCACCTGAGATTTTCCAAGACTCTTGTGGCACGGAAATTGAGTTAGACTAAAAGGAACACCCCTATAGATTATCGAGCGAGCTTTAGCCTTTATTTATATAGGTAAATCCTACTATTTTATATTGGTGTCACTATTATAGAGAATTTTCAGTACAGGATGCCTTACTTATGTAATATAAAATTTTCCTAGTTAGTAGTATTTTGTTAATGCCCGGGACCCCTGAATTCTGTTGGAAATTCGTTAAAAATTTGCTAGTTGTGTATTTCAATGTGCTTAGGCCCAAAAAAAGGGGGCAGGGGATCTTATTTATATAATATAGCTTAATCTTAACTTCAGTACGCGTTTTAATTATTAAAAATTTTTAGATTGAAGGTTCCAGAGAGCCTTTTTTATAGAGTTTACCAGTACCGGCAGGGTTGTGTACTTTGATACTCGTGTGCCTAGAGTTTTCGTACTTCGTCGTAAAAGTTCCCTTTTTATTAACAAACAAGCCTCGAAGGCAAACATACAAGATCTCGTAATATCACAGAGATCCTTAAGAAAAAGACTTGGAAATAGAAATCCGACAAGAACTCTTTTAGTCAATCAAACTTGTTATTACCAATTTCCTTGATCCAAAACTCAAACAAGAACTTTCCTGGTGGTAACAAAATTTTTTAGGAACAACACTAAGGCAGCTTTCTTGCATACCCAGACCTAACCTCTTAGCTATACCTGTCTTACAACCTGTCTCAAGAGCTAGAAGACTCCCTATCAGTATCCTATGAACTAGACATTCCCTTCGTTAAGTTGGAATATCTGTCTGATACTGTCTTTATTTGTAACTTTCTAAAAAAACATTTCTATATTTAGATATAAGTTCCTCTTTATCGATAAAATTCCTTTTTTAGGTCTTGTTACCTAAATATCTATTTACTTACCTTTAACTTACGCGAACCTCAAGGCGACAACCTTCCGCCACTTTATAAGTTATTTTAGAGGGTTCCCATCTATCATGGTGGGGCTCTTCTTTTAGTCCTATGAGGAGTCAAAGATATAGATATTTTCTCTCAAGCAAGTTAGTTAGGTAATTCAAAGTGTTACACGATAAAAAGTATACAACTCGAAAGTCTAAGGGCTGGCATATCCTAGAAAGAAGACTCTCTTAAATACACATAGACCCGGTTCTTAAAGCAGGAATGCTTGGCAAATAGAAAGAAAAGAAACCCGTAAAGCAGGGAATTTCCTCAAAAAGCTATGGGGCTCCTTAAATTTAACGAAGTATAAGAGAAGAAGCTTCCTTTATGCTGGGCGATATAAACCGCTTTCTTTAAGATTTAGGTAATTCTAGTAAAGACCCAAGAGATCCCTATAAATTTTGGTTAATTCAAAAGGACTTATACTATTACTAGCACATTTAGAGGAGACAGACACAAATAGATCTTGACAGAAAATTCTGAAAGTGCCTGACTGACCCCATCCGAGAGTCCTAAGGTTGCTACTCATAACCTCTAAAGTAATATCAATTAGTGTTATGAAGAAACCTACCAGAAGTTGTAATGGTTTTCAGAGTTTCTATCTTGACCTTCATTAGAACTAGTTTAGTTTACATGTGCCAATACCTAAAGATACAAAACCTATAACCAGAAGAAGACCCTCATTAGAAAATGAAGAAAGAAGACTGAAGTAGAGTCTATTTATCTGATGTCGAGACTGGTATCTTTCATTTCATAAGGGGAATCCCATTGGCACCTTTTCAATGATTTGACTTGCCTATCTTAAGTTAAGTAGAAACTTAACAAGCAATATGCTTATAAAGCCCAGGTTTTGTTTTTCTTTTGGATCCTCGGGACTTGGAGCTGAAAAAAGGTAAAAGCTTTTCAATTAGATAAAGGGATTTAGGTACGCAGTTAGTTCTAAGTTAGAAATAGGTTGGGGTAAAAGTAACGAGAACCCTATCAACATAGGTAAAAAAAAAGAAGTCCACTTTGTAGGGAGGTGCCAGGAGAGGCTTCTGTTATGTATACTACTACCTTACTTATGAATTTTTTGAATTATAAGTTGTTCTGTAAGCGCTATTGCAATTACCTTTTCCGTATCGAACATAGGAGAATTTGACTTCTTTGAATCCCTAGACAGCTTTTGAAAAAGAACAAGAGAAAGAAAAGGGTATAATATAAAGAATTAACATACACCCTACACCCTTTTTTGAAGTAATCTGCATTCCTTTTTATTAGCTTTTATTGATAAAGCATTTTCTTTCTTTACGAGTTGTCTGTTACTTTTTTAGTTTCCACTTCGAAAGTAGAAAGTAGTTTTGTAGGAGAATTCCAGGGTTTTTTCTTATTTTAGCTTTAGAGTCTCTAGTGTCTTATATTAGTATCTTAGTAGGAGAATACTGGGTTAGATAGGTTTCTATTAGACAGACAGATAGTGGATAGCTATTAGCTGTAGGGAGATTCTTGTATACTAGCTTTATGCTAGTACATAGATACGCTATATTCGCTGGACTTTGATTTACTTGGTTCTTATTTGCTGAATTGACTTTCTTATCTTCGATACCTCTCTGTATCTACCGTACCTGTCTTGTAGGTCTTCTTTTTAGAATTTTTTAGTCTTATTGCAGCCTCTTGTACTTATAGGATTCTTATGCTAGCTAGGAGTTTTTGTATTCTTTATAGTATCTAGAATCTTGAGTTGTCTTATTCTTCTTATTTTATTGTAAACAAGTGAAAGAAATTTGAGTGTTGTAGGAAGGGACAGGGCTCTCTCTGCTACCCCCTTAATAAGACTCCTAAACTACTTATAATGTCTATTAACTAATATATAAACTCTAATAGAAAGAGAGAGTCACTAAAAAGAAAAGAAGTTACAGGAAGGCTAACAAAACTACCAAGGTATCGAAGATAGAGAGTACCCTTGTAGCTAGAGGGATTACAAAGAAAGCGACAATGTGTTTAGCTCTTATCTTAAGACTCCTTGTATAGCTTTTAATAAGAGGTAAATAAAGCCAGAGGTTGGAAGAGCCCCATAAGGAATAAAAAACGAAAGCTAATATGTTTGCTTGCGCTGAAGACTTTGAAAGAGTGTACTAATTCTAGCTTGTAAGTTCTTTATAAATGTTAGAGAAATCCAGGGATAATTACTTCGTAAGTTCTAAGATTTGAACGAGATTCTAGTCCGAGTGTAGAAAACAAGAGCTAAGACCCTAGAAAAAGGTTTGATGAAAGAAGAAAGCCTCAAAAGGGGGGTCCCGTATATAGATATAGTAGACCTGTTTCTCTTTTTGTTCTTAAAGTCTTTGTTTTTCTCAAGAGAGGCAAGACAGGTCTAACGGATAGGACAGCTGGGCAGAGTAACATGAAGTGATGAAGAGCCTAGGTATATTATATTCAGGGGTCTTTCCTTGTTCTCAGTTCTCAAGACACTTCTGGCAAAGAGAATATAGAACTCACTGAAGGTAAGTAAGCATCGATTATAAGAAGTTCCCTTACTTTTTAGGGTTCTCTAGATTCCCTTTTTGTTTGAGCTTTTAGGACACTGTAGTCAATAAAAAGGGGTTTAGAGTTGGGATGGGAGAAGCCTAGTCTTCTCAGGCGTTCAATCTTACTTAGATCTTTCAAAAGTGTTTGAATCAGTAGGTTTCATTGTAAGAATTTTAGGAGCAAGGATTTCCTAAAAGTAAAATGAAGTAAAGACTTTTAGGTAACGAGGTGCCCGAAAGCAGTAAGTACTAGTTTTTTGGAAAAGTCTCCTCTTTTTTTAAGTCTTTTGAATTCAGAATTAGGATGGATCTCAGAAAGAATAAATGAAAAAGGACCCTCTTCAGATTATCCAAAATTATTCTGGTTTAAATGAAACCTACGCGAGACATATAAAAGAAAGGCGTAACCCCTAACTAATCCTTGTAAAATTGCCTTTTGCATCGTCAAAACAACAAAGATTGCTCTAATGCTTTAGTCCAGCGCTACATAAAGAAAATGACTTGTATTAAGAAAAACCCACCGAGTTCTTAAAACTGAAAGAAAGAAGAAAAACCTTGAAAGCTATCCAGTAAATGAAAGGGGAACTGCCTTAATCCGAAACCCAGTAAATCCAAATATCTCCATATAGGAGTTTCTATTCAACTTATCTTTCTCTTCTTACTAACTAGAAACTTCCCAGGCAGTCATAAACTCTGTAACTGCATCCGTCTTTTCATTAGCTTGTTTATTCAGAACATAATCATAACTTTTTTAGGGCTATCTCCGGATAAGGCCTCCCAGCTTGAATTGAGTCTTAAGTTTAGAACATTTCTATTTCTACTGTAGTCCTAACTTTCTCAGATCAAGAATCAAATTTGGGGGGCTATATACTATAGAATTTGGGACTAAAAAACAGGGCTAGACTCACAAAAAGAAAATTTACTGGAAACTCATTTTCAATAAATAAGGAAGAAAGTTTATACTTTAGAGGGATTTCATACGTCTTCCTTTTCCTTATAGGGCAACCCTACTTTTTTCTGGAAGTGGTAAGCTTTTATTAGTTAAAATACGAGTTTAGTACTTTGACCTTAGCCGGAATTTGAACAAGAAAAAAGTGAAGTTCCCCAGCATAAGGCACTCCTCTTATCTTAGACCCCTTT
Organism: Pelargonium tetragonum; assembly: GCA_036897445.1. NCBI lineage: Eukaryota > Viridiplantae > Streptophyta > Magnoliopsida > Geraniales > Geraniaceae > Pelargonium > Pelargonium tetragonum. The sequence goes on from JAYMTL010000022.1 coordinate 80,874, forward strand.
TTTCGTAAAAATGTAGGGACGAAGTCTATTTCTTTCGCAAAAGTGCTGCATTTTTAACTCTTTCCATTTCAGGTAGGGACTTTTTTAAAGTACATCTTGAAGTTCCTCCCTAGACTCCTTATACTATACTGACTAGTAACCCATCCATACACATACAGTAAAAAACCCTTAAAACTAACAACCTGATGCAGTAGAAGAATCTTATAGCTACAAACTACAAGAGGAAGAAGAAGACAAGTAAGGCATTAGCTACGGGTATACAGATAGTGCATAAGAAGGGTAAGAAGAAAGAACAAGTAACTCAAGTGGTTAAGCCAGCTAGGTCAAGTAGGTAAGAAGTAGATGTGTTTGCTGGTGCGTATTCCTATGCTCTCTATGATAAACTATAACAATACTACAACCTCTTAAACTCGAAAATTTATTCATACTATTATGCACAACTAAGGCCTTCCCCTTCCGTATTGATAAGCTCCACAGTACACTGAGGTAATGCAATTAATTAAACCACTTACTAACTATATTAGACCCATGACCTACAAGACTATATACACTCTATTACCTATCAAGTTCTAGTATAAACCTATATATATATATCTATCACTGAGTTAGCCTTCCTTACTGGTATTAGTATTAGTATACTGCTCGGTTTTAGGCCTATATCTGCCTTTTACTCTTCCTTCTCCTATTAGTTAGAAGTATAGCTCATCCTGCTACCTCCCTCTATTGCCCTACTGAAAAGTCTCCTGTTCCTGCCTCTCCTACTGCTAATCCTAATACAGAATACAAAATCACTCTATAGAATAAAGTACGCATGTATAACTGGCCCAACTGCAATATTTACTTAAGTGCTTTTTTCGTCAACGTGCAAAAAAAAGGGTAAATTCGATTCACGAGATCCAGATTTCAATAGATAGAGAGATTTTTTGAGTTCTTTGTTATTAGGATGAAAGCTTATCTTTTATATTCCAAATTGAGTCAAAGGTGCCCGTTTTATTACTCGCCATAGGGGAAATGAGACTTGAGAGCGGAATACCAATTATGGATCTTACTTCTTCTACTTCCAGGAAAAGGGGTGTCTATTTGGGAGGAATTTCTTACACCTTCTGTATAGGGCGGTCCTGCTCTTTTCGGGAACTTTGATACCCACCCTAGAGCTAAGGGTGCCCTTTTTATACCGTTTAGGTACTGCTACACGACCCTCTTTCTTACTAAACTAACTTAAAGGCCCCTTTTTAAAAGTAAACTCTTAAGATCATTAATATTAGATATATCTACCTAAAAGTTAAAAAAACCGTACCTAACTAGAACTCAACCCGATTCCTTTGCAGAGCCCTAGGATTTCCTTTAAGGCACTTTCAATTCTAAATAGCATTTCCCTTCTTTATTACTTGCTTAAATCCCAGAGTAGTTTCCTTAGTTTTAAATTGACTAGGTAAAGCTCTAGGACCCCTCTTAAATTAAAAAGCCTTCCTTAGTATAGATAGGCGGCTCCACTAGAAAAGAGGAACTCTCCTAGTTGTACGCATTTCTGAAATAAAAAGAATCTCCTCTTTGATTCTGCATGGACTCCCTTTATAACTGAAAAAGAAGCTTTATCCTATAAAAAAGAGACTGAAATGTAGGACTTTTACCCATTTCTTGATACCTACACCTCTCTAAGTCTCTATCCCTTCGTTCGTCTTAGTTATACCCGGAGCCCTCTTAAGAAGAGCCTTATCTTCATAAAGAGCGCCTAACCCTGCATCAGTATCCCCTTAAAAGTAGACTCATCTTACTCCGTATCTTTATATCTAGCCCTAATGTTACTATATATCTTATTCATAGCCCGTTTCTTATCTGACTAGTAAAATCCATCTCTTTTTTATTTCAGTAGGTTGAAGTTTTTAGAAATACAAGTACAAAAAGCCTTTTATACCTGATCGACAATAGACATTAGAGACAGCCTAACCAAATCAAAAAGGGAAATAATGAAAGAATTGTGAAAGAAATTTTTAGATAAGTAACTGGATCACTAACTTCGGAAAATTACATTTTCAACCCCGTCGTAAAGGAATAACTAGAGTGGAAACCTTGGCAGTAACTAAAAACTGAGTTTTATCCACAGCTCTTCGAAAAGCCCCCAAAATCTACCCACTAGGTTAGGAAAAGCGCATATGAGAAACGAAACCATCAGCATGAAACCTTAGCAAGGATTTTTCTGTAAGCCATTCCTTTATTTACTAAATAAAAAAAGAATTTACCAGGGGTGGCTTAATATTGAAAGTCAAAGAGCTTTATACTAGTAAAAAGAAAAGCAAGGATATAATACAGTAGCCGACTGCCATCTGGACGTTTTAGTTTTATTTCACTACAGAAAAAAAGATAAAGGATGCAGCACATTATACTTTCTTACTCTCCTTAATCCTATATTTATTAGCAAGATTACAAGAAAAGTCACTCTTTTCATTTCAGTAACAGCACTAGGACTTGGGCAAGAAAAAGTCTCTTTTTATTAAAAAAGAAGCTGAGCGGAGATCCGTTCGTGAAAGGGATCGCCGTTACATATACATATAAGGAGTTATCTAAAACAAGCACTGAATCTAGTACCTTTGCTTCAAAGTTTAATAACACAGCTAAACTACTGCTCTTACAAAGATTCTTTTTAATCGACATAAGTAAACTCCTAAAAAAAACCAATAGGAAATTGATGCAAATAAAGGAGGTCCTGGTTTGTACTTTTCCAAACCACTAATTAATGAATGCTTGGGGTCAAGGAGACCCCTGTTTACTGAGTATGTATAAAGAATCTATATTACCAACGGGAAGGGTGTCATAGAAAGTTGTTCCGGGAGATTATTCCCTCTTGTTTTTTGGCCTAATGGGTAGTCAAAGCAGAATTCAAACTACTTTCCAAAGGATCCAAAAAACTGTAAACATTTGCTCGAGATAAGACTCATGAATGATTCAAGCTCTTTGCTGTACCTTAAGAAACTCCCATCCCACAAAAGAAAGAATAATAAACTGAAGTTTACCTTTTTTAGAGTTTCGCTTGTATTTAAAGCTATATACTTTTCCTTGAACCCGTAGGAAGCTTATACCCGCCTCGTATCGGGATTCCACTAGTATGTTTAATATTGAAAAAGAAAAGAAAGAACTTTCATATTAACAGGAGTTTTTTCTTTAAAGACTAGGTTATTCGTTGTTATAAGTAAGATTTTCGATAGTACACTAATTAGAAAGGGTTTCTCTTATTTCGGGGTTTTTCTTTCACAAGGTGTAGGAGGTGCTAGATTCGGAGCTTTAGCTGGTAACCTGAAATTTTAGCGGAAAGCAAGGGGACTTCCTTGCTTGTGGGGTTTTCTAGCTCGGAAGAATTGACATTCTCTTCTTAATCTTGATTTATTTAATCGGTAGGAAAATCCCTCATGGAATCGCTAAGAAGTTCTTGTTAATCTGGTTTTTAGATCTCTACCCTGCTTTTAAAAGAGGAGTCCCTTGTCTAGTAGAAAACGGATACTAAAAAGGCTCTCAGATTGCCTGCTATTAAAAAAATTATCTCTATATATAATTAAGCTATTACCCTCCCTACATTTTCCTATTAGGATTCCTTCCTTACTTCGGGAACTGCAACTCTAATCTAAGCTAATTACATTACCTTTTGTCTTTTGTTTTTACCTCGATTTTGCTGTCCTTAATACCGAACGCCTCCTAACCCTGATTTGTTCTTGGATTTCTTGCCGATTGAGATGATAGAACAGACCCCGTCTTTATTATAAATTCTAAAAGGAGCCCCTTCCTTGTTAACCCCAAAAGTACAGGAGCTCGCCCTCCTACCTCCACTTAAGTTGTTTTGAAAGCTAGTTAAGACGGTGCCGCAATAAATATGGCTTATGGATTTTCCTAAGATTTTATTTGAAATAATCCAAGGAAATAGAACCCCTTTTGCTGGAATTAAGACTTTCTAGATCTGTTGGGTCTTATCATAATCATATAAACTCGGGCATGCCTAGCTTAAACCTTGGGATTCTTTAATAATTACACACTAAGGAAACAATACTAAAGTATGCATACTTGCCCCTTTCAACTCTTCATATACTGGAGTTACTGTGGATTCTATAGAAGCTTCCTTATAAGAAAAGAGAATCACGGATTCCCGACTTTAGTCCTCGGTTTAGAGAATACCTTGCAAGAGTCAATTCCCCACTATATAACTTCTTTCTAATTCTACAAAAACCGGGCTTGTACCTATTAAGCGCTTAAAAAAGAATAGCTTTAGGGTTTATTCAACAAATAAGCCCCCTACGGCAGACAACTTTTCCACTCTGCCTTGTATAAAGTAAATAAGAAACCTCTTTTTTCAGAGTCCTGGATACTAACAAACAGAAAAAAAAAGTCTATCCCTTCCAACTTTCTCTACCGGATTACTTTATTTGTATAACTTTCTTCTTAATTTGCATCTTCTTTTTAGCCTGTTATGGACTGACTTCTTTGCTTAAATACATTTCCCGCTTTATTGGCAACTAGGATATAAGCATTCTTCTCCTTAAGAGCTAGAACCTCTTTCTTATCTTATTCAGGGCTCTACCTTTTCTATTATGAGTCCTCTGAGAACCTGTACTTATTGTGGTATTACCTATCCTATTTCTTCTTCCCAACTGTAGCATAAAGAAGGGACGGAAATGCTATATAGTTTCATGCGTATCTTACTTACGTTCTTACGTTATAGCTAGCAAAAGCTTACCATGTTTCCTATTACAAATTCTTCAATTTCTTATACATCATAAAGGATCTCTTAGCTGCTATACGGAGAGTCTTCATGATACTTGCAACTTTAACGTTACTCTCTACCTTACTCAGTTTTTAATCTTTATGTTCCTCTTTCTATCTAAAAGGATGAAATTCTTAGATCTTCTTCCTTTCTAGTTTGGGAGTTACCCCTAAAATAAAAGAAGACTCAAAACTGAAAACAGGAAACCCTCCCCATTTTCTAGGCTTTATCCCGCGTGAGTCTACCTCCGTTTAGTCAAAACTTTTATTAAAAAAACGGGAAACAGTAGGACCACCTATTAGCCAAGATTGAGCACTAAAAAGGAACTTTACGGATCTCTAAATCCTAAGATTGCCTAGTGAGATCTGGGCATAAAGAGGAATTGAAACTTTTCTAGCCTTTGTAACTTTTTCTTGACTTCTCTACTTTCCTAATACTAATCCCCGGGTTTCTTAGAAGCTAGAATACCCTCACTTTCTACATACCTGCCTTAAACTTCGGGAATAAGATAAGATACTGTATGAGTTTTTATTACATTTATAGGACGTTCAAAAACCCAAGGGGAATACCCTGGAGTCAGTCCCTTTCTTACCTTAGTTACCTTACTCTGAGTAAAAACCAAAGGGTAGCGCACTCTTGATTAAAAGAATCCTTTAGCCGAGATAACTAAAAAGGTTTCTTACGAGTCCTTGTCTTATGGAGCTTATCTGTACCTATTGAATTGTTTTACTTAACTTTTCTTATAAACTTACCCTGTTTCTTAGTCTTATGAGGTAAACTCTTCTTTTTTTAGATAGTTAGTCGTTAGTAAGAGATTTTTTACTAGTTAAGAGATAAGACCTCTTTTTTCTTTGTTCTTATCAGGGTACGAACCTTAATAAACAATAGAGAAATCCCCGACCGAAGGGTACCGAGGAAGGTAAGAAGTATATTAGATCGAACAGGAGTGCCTTATAACCAGTATCAACAAAAGCAGACTTTCAAGTTGACTTCTTTACTGGAAACCTATATCTTTCTAACTCCTCTTATTCTTAATCCGCGTTTTCTTAAGACCCGTATCATACTCTTATTTCAAAGACTCAAAAGAGCTTGTTAGCCTTCATACCGATACCTTCTTAGTAATAGTACTTACTCAGAGCTAAAACCTTATTAATATAGAGTACTCTATTAATTACATTACCTAGATTTACCCTTTTCAATTTATGGAATAAAAAGAGGATCTACATTACTAAAAGACTCGGGAATACGTCTTAAGAAAACTAGAACTGATAAGAAAGTAACAGGCTCTAATCCCATATAAAATTTCTAAAGGGCCGTACAAAAGGTTTTTTAAAATACAGCAGTCGCTTGCTTTATTCTAGGATCCCAATTTCCGGGAAAATGCTTTGTGAGGAGGAAAGTCTTGGGAGCTCAGGTCTGGGCACTTTTAAACAAATAACGATCTTAATTCTTTTTTCCATCGGAAGTGGGTCTTAGGAAAACACTTAACATCATATAAAGAACTTTTATAAACAAGAATCTTCTAGATTCGATTAGGTATTCCATATAGGTAGTAAAGCAAGGATCCGGTTTACCAAGTTTGGAAAGCCGCAGCTCCGATAATAAAGACTAGGATTAGACTCGCCAAATAAGACAAAAGGGAAATTCTTTATTCCTGACCGACCCCTGACAAAAAGGGCCTCCCCTTTAAAGTAAAAGCTACTCGATAAAAAAGTATATAAAATCTTTTTTCAAAAGATCTTCTGGGGTTAATAAAAGCGAATTTACATATCTCTGTAATGTATAAATGAAAGGACTTTTTTTTTACACTGGATACTATAACTCAAAAAAAGATAGCTAAGTACAGAATTCCAGAAATGCTTATATTGTACTGAAACCAATAGCCGCTCTTTTTCTCTTAGTGGATTCTTTAAAGGAGGGGCGAAAGACAGTTCCTTGAAAATGTAGTCTAGTAATTCTCAAAAGTCAGTTTGCAGGGCATAGTTTACGTAGAAATTCATCAGTACAGCTTAAACTTAAAATAGAACTCAAAACTTACGAAAAAAAAACGCGTCTGGAACTTCAGCGTTATATAACGCATTAAATTAAAAAGGGCCTACAGTAGCCTTTTTATGAAAAGGACCCACTTACCTATTAGGAAAAAGACCCGAATCTATTGATATGAAGTAGCCAAACCCCTTTAACTCGGGAAAAGACATCAGGGTTTATATAATACAACTTATAAAGAAAGAACCTACGCGAAACTCTTCATTTCTGGTGCAATTCCCCTGGGACATCTAAGACAAACCGAATCTTATTGCCTGGATTAGACCCTTTATAGAAATGACCTAGCTTTAAGGAAGCTTTGAATACTTCCTTTTGAGACTTTTGCTTTGTAGTCTATTTCTATACCCGCATTAACAAGTTATCTATTAACTTTAGAAAAGAAAGGGGCCCCTGTCTATTCACTGTAGAACGGAGGCTTTTGTTAGAAAGAACTGCCGAAAAAGGGTTTGAAACAAAAGACATTAAGAGAGGGGTGTCCTCGTAGAAGTTTCTTGCTTTTCGATGCCTTTCGTAGCGTGTAGAATATCCTAAAAAGACTTCTTTGTGAAAGAAGCCTGCTTTTTCTTTTTATTCTTGGTGGATGAAGAAGCCGCTTTAGTTTATTTGATTTCAAAGAAAATGAATTTACCAAGCGATTTAGGAACTTATAATTTACACTTACTAAACTAAAGGTATACGTGGATCCGAGAAGGTATCCACAGTCAAAAAAGGTACAGACTGAAACCCATCGCTATGCAATTGTAAAGAATTTGCATTAAATGAATAAGAGTAAACTTTGTAGTCAAATTTAGAATATCAAACTTTTTAGGTCTTGGGGGTTAAAACCAAGGGTTCTCTTACTTTATAAAGATGAAATTGGTTTTAGCTACTCTTCGTCCACCGAGCCGGATAATTTGAAGTGTTTCCTATAACTTCTGAATACTCGCGACTAGAACTAGATCATAAAACTCCTATAAAAAGAAGGTTTTCATGCTTTAAGGAGTCCTTTTGGTCGTTAATCTTAATAATTTCTTATCACTCCTGGTTAGGAAGTTTTAACACCCCACTTCATAGCAGGCAATTTCCCACATCAAATTTCTTTCTAGGCTTTGTTCTTACTCTTTTATTTATCCATACTGGACCCAAAAATACAAAACTGGACCCAAAAATACAAAGCCGTTTCCTTTTTTTTATTAGTATTTTACCTCACCTGTAGAAAGAACTTGCATGAGATGCCCTAACCTAGATGAAACTCACGAAGAGCCCGTTGAAGCCGGTTTCTTTTATTCTATTGCGCTTCCCCGGACCCTTTCTTTGTTTGGCTAATAGAAGAACTTTGTCTAAAAAATTTTTACAGGGAATCCGGGTCTTCAAATTCGGTTACTGAAAGTATATTCGCCTATAAACTAAGTTACGCTATTAAAGTCTATACTTTATAGAAATGCAAATTGGAGTTGAGAGTACAGTACAAATAGGATAGGAAACTGGATAAATTTTAGAATATAAAGATCCTTTGACTAGCAAGACACCAGTGGTAGCTATAGAAATTCTAGAACTTTGACTTTACTAACTGTACTTCAGAAAGAGGACTGACCTCGTTCCCCTTCTGGAGGAGCGCGCACTTTGGCCCGGGTTTTGCTTTTCTTTATATTGAGAAATTAGAGTCAAAAAGTTGGAGTGTTTATGCTTTTTGTACTTTCCCTTTATCATTCCTTTTTTTACAGGCAAGTCGTTTAAGGCTAACAAAAAGAAGCTTTATCTCTTTATTTACCGAATTACTCAAATTGCTTCGGGAATGCACATAAAAAGGACCTAGCAGGTGAAATGGGGACCTTTTCCTAAATTTTAGTATGAAATGAAAAAATTGCGATTAATCTTTAGCAGCACCTAAATTGGTTTATCAGTTTCCACTCTACTCTGATTCTTTAGTGTAAAAAGTATACCTTGAAGTTTACTATTAAGGAATATAGGAAAAAGGGGTAGCCTATAAAAAAGGACCAAAAGAACAGGGTACTTCCTTTTTTCTTTCTTTGTCTTGAAATGAAAGGTGACCCGTTATAACTAACCCGAAATTGCTCATAAAAATTTCAAGTTTCGGGGATCTTTTAGGAATGGAAATAAAAAGAAGCACTCTCGCACCCCTTCTTTTCATAATTCTTGAAAGATTTAGGCTATTATCATGACGCTTGAATAAAGTTATAAAAAACCCTGTAACTCAAGAATAAAGTAAGATTCAAGACTTTTTGACCCAAACTACTCAATCGAACTCTTTCCTAATTTCACAGATGTAAATAAAAATTATTGTAGTAATTCCCAAATATATACAGGAATCCCGTAGGCCTTAAGGTTAAGGGATTAAGTTCCTATTTTTATACTTAGTTTTCCCGAGTTTTTGTTATGTTACTCGAGGGCACTCTAGTAAAAGTAAATTAAGAAAAAGCCGCCAGAAATGCGGGAGACCCCTGCTCTTTACAGCAGGAGTTGATTAAAAAAGCTTCCTTTTATCCGGTACTTTTACACATACGAACTTCGGTCAAAGCGAAGCTTTTCAAAGTAAGAAATTGAAGCTAAAAGGAACCCTTAATTCACTAGCTCAGGGCTTCCTTGAATTACTAGCGAAAATGCTTATATTGATAACAAAGTAAAGAAAACAGGACATACTTTCTTTTAGGTATGAAACAAATTGAGTAGCTAGTTGGACGGATGTATGACTTTTTCAAAAAACGCGGGTTCATTAAACCCCAACTACTTGGTAGTAGGAGCGTCTAAAAATCAAAGTGGAAAGGCTTCTTACGAGAGTACGAGATAAAAAAGGAGTCTTCTCATGAAAGTAGTAGGGATTCAAAGAAGGAAACCCTTAGTAAATCCTGATTATAGGAGTACAGCTAAAACCTCGAATTTGATAGTAACTAGAACTTTTTACGAAGTAGAGGTCTTCCTTTTTTATTGAAATTTCTTTTCTTAATTTTCATTTGAGTATCTTACATAAATTTCAGTTGGGTAGGTTTCCAGTTTCGGAGACTTATTAAGAAGGTTTCCTAACTATATATAAAAAAAGGTCTTCGTTTAGCTGTAGAGTAAGGTATAAAGAAGTTGGGAGAGAGTTTTCCTTAGTTGTCAGGTTTCAAAAAGGGGAGTTCTTAAAAGTCTTTAAACGAACAAAAGTCTCAGATGTCAAGCTTAACTGGATAGAGGTAATGAATTCTTGAAAGAGAGAGTGAGGAGTTGGATTCGTGAAGTCCTTTTGGTAAGTGCAGGTTAGCCTGAAAGTGTTGTGGGATTAGAACTGCCTTTTTTATAGTGTTTCCTCTGGTTAAAAATTTGTTATGAAGTAAAATTTCTTTTAGTGAAAGCGAGAACGTTTAGGAGCAATTTAGGCATTTGAAAAGGGAAGCGGTCTAGTAAGGGAACTCCTTTTTGCTAGTGTATTCTTGTTATAGCCCTTGATGTCTCTAATAGTTGTTATAGGTGTATAGAGTTTCAGATAGCGCTCTAGTTTGGGAAGCCTTAGCGTTTTGAAAGGCCCCTGGATAGTAGATAATTCTGGGTTTTGCCTGCTATCAGTCAGGTATTCTTTTATAGGGTACTGCTTCACGAGACAAGTTGAAAGAGTAATGAAAATAGGCAGCGAGGCCTCTTTCCTTAGGACTTGAGAAAGACTACCTACTGTAAAATCCGGATCCCGATTTCTAGAATACGCTAGACTTCCCGATTCGTTTCCTTTATCAAGGGCCCCTTATAATATACCTGGAAAGTCTCCCTAAACTCAAGTTAGAATTCAGTACAACCAAATTCTATAAGAAAGATCTTTTCTTGTAAGGCCTGCTCCTAAAATGAATGAACCTATCAGATTTCGCAGCCTTTCTAATTTATTTGAGATCCCCTTTCCCGGAGTCCCTTTTTGTTAAGAAAATCTTCTTATTAACCTTCGACTAATCTGCCGAACTCTGTTAACCCAAAAGCCAGGAAACCTATATCCAACGTCAACTTTACTAAATTCCCAGTCTCGTTAAGCAGCTCGCCTATAAAGAAATGAGTCCCCGACAACAAGACAAAACCCAGACTGAACCTTCTTAGACTTTGTCACCTTCTTAGACTTTGTGTCCCCTATTTCCTTTCATTGCAGCCCTTCTTAGAACCTATGCTTTTGGTACTGGAATTCCTCGTTAAAAGACCTAAGACCAACAAGAAAAGCTCGTAATCTAAGCTTCCTTTAATGGCAATGGAAACGGGCTCTTTAGCCTGACCTGTAAACTGCTGAACTCTCTTCTTCTATAATAAATAAGAACCCAGAGTTTTATCGGCTTGCTTCTACGAATTGAATCTAGTCAAACTTACTTTTCTATTGCCTACCTTTGAAAGCTTGACTTTCAAAAGAAGTTTTTGTGCTCAACCCATACACTGATATTCTTCCTATTCAACTAACAAGAGAGACTGACTTAGAAATAGAATTTGATTATTGAAAAAGGCTTACCTGACTTTGAACCTCTTAATATCTCTATTTATATTTATACCCTGTTTGGTTAATGAAGCAGCTAACCTAATCTAAGTCGTACCCGAGAACAGGAAAAACCATACTTTTGAATCTACTTTCTATCTCAAAAAAAGAAGACTGAAACTCCTTATAAAGGGAGCCCTTACCCCCATCCCACTAAGGAAAACCTCTAATCTATAAAGAGATTCCTGTGGCACTTCTCAGACTCAGAGCTCATTCACCTTTCTCTTGTAAAAAACGAAATTCTTTCTACTCTTTCTTACTTCGAGACTTCCTCTCCTCAAACAGACGGAACCCTCTTCTGTAGACCTATCTTCTCTTGCTAATTTGTTTACTAAGCTTCTTATCTAATTCTAATGAAGCAAGCTAACCCTGTATAAGGAGTACCTGACAATAGGAAAAGACAAACCCACCATTCTGAATCTAATTTCTCTTGAAAACCTCACTCCCTTATATATACCTCTAAAAGAGTCTCCTTTTATTTCACCAAACTTTCTAATCTAAAATCTAAAAAGAGGGTCTCACCTTCCTATCCAACTCGCTTTACCAGGAGTACTCGCATAAGCCCATAAAGACTCAGGACAACAAAACTCTATGAATTAAAACTCTATCAAAACCCGCTCTAGCTAAAAGCATTTACGTGACCTAAAAGTGAAACTATCCCAACCCAGGGTTTTGCATAAGATAAACCTCCTGTTCGGTTTTAATGCATTCTATAAACCCCCTCTTTCGAATGTTTGACACTCCTACTTTACCTTAGTTAGCGTATCCGCTGTATGAAGTAGAAACTGAGAAAAAGGCTTTTGATAGTTAAGTGGAGCGCTCCACAAATACTTATAAAGTAAGATTTTTGAAAGAATGTCTTACTTGAGTCTTTTTAGTGTTCAAACGCGGCCTTAGAAAGATTTCAGTCAGTAAAAGTCTTCTATAAAATTAGGCGCTTAGCGGGGTTTTTCAATTTAAAGACTTGTACTTGGTTTGTTAGTGCATTAGAAATTTTTAGAGTCTCTAATCTAATAGAGTTCCCTAGGTATCTTGAGCCAGTCCTAAAATACAAAGTAGAGGTGGTTAAACAAAGTACAATAGAAAATTCGTTTGATACAGGTTTAAGGGAGGCTTGTAAGCAATATTGCTGTGCAAATATCGAATTACCTGGAAGAACCAAAAAAAGTAAGAGATTAACTCATTTTTTACGTATCGAAAATCCATAAGACTAGATCCTTCACTTTAAAGTTTTGTTTTCGGAAAAAGGATTGAGATCAAAAACAAAAACCTAAGGGGGAAATCTCGCTTTTTGGCAGGAAGCTTTAGTGCCTTTATATATTGAAAGAAGTTCTCTTAGAACGCTGTTTGGCATTTTTATATTAGTTTTTCCTAAGCCGACTTTTCTGGGACTTTAGATCTACTTTATTGCTTACTAGGATTCTACATGTATTATACATATTCCTTTTTAGTGATATATAGATTCCTTGAATTTATCTAAGTAAGTGGGATTCTCTAGTAGTTATAACGAAGCTTTTTTTTGGTGGAGAGTTGCGCTATAGAAAACCCCGGAATCTTAGGAAAAGGGTCCTTGTTTCTTATACGATTTTTGATTACAAGAAACCTTTCTATTTAGGTAGGGGGCTCACTCTCCGTGTTTTACTTTGATTTATAAAGGGCTTTTTAACAACGGCAGCCAGTAGGATCCGTTTAAGAGCAGTAGTATAAGCGGAAGAAAGTGCACTTATTCTGTTCAGTAAATGGATTTTTGCGTTTTTTTGTTATTGTCTACGGGTTAATTGCAAAATCCCCAACTCAATTTCCTACGACGGCGCGGTTGACCCCACGGGTAATTAGATGCGATTCCCTTTTTTCTTTAAATTTGAAATCTACATACAATAATAGTTATGAGTTCTTTTTTCGAGGGCGGGGCTTTCTATTTAAAAGGGGCCGTGAAAGAAGTAAGAGTATGTCTTTTTTAAACGGGTATTTCCGGTTTTAATACATCAAGTTGCTTCAAAGTTATTATGCCTATGCCGAGAACATTAGGATTCTTATGTCACCCCTCTACCTCGAAAAAGCTTTTGCTTAGTTTTAGCTATCTATGAGTATAGAAATGGTAGTAAAACTCCGCTTTTAGTACTCCGACTGTATACTCAATAAAGTACTTGAAATAACTTGGACTTATTAGAATCTCTCCTCACAAAGCGAATAGGTGCTTTTTGTTAGTAAGTATAAGTAGCCCCTCCATTTTCTACTGAACGCCCTGGACAACTTTAAGTAAGCAGGATATATACCGGCCAAAAGGCAAGCGTAAATAAAAGTTCGGAAAGCCTGCGTATTAAGTGTTCTTTGGATTGATAGGGGTCCTCCTGCACCTTAGAAATGTCAGTATCCCGGCGCATCTCTATTAACCGGCATTAGGAACTAACATGAGTCGGTACAAAAATCCTCGTCAATAATATGATAGTTAAAAAATTCCTTTTGCTTGTAGTAGATGCAGCTATAGAACCCTTTTAGATCTAAAAAGTGGAAAGGATTGGGGACTCTCTAGCTCCGAATGAAATTCTTTATTAGCAATTGTTTTGTTATCTAACCAGGGTTATATAAACCTTCCTTAAAGAAGATAAGATTTTATTCGTAATAACGGGGATCCCTCAATTATTGCATACAAGATAACGACTTTTTCCAAGACCGGTAATCTCACAATAAAAAGTCCTTTCGCATTTCGTTTTATACTTAGGGGCACCCCCTTTTAAAGTAAAGAGTTACCCAGCCAGAATATTTTATCGAAAATGAGGGCTTCCCAGAGTTTATAGTTATACAATGCAAGCGGGAATATATATATATATATATATCTGTAAATAAATGATTTGTTAATTTTTCCTCTTTTGAAGGGGCGGTATCTCATTGACTCATAAAACACCAAAATGAAGCTTACATTTTCAAGAATGTTTTAAAAAGTGAAAGAGAAAGGGGTCTCCTACTTATAGCTATAGTATTGAAAGGCTCTCTGTAAGTTTGGTAACCAAGCTAGGACTTAATTAATAAAGCAAAACTTTTTGACTTCATAGATAAAGAAAGTCTAAAAACCCTCGTATAAGCCAGAGTACCCCTATATTCTTTTAGTAAGAAAAAAGGAAGAATAAAAAATTTGAAATGAAAGGGGTTTCTGAAACTACGACTTCGTTCTATTTGTACTTCGGTTGAGTTGATGTCAATCTTGTTTACTTCTAATTGATTAGAGTCTAAAAAAAATCGCAGATAGTACATAATTTGTAAAATTCTACTTTTCATTATAATTAGCATGCCGGTATCCAGTTTACGCTCTCAAGAACAGATAATACAAAAAGATTCTAAAGGGGATCCTCTTGTCTTTCTATACGTAGCTTACCGAATCCACATTAGGAATTCAACCTCTTTAGTGCTTTGGCTATATATCACTATCTTTTCCAGGTTAAACAATAAAAGCCCGGTATTAGAAGCTTTATATAATTTTCTTTATTTTACAAGCTGTAGCTACTAGCGACATCTCTGAGTCTGCGTATTCTGTGTTAACTTTATCCTCTACCCTTCAGAATGGGTAGATTTTTTTTAGAAAGACTATAGCAATAAGCTCATTCAAGAAACCCATTGTATGCTCTTTCTGATCCATAAAAAACTTTTTAAAGACTGCTGAAGTCAAATTTATATTATGTTTTTACTTTAATTGCCCTATATTAATTCAATTACAGGCTAAAAAAACTTCCGCTATCAATATAAAAAGTCACTTATAGGTTTGGATTCCCCGAGGGAGTTTCCGCGAAAAGGGGATACATAAAACTTTGAAAAGCTCGTAAGTAAGATTTTAGATATGCATCTGGAGTCCTTTTTAACAGCTAATGTTTTGTTTATGGGTTTTCATACCAAAAGGGTAAAGGGACAAAGGGAATTCTAATTACAGTATACTAAAAGGATACCTTAAAAAGACAGGATTACTTGAAATTAGCCTTATTTACTAGGCAAACCTTTTTTGTATGGAAAGTTGTTATGAAAACTTTGCGTCAAAACCCGCGTAAGGGAATCCTAATTTTGATTTTTAGACAGGTCAGATTTTATTCAAATACCTGACCTTACTACAAATTTTGACTTTCCTTAGTGGAAAAAGGGTGCCTCTTTTCTAATGTAGTTATTTCATAACCTTTACCAGGGTCATTAACCCAGGTTTTAGCTTACGAAAAGTGCTTTAAACATAGTACGCGGTTCTTTAATTATAAGGAATTCCTGTTTAATAAATTGAAAGGGGATGCTTTTTAAGAAGGAGTCGCCTAGGAAGACTATACTAAGTGTATTCCCTTGATTTATTTGATTAAAGGAGCTATAAGAGCAGTGCGATATACAGGATTCCTAGAACTAGAAAAGAATAATATTGTAAAAGCAATTAGTATGATATGAGTAAAGTCTTTTAATATCCATTTTGGAGCTTTGTAGAGAACCCGGCTTTTTCAGTTCCACTTTTAAGTAAGATTTTATGAAATTTTGTTTTCTTAGGAGTTCCCCCAGACAGAGGTTGAGTTGCTTATATTAAGTCAATACTCGTGAATTCCATTTTTCTAATAAATAGGCTAGTAATACAAGGTACACAACTCTATAAGAAGGAAAAAGCGGAATCTCTACCAATATAAAGTTGCAATTACCTAAACACTCAAATTATTATATCTATATTCCTTGTCTAAGATAAACCAGGGTTACCGCTCTGTTTCATATCCTTATTCAAAAAACCTACCTTACTCTGTATCTGCACAAGACTCTTCTGTAACTTATGCTTCTTCCTTCTTTTTTATCTTCTTATTTCATAGACTTGTATTCTGTATTAGGAGAAGAAGGAGAAGCTTTCTTAGTCTTAGTATTAGTAGGAGCGGCGTGAGCTATACCCATAACTGTACCTGCAGCTAAGATCTTACCCTTCTTCATATGCGCCATAACCCACTTGTACCTTGATCTCTTGTCTTGACTTTTTATTCTAGCGTTTGATTGGTTCTGAACCTAGGTTTTTAAAGGCAGGAATTTTTTAAAGTATAGTATAGCTTATAGGAGTTTCGAACCCGGAATCAAGCAAGAAAGATATAAAGAATACTAGTGCCCTTTTAGAATCTATTCTAAACAAGGAATTCCCGTATAAAGTCCTTGCATTTCTTAGTAAAAGCAGGTATGTAGCTGTTAAGCCTATCTCCTAAGCTACAGTAAGACAGGCAATCCCCTATAAGATACAGACGAGTGGTTATAATAGCTATAAGGGAGTTTGCGCAGAAGAAGTTCGAATACAAACTACAAAGTGAGTGGGTGTATGTGTTATCTACTTACTGGCGAATAGACTAATAAAAAGAATCCTAAGAAAGTCCTAGCTACACTACCCCCATAAGAAAGTTACTAAGCTCCACGGGATACAGAGTAACAGGAAGCAATGGGTAAGGCTCGTAAGAAAGCTCCTATAACCCATCAATCCCTATCTCCTACGTAGCTAAGTTTATAAGAGAGAAAAAGAAGCAAAACTCTTCTACTAGCTAGTAACTAGACTCGCTGCAACATAAAAGAGCATAAAACCGTACTATACACTCTATGTTACACCAACTATAAGTAAAGTAGTAAGAACACCTCTTATCCTATCTTCCAGTCTACCTAAAACCATAAAGAAATAGGAAGAATCAAACTACACTAGCTAAACTTAGACCCACGATAACGCTTCCAATACAACTCACTTCAGTTTGAAAAGTGTAAGAACTTGCTAGCCTTGTTTATAGGAACCCTTTTGCTCTATCCAACTAAGGAAAGCTCTAATATAATTTAATAGACCTGTAAAATCCCGGAGCTAAGACTAAGAAAGTATCTACCTTCAACGCTCTAAGACCCTGTCTCTCTAGTTAGGAAACTACCTCAGAAACTTCTTACTTACCTATTTCATTTCACTGACTTTAAATAACCTTCTTATCTGAGTACCCTGTTGAGCTTGCTTCCTTTATTATACATCTATACCCTTTTTACTGCATACCCAAAAAGAAAATCTTCTGCAGCACTAGACGGTCTTCTTGCAGCCAGAACTTTTGATGACAAAACCCCTGAAACGCGTACTCTGCCTATTCAACTAACAAGAGGAAAAAACTAACTATACCTTATCGAAAAGAAAAAGAGGCTAACTTCAGCTTCTTACTTAACAGCTATAAACTCCACGAGTCTCAAACGCGATAAGACACGGGTTCTAATCCTATCAAACTAGTTTTCATATATCCTTTATCCTTTTTACTTAAACAAAACCTCTATCTAAATCTAAGAAAAAGCCTAATCTTTCGATAAACCATATTTGACATAGGAGCCTTTGGCATTCTATTAAATTCGAGAATAACTTTTAGCTTTTAGGGCATTTAGAAATAAAAAACTCTACACTTGCAACGAAAGAGCGACTACTCGAAGCTAACGAAAAAAGTTTACAGATCGAATGAAATGTTGCTTATCTTACTATCCTAGAATATCCGTTTATTGCCGGTTTAAGCACTTAGTAGCCCCTCCTTTAGCACTAGATTTTACTAGGTTTTCGTTTCAAAGGAACGGCCTGCTTACTTTATTTAATAGAATAGAGATTCACTCTTTTTTTAGTTAGGTATATCCAGAATTCAGAGGCAAGAAAGTAACAAATCCCTAGAAACCCGTGGAGTAGAATTCGAAAAAGTACCAAAAGCCTAAAGGATTTCCCTATGAAAGCTAAGACTTTCCTGTAACAAAGCAAATATAATAAATATCAAGATCAAGGAATACAGATCAACTAGAATCGTGCCCACATTATCCAGAATATAAAGATCTGCAGGTTCAGGTATCAAGTAACCCCGGTTTTAAATATCCCGACATATTTAACAGCCTTTACTGCTATAAAGAGTTGCTTATAATTTTCTACCTTTAAAAAAAATATAAAAAACCCTTTTATTTAGAGATTTTTTAAGGGTATCGTTGTGTGCCCGTAAGGACCCACTGTAAGATCCAGCCAGCGGGTATTTCTATCTCGACTGAAACTTTATTACTATACTTTTTCAATTGTCAAATTAGTAGGAAGCCTATCTGAAACCTTAGAAGCCCCCTACTTTCTTTCCAGAGTTGATAGAACCTTTTTTGGTAGATTAGTAGAGAGAGGGTAGGATCTATTCATTCCTATTCATCTTAGGAACTGCCCTCTACTATAGACTGATAAACAAATAGCGCATTGAGAGATATACCTAGAACAAAGATACTAAGTACAAGACTATCTACTATCCTAACTGCATAAAGTAAAGGAACACAAACTACATATATACATATAAGACTAAGACACATAATAAAGAACTGCTATAAGAGTACTAAAAGCATAAGACAAGAATAGCTACAACAAGAAGACAGGTATCGAAGATAAGACAGTCAGTCAAGCAAGTAAGAAAAAGAAAAGAAGAATGAAAAGGAAACGAATTTCCAGCAAGTAAAAGAAAAAGAAGTGATGGTGGGGATTCTCACGTATCTAGGTACTCTCTATAAACTATAAGACCTCCTAAACCCAAAAGGTTGACTCGGTAAGGGATATTTACTCTTATAAAAGTAAGAAACTAAGCTCTTTAATGATAAAGGCATAACCCAAAGAGGGAATACACCTTATCCCGGAGACTCCCAAGGAACTTCTTTATCAATACATAACACAGTGAAGAAGATACCTTAATACAATAGAACTAGAATCCACTAACTAGTACAAATAAGAAGACTATAACTCCTATATCTAAAGGCTACAAGCAAGAAAAGAATAAGAAGACAAGTACATAGTGCAATAAGAAGAATAGTATAGCTACAGCAACAGGTAAGAAAGCCCGCGGTATAGCTACAACAACTACAGACTACAGAACGGTATTATAGCTCAGAAGAAGCGGAAAGGTATAGCTTCTAATTAAATACAGATACAGAAGAGTACAAGGAATTCTAGGACCAATTAAATAAAACAAACAAAAGAATAAGAAGAAGTAAGTCAGTTGCTGGTTGGTAGGTAAGTGTCTTATCTTTACTCACTCTAAATACTACCTTACCCTCCTAAACTAATAGTTGACTCGGTAGGATGGATACTCTTATGCACACACTGGGTCTCTACCCTCAACACTAAGAAACTCCATAGCACATAGAGGGATACATCCTCCTAAAGAAACTAATACCGTAATCTCATAGCTACAACTACTAGTAAGCTTATAAGACACTAACTCCTACACCACGTAATCTAGTAACAACAATACCTAGCAACTAAGACTAGCTCATAGCTAAAAGCCTCCTGCTCTACATGCTCGATAAGTTAGGTATGGTTACTCGGATATGTATAGGTATGACTGCTACTCTACTTGCTATGTCTCATGTTCCTGTTAGTACATCTTGTCCTGCTTCTCCAAATAAAGAATCTCAAGCAACAGAGTACAAGAACTCAAAACCAAGGAGGTATAAGAATGAAAACAAGTACAAACCCAGGTCTATGAAAGAAGAGTCCCAAACAGCAAAGGAATCTAGGTCTAGTCCAAACTCTCAGAATTAAAAGAAGTCAGAATCCTTAGCATCAATATTTGCTGTTGCCTATTCTTCCTCAATGAGAATCTCTTACACGACTACTTCCTCCGCTGTCGCTGCAGTCGGTAAAAGGGATACTATTATAACAACAGAAGGCTCGTAACCTCCTTACCAAGAAGCTCCATAACACAAAGAGGAGTATCCCTTATAGTACAAACAACAAACTAAAATCTATACAATACAAATAAGAAGACTTAAGACACTACCCTAGGCTTACAACAAAACAAGAAGAAGAGTATAGCTACAGCGGCAGGTATAATAAGGAATACAAAGAAGAATAGTAAGAAGGCATTAGCTACAGGCTACAAGAAGGCAGGTATAGATATAGCTCATCAGAAGAAGAAAACTAAAACTAAATCAATTAAGATCCAGATTTAGAGTATCAAGAACGTTAAGTCAGTTTTAGTTAGGCATCCCTGCTTACTCAATTCAGTACTCTAACGAGAACCTCCTAAACGTGAAGGGTTGAGTCGGTAGGATATCTTTCTTCCTCTATCTACTAGGTTACATCCTTCTATACTTGATAAAGACATAAGACAAGAAGAAGATCTCCTAGAAAGAAACTAATACAATCTAGTATAAGGTATAAGGGCATTCGCACCTTTCAGAATTACCTAACGGGGTATATAACAACTATCCATTATCTATACCTAGTACACGACTATACTTCTAATAGCTACACTGCTACAACAAGAGACAAGCTCTTGCCTCAATCCTATCTTAGCTTATCTACATTAGTCTTAGTTATCTATCCTACCCTTACTATTTGGCTTACTCTCCCTCTTATAAGGCTAGAGCTACTTACTTTACTATAGTGTCTACCTCCCCTCCTTCTTCTCTCGCTAAGACTCATAAGAAACCTAAGAATACAAATACAAAGAAGAACTAAAACATAAAGAAGTATAAGAATCTAGAACAAAAAGATGTAAGAAGTGTTACGCGTATAGTTGTACTATCCCAACTAAACTATTATACTAAGACTCTAGACTATAAAGCAATAGAATTGAATACAATAACTATAGTAAGTATAGTAAGAGTAAGCTACATTCAATCCTAAAATCCCTATGGGTATTTGCTTGCTACCATCCTAAATCTACTACTTTCTCGGAGTTTAGGCCTTTGGAGTCTGTATTCAGTATTTACTATGTTAATATTCTTTGATCTTTGAATTACCCCTACATTGTACTTTAAAATAGAAGTTTTGATTTGCTTCCAAAATCTACAGAACCTCCTCTAAAGAATATTTAAACATTTTAGTGGCACAGAAAGGATGCTAACTTTCTTTAGAATCCAACCAAGGATTTGTACTAGTCTACTTTACCTCGAAAGAGACAGGACCCAGATTTAGTACTAAACTTAAGGAACTGACCCATTAAGCAAGCCCGGGAAAGCTCGAATAGGAGAATCCCCAGGGTATCCCATAGTGTAAAACTTAGAAAAGTAAATAGAAAATTGATCCGAAGTGAATAAGATAAGAGGGCTTTCCTTTCAATTTGACTTCCTCTGGATAGAATCTAAGATTTTCCAAGCCTATCTTGTGAACCTATGACTCATGCCCCAAGCACTCCACAAGTAAATGCTAAAGGGTTCTCTAGATCCAAAAAGTCTCTCACCCTTAAATAAAAATTGACTTGGTAAGACTTATTATAATTATAGAAAAAAATTTTCTCTTTGATATGAGCAAGCACTGCAGGGCCTTTTGACTTTTAAGGGATGCTTGTTTTTATTTTAGCTGTTTTCATTTTTTAATAAAAAAGTTTGTAGAATTTGAAGCAGAGACTTTCTTTTTCTATCGTAGCGAAAATTGTTATAGTTCTTTAACTAATAAAGGATTTCTTAATACTATAAAAGAACTAAGGAGGGCGCAAGTTATAGGATACATTACCAAAGACTTATGATTACAAGCCTATTTAGGTAAATGTTTGACATCTTTTTAAGGTAGAATAGAGTCCTTTAGCTTTTCTATGGGGTTAACTTTATTCTGAGGTTAGATTAAAGACATCCAGCTAGGATAACAACATAATTAAGGCTAAGGTTTTGAATGAAAGTAAGAGACTTCTATTACTAGAGGTGCGGCTATACAGAAAATTTTAAGTAAACCTAGTTTTTGTTATATATATAAGCCTAAAAGCCATGACTGACTAAAAAGTGAATTTTTAACTCTATAAAAGTTATGAGTAAAATTTTTAATGGGGTTTGATTCTTAGCTCTAGACTCAATGTCCTAGCTTTTTAAGAGATTTAATAGAGTGAGTACTTCTGCCGAGGGTAGCTCTAGCTTAAGGAACCCCGGTGAAAGTTTGACCCCTATCAAATGCTAGTGAGGTACCGCGTATTCTTTATGTTTGGTCAATAGATAAAGGTGGTTTTGTCTTTTTAAAGAATCTCCAGTTCTGGAGACAGTGAAAAATACCAGGATTCCTTTTTAGGAAGCTCTGGTGGTAATATTACTACAATTTTTGTGTAGTATCTTATCAAGGTATTGTAAATAAGAAAGATTTCCTTTTTGAAAGACTAAAAAATTGAATCCGTAGCAATTGTTACCCCTAGGGGTTTCTTTTTTTGTTATGTTATTACGCGAGGCTATAAGGTCTTTAATACTTTAGCCAAATGAAGCGCTTGTTCAGTTACAAGGATGCCGAAGGTTCTAATAGGGAACCCCTGGGCGTGGGGTTGTTGACTAAAGTCTACTAGGAAAAAGAAGTTTTTGCATGAGTGCAATTACAAGTGTTTCCGGCTATAAACTTTGTCAAGTAATGAGAGCTCTCTTTAATTCATTTACTAGGCACTCTCTAGGTCAGGTTTTTTCTATGTCCCGGAGGAGATAATACACGTGCATTTAGAAAAATAACAAGTAGATGAGTTTCAACAACACTAAACGAAGCCAGTAACATTTTGGTGTCCAATACTAGTCAAATATAAGGTTATTCCTCTTACGAAAGTTAAAAAAATTCTTGAACCTTTACTAAACCAGGGATTCGCCTTTGGCCTTGGTTGGACCGATATTAAAAAGCTAAAAAATTGGAATACCGCCTGATCTATACAGGACCCGATTCTTCTAGTGTAAATAGGATCTCCACTATACTATAGATTTAGAAGAACTTGCCCTTTATCCTTTATCATAAAGCTTCGCTGTATACGAACCCTTAGAGTAATCCCTAATACTAAAAGGAATTTTCGTACCCGTTATAATTATAAAATAGAAAAAGAAACAAGACAGCTTCTATATTTGCAACCTCTGGATATCTACAACGTATATTTTTTTGTTTATGACTGGAAAAACCTGGGATTTCTATTCAATTTTGCTTATCTCAAAAGTTCTTTTACATTTCAGTATACTAAAATCAAGCCTTTTTTTAATAAAAAAATTCTATTAAGCGAGCTTTTTCAACCTAAAAAAATTTTGATACTTACTTCTACTCTACCAGTTTTTGTGGATTTTTATAATCTTTAGACTCAAAATTGACTAGGATACGAGAATTTCTAAATAGTAGAGATTGAACTTCTGCCTTATAAGGAAAGCTACTAGAGTCTCGAGGAAATTCCTTCCTAATCAACTTCACAGAGTGGACCCTTTTCTTGGAGTCTTTTAAAGAGTTATAGGTTCTAGTATCTTTTTAGGTTGAAACGGATTATATATATATAACTTCGCTGGGTTGATCTCTTTCCCTTCTTTAGTTCAATAACCCAACTCAATACAAGATTTTAATAACTGGGAAGATCCTTGTTCTATTTGAAAATTTCCTGTATGCATTCCTTATTAAGTACTCTATCAAAACTACTTTAAACTCAAGGGCATAACTTCCTGTCTAAAGTCGGAATCTGTAGTATACTCACGTTTTGGAGTTGACAAAATTAGAGCAGTCTCTTTTTTATTCTTCGACTAAAGCGAACGCCAAGACAAAGGAATCAATTCAATTTTATCATAAGCAAATACTTTTTGAAAAAACACTTATGAATGAAGTCCTTTTCCATACCTGTAACTCAAGAATTACACTAAAATTGAGACTTAATTGTTAATAGACCACTTCACAAGAAAAATCGCACTTTTAAGGTAAACTTGTGCTTTTTGACTCTTAAAATGAATACTGACTCTTGTATGTCCTCTATTCATCGTAAAAAGAATTAGTGGAGTTTGTATTATCAAGCACCAGCTCTTATTTCAATGAATTCTAGCTTTTCACCGAAATTGATCTATAACTGACAATACTGATGCAAAAGGGAAGCTCTTACGTAATAGTGTTTCTTTTGCATCCTTTCATGTCTTATTCTAGGACATAACCCCAAAACACCCCAAAGGGCAAAACAAGGTTAAGTTGATTTAGGCTATTAAGCAAATTCTGTAGTATTTAGTTAATTACTTTGTAACGGGATCCTTCTTGTTTATTATATGCTAGACATAGACGCATGGGCCCCGGGGATTCTAGGGGCTTCAAATTAGCAAAACTAAACCTTACTTAAAAAGAGTAACAAACAAAAATCCAAGGAGAACGCTTCCAAAAATGGAATGAAAGATTCCGATATTTGAGGGTACCTATTTAATTAACAGCTTACCGCCAAGCCCTTGCAAATTCTGAAAAAGAGGCCCTTTCCTACTTTAAATTTAATTGGTGCTTTAGAAAAGTACGCAAAAATTTGAATCCTAAATCATGAAAAAAGAAGAGGCTTTGTATCTATAATTCTATAATCAAAAAACCAAGTCTCGGCCCTACTATCTAAAGTCGCTCTAAAATCACTAGGACCTAAAACACTTTAACCAGGCAGCTCTTATTCCCTAAAGCATACCACTAGAGCTTGAAGAAAGGAACAACTAAAAAAGTTTTCTGCTGTAAACAAATCGATACACTAGGAGCCTTGAGAAGCTAGACTCTTTTTCTAGAAAGACCTACAACGGAAATACACTTTCTTGGCAAGAATTACTGCTAAGTCTGTAACTTAAGATCTTAGTCAAAAAGAACTATACCTTTAAGGAACTAACATAGCAGAAAAAGAAAAAAGATGTATTGTGAGCTTAACAAAAAATTTTGGGTACTATTTAATTTAAAGGTAACGAGTAAGGGATTGTTTAAATGAAAGGCAAAAGAGGGTTTCCTCAATTCAAGAGTCAGGCTTTCCAGAAGTTTTTTGGGTTTTAGTAAAAAGAAATGGAAAAAAGTGAAGATTTTTCTTATTCCTTATTATAAAGTAGAAAGGTATTTGGTTCAGGAGTTGCTCTTAGATGTTATGTTCCTTTGCTTCTATTTTTCTGGCTGGATATTCGGATAAGGGGGCTTTAGAATAGAATGGAGGTTTATAACAAGTCAATTTTAGTGGGGATTTGTAAATAATAGGTCAATCTTTATTAATTATAAGAGTCCAAAAAGGATAGAATTTCTAGTAAAAGCCCTGGGTTTAAGCTTTTATTGAAAGCACTTCTTTTCTTACTAAACTTGTCTTCCAGAAAGAAATTGAAGTTTAGTAGTTTTCCAATTTAAGGTTAGATTAGAGTGTTTCAATTTGTACTAGTAGTGTTAGAGTCTAGCTCTAAGGTTGGGAGGTTGAAAGTAAGAAGTTTTCTGTAAAGGTTAGAAGAGGGGTTTAGAGTAAGCTTGTGTTTCTCTTGTCAGGTATTCTTTATTCTTTTCGGGGTTAGTTGTTTAACGAGACTGGGATTTTCTTTTAGTTTTTTGGGATTCAAGTAATGAAGTCTATTCTAGCTGAGAAGTAGGGAATTTGCTTTCCTAGTTTGACCTATTCAATTTGGGATTAGATCTTGCTTTCTATATTAGACTCCTCTGTTTCTGGTTAGGTCACAAAGGGACTATTGGGATTAAGGCGTAGTTCCGTAGTTGTTTGCAGGTAAAAAGCGGATAACCGGCATTCTGGAAAGTGTTTGTGACGCTGTTCTATTGCATCCCTTGACTTAAAAGGAGAAGCAGAAAATGGAAGGTGGGTGGCGTATTAGTGAATTATTTACATAGATAGATGAGTATACTCCTTTAAGGAGGTTTTTAATCACAATATAGGTTCCCTCAATGTGTTATGAAGCTTATCAGGAGGGGGGTAAGACCTTGTGCGTTCAGGAAGTAATCTCTCTTACCGACTGTAGCGATAGCGGAGGAAGTTGTATCGTATATGATAGTGCATAGGCGTCCGTACCAGCAGCAGAAACAGAAGCTTCTTCTTCGTTTTAATTAGATTTGTACTCTGTCTTTTTTTTATAGTATTAACAAGAGCAGCAGAAGCTTTCACTTTCTTAGGAGTTCTAGAAGCTATACCTGAGTCCTCTGCCTGTCTTATCTTCGATACCTGTAGCTATTATCTTCAGTCTCTCTTTATAGAGAGTGACCTTGTATATCTTATATTTATAGTATCGTGAAGTATGTTAATAAGTTAGAGTACTATAGTAAGATAGCGTTGTCTAAGGTAATTCCTCCTTGTACTTGTGTTTCTCGATAATGAGTAAGTACACTTAGTAAGGTTAGGAGTCAAGACCTGTTACCGACTGGAACGAAGTGAGGGAGCTAGTAGTTTTTTGACTTAGATTCTTTAGTTTCTTAGTAGGCTTAGTAACAGTTTTAGATTAGTAAGTATAGAACAAGAGAATGAGCTACAGCAAATACATCTGCTACTTCTTTGACTTCTTGTTGTTTTAATTCTTTGTTTTACTTTGAAATAAGGAGCGGGTACGCTAACCAAGAAACTCCTGTGAAAGACTGAAGTGCTATTGGCTCTACTTTTTTTAGAGGTTTCAAAGTTACCTCTAAACTAAAATAAACGTGAAAAGTCGGGTGTATCAAGCATAAACCTTAATTAGGAACTTCTATCCCTTATTAGTATTAAGAATACTTTATAGAAAACTTCTTTTAACCTAGGATAGGAGTGGTCAAACTAATTCTGATAACTGTTAAGACTTCCTACTCAAGTGTCCCTCTTAAAGAGCTGCTTAAACTAAGAGATTCCTAGAAAAGCTGCTTTTTTATCTCACTTTTGTTAGACTCTCTCTTTCTAGATACAAGGTATTACTTTCAAACACAACCTTTATTTTTATACCAGGCTTCAAAAAGTTACAGAGAACCCGGGCTACTTTATTGCATAAACTTAAGTGCCTCTTCTTTAAGTAAAAGTAGACAGATCCTATGATACAAAAGCCCTTTTATTCTTTTAAGCACAAATAGCCTTTAGATTAGCAAAAGCTCACACCCACATTAAATTAAATAGAATCCTAAGCTCCCTGACCCTTGTTACCCTTTATTGTTTGAAATGTCTAGGTATACCCCTAAACTTTGAGTTTCCAAGCACTTGATTCCCATTGCTTGGGAGTTCCTCAGATGCTGAGTTGAAAAAGTTCCTTGCTTTTTCTACAATTAAAGTTTTATTAATAACTTTAGCAGACCTTTATGCTCGAGGTTTTCGTCGTCTCGTGAATAATTAAAAAAATCTAAATATACCCGAGATAAGAATTTTACGACTTTGACTCTAATAAGGAAATACCCTGCGTCCAGTTTTATCAACAATTTTTGATACTAACACCTTAACCCAAAACTCTAAACTTGAGGAAAAACAAGAGTTCTCCTATTTAATTAATCAACCTCTATCTAGCTAGGGATACCCTGTTATAAAAAGGGTAAAGTTAAATATTGATATAGTTATAGTTACACCGGATTTAGTATACTAAAAGGGCTTCTTTTGAATTCTTTTAATACTCTATGTTCTAATATACTACTAAGTAAGTGCCCGCTTCTTAGGAATCCTATGTTTACAAAAAAAGGACTTAAGGGACTTCAAGAGTCACAGAACATAGCGCCTTTTTATATAACTAAAACAGGCGTACAGCAGATTTTTGGATTCATTTCTTGTCTTGTGTACTAGATATTTACTTTACCCACGAAAAATTTTAGTAAGGCTCGCATCTCGCATAGTGCTTTGAGTAGCAATAGGGCACCCGCTCTTTTGGAAGGCTCCTATTATGGACTTGGACGAATGGAATTCTTTTTAATCTATACGGTTTATCACTGAGACTCAAACTACTGACTTGAATAATTAGGCTTTGGAAATCCCTTTTTATACTTTATAAGATCCTTTATGCCCTAGAGTCCGAGATCTTGTTTACAATTAAATCTAACAAGGTTTTACTTACTATTTAAAATCCCATAAAAGAGTTTTCCTTTTATAACTCCTTTCAGGTTAGAAATAAAAAATTCCCTTTTTTTAGTAAAGCCTACATTAAATCTATCAAAGAATAAAAGGGAATCCGTCAGGATAAAACCGAAGAGTAACCGTTAAGAAGATGCTTAAGTGAGGCCCTTTGACATAAAAGAAAGAAGAAGCTTTTTATCCTCTTAGCTTAGGGGTTTCTATAAATATTAACGTTATATTAGTATTTGTAGCTCGTAATTAAGTTAACTCTTTTGATTTAGTAATATATTTTAGAGCACTCTACTAGCTTAAGCCTTTAGTTTATAGGTCGACCCTCAGGACCTCTGTAACTTGGATATGCTTTTTACAAGTGGGTAAATAAAAGCCTCTGGACTTGTTAGGATACAACTTAGAACATTTTTATTAATAAGGTAGATACAACACTTTTTCGTTTTTCTTTAGAACTTTAGATTTGTCCTTTAAAGTGTTAGTTTATCCTATTTATATCGAGTACAAAAGTAAGAGTTTCCGTAAAAAAGTTTTTTCTACAGTACTAAAGAGGAGCCTTTATTCATTCTAAAATTATTGTCCTCATTCTTCAAAGCATAATAGCCTTATATTAAAATCCAAATTTCTTTTATTGAATGAATAGGCTAGATAGACCCTATAAGGACTTTTTAATACGCGATTAGTACTTTCTATTACTTGTCTCTCGTAAATAAGATAGGCGTGTAATCCTACTCAAAATTCCACAGAATTTCAATTCCTGATAAATAAAAGGGAATACATAACTGGGGCTCGACGAGTACTAAAGTGAGAGTTTAGCTTGTAAAAAGGGGTTCCCTTTTAAATGATATCGAATAAACGACCCTTCATTCCTACATAAAAGGATAAATACAAGGTATCTTTCTTAAGGAATATGGCTCAGTCTTTTAAAAACGGAACACTTAGATATTTGTGTCTTAGGAGTAAGTCTTATATACCTTTCTAATTTCTATGGGTATCCCAGTAAATCCCACTTAAGATTAATAAAAAGTTTCAACGTCAAATTAAGAAAATAGCGGGTTCTTGCTTAACGACTTTCCTAGGCTTGCCAAACAAAGTAGCTAAGTATTGAATTACCTAGAAAGGAGACTTTTTAATAAATAATAGTTTCAGATTTAAGATGAATTTTAAGTTTTACTGCGGAGGAGTTTTTATTATAGTAAGTGAATACTTCTTTTCATGAGTAGAGTTGAGTGTTGAAGTTTTTTTAACTATATATCTTTAAAAGGAAGTCCCCTTTAGCTATAGGAAGAAACCCTAATTTATACCTTTTAAAGGAAACCTTACTTTCAATACTTATACTTACTATCTAGCTAGAAGACCCTTGTTAGGTTGTTCAACTACTGAGTTCTCCCCTATTCGACCTCTTTACTATCAAGATTGACTAAGGCTTCCTCTTGAATTCCTTATCTACTTTCTATCTCAAACTCAAAAGACTGAACATTGCTTCTGAACTAGATCTACTTTTCGTATACCCTATCTTACTTTAGTTGAACCAGACCCTTCTTAGCTTAGAACCTATCTTTTTGATCCCTGAATTCTTTATCTTCATAAGACCAACTAAAAAGGAAAACTCCCCAAAATAGAATTTACTGAAAAAAGGGTTCCTTTAGCCTTGACTGTAAACTGCTGAACTCTACACTCTTACTTAACTAGAGATCCGGGAAAGATATACCCTTGTAAACTCAATACACTAGCTAAAGCAAACAAAGAAGGAGAAGAAAATTAAAAGCACTTCCACTTTATGAAGTAGAAACAAAGGAATACTGCGTTTATATCCAAAATCTCTTTTAATGCCTGTTGCGTCGTAATCCCTATACTTGCCCTATTTAACACCCGTTTTGACTATAGTTTATTTGGAAACTCTCTTATTATTATTATAGATTCTAGAATGTCTTTAAACGAACGAGATATAGACCGGATAATCAGGCTGCTCGATAGGCGCTTCTCATTTCTCTTTTTAACTAACCCCTTACTTGAGTGATAATTTTTTAGATAATCCAGGAGCAGAGAGTTATAGGAATTTCCGCGGGTATGGCTTTGTCCTTAAAATAGAAAGTTTCGAAAGTAGGGAATGCTGAAGGGCAAAGATTCGGGGCATTCTGCAGAAGCATGAAGGGTTGCGCCTTCATTTTCCTTTTTCAAGACTTCTTATTTATAAAAGAAAAAAAGGGTCGTAGAGCTCCCAATTTAATAGCGGATACTCTAAAATCCTTTTGAATCTTCTAAGTCATTATTACACGAGGATCCCATCCCCTCTATGCCTAAAAAGACTAAAGCCGTTCAGAATTGAGGAGGTTCCCTTGCTTTGTGGGTAATACCTAAGGAAATTACCTTTCTTATTCTTATTGTAAGAAAAGTTTCAAATACTCTCGCTAAGTTACGAACTTTGTTTCAATCTTACTGCTAAAAGACTCTGGGATCCCATTTTATAGCATAGAACTCCTTTTAGGTTTATACAATAACTTTTTAATAGCAAGGGGATGTGGGGACACCTAATGCAGTTTGTACCTTTACTAACCACTCTCAACTCAGAACTTTTTGTATAGATAAGGCCCGGACTTATGATAGTCTATTTACGTTCATTTTAATCCTAAACTCTTTTTATCAATTTATAACCTGGCTAATGAAAAGCTAGGGATTCCCTCTAGTGAAGAAGTTTAACCCTTAGGAATATACACCTTAGCCTAGAGAAGTTTTATATTAGCAGCTTCGTCGGTGCTTCTTAATTCTTAATATAAATTATATAAAAGAGTCCGAAACAACTTAAGTTAAGGTAAGAAGTAATATACATGAAAAGGGTCCCTTATAGTTCTTATGCTTCTGAGCTCTCTCTTTTAGATTTATGAGCACTAAACAAATCCATAAACATATAGAATCAAAAAAGATCTTTCACAAGACAAAGTCAAAGAAAACTAGTAACTAGGATACTCCAGTGGATTGAATGCTATGAAAAAGCCATGCTGTTTCTTATCTATTCGATATAACGCAGAGGTTAAGTAAGATATAGGCCTTCTGTCACTTGACGGTTCTACCAAGGAGACTCTTTATGAGATAGAAAAAGACTAGACTTTTTTAACAAAAACAAATTTCTTTTAGATGTAAATAAGAAAGTGTAATTCTCTCGAAAGGAAAGTAAGGCCCATATATACATAAAGACCTTCTTACTATACTAAAACTAAGGGGATTGTAAAGCCCAGTACTCTTAAAAAGTAAGACGTGATATCTTTGAGTGCATTTTATAGCTCAATTCAATAAAACTATAAAAAGGAGAAGTAATTCTAAGTCTTGAGGAGTTTTCTAAATTCTTATTGAGTAACACTTTCTTCACAGTAATTTTACAGTTCCTAACCTTTTAAGGGGTTCCCCTTATATAATGGAAACCCGGGAGCTACTCATTTTTAGTTGTGTCCCTCTTTTATTATATTAGACCCTACAAAAGAAGAAAAGAAGTATAGGATATTAGACTTTTGCTTAATTCCTTGATCTTTTTTCTAGGAGACTTCAAAGACGCTTTTGCACGGGTTAGCCCTTAAAGGGTCTCCTTCTTTTTCCATAAGCCTGATACACGGAATTTTTGGGGGTCTACCTATAGAATCTACAAACTATTACATACAACGGGATTTCTATTCAGCAAATAAAGTATTTTAACACTTCGATTCGTATATTCTTTAGCCTTTTTCTTAAAATAGGATCTAGTCCTCTTAATTAGGGTTCCCCCTTTATTATAAAAACTGGTATCTGATTTAACGAAGTTTGTATCTGGAAAGCACCTATCCATTAGTCTAAAATATTTAGGTTTTTTTTGCTCTTTTTATACCAAATAATTTGCAAGTATCTTATGTGTGATATGTTTTCCTTTTTTTCTAAATAAAAAGACTCAAATAATTAAGGGGTCCTTATAGATTAACTAGAATACCCCGCTGGAAAAAAATTATAGGAGATAAAGGCGCATACGCCCTCTCCTTTTACATACATAGAAGACGTAGCGCTAGAAAAAAAGAAGAGTATTACATAAGGCCGAGGTGTATATCATTATATAGTAAAACAAATTTACAAGAACTTAAGTAGATTCAAGACGACTCATTAAAATGAAAAAAGGTATGAGTTCCATCTTATTTATAGTATAAATCCTTCTAAGTTTTTTATTCCAACAACTCTAGGAGCTTAAAAAGAAAGTGCGATTAGGTCAGTATCTCTAATACAGTTAGACTCCTTTTTATCAGGCAACTTCTACTTCTTTTTTGACTAAACCTCCTTGACTACCGAAAAAAGACCCTTTTTATAAGTTGGACCCCCGTCAAAACAAGAGTCAATAAAGAGACTAACTATATAAAATAGAGTCTTTAGGAAAGGAAGAATCCTTACCAACTTAATCAAGAGTAATTCCAAGTAGTTTTCCTTTAAAAAGCATTTTTATATAATATCTTGTAATTGCCATTGCTTTTTTATGCCAAACTTTTTCGTAAAATCATTTTAGTAGTAGAAACAAAATGAGGAAGACACAGAAGCAAATCCCACTTTTAAAAATATGTTTGTCACCAGTCCACTGGACTTTCGAACAACAACGGCTCGAATTCGACTTCTAATACTATGATTGCTTTATAGTCATTCAGAAAATTACCGAAAGATTTTACCAAAAGCGCACTTAAAGCTAGAACTCTCACTAAAATTCAAAATTTTGAATAAGGGCACTAGTATCGATTTTTAGTTATTTACACAATGTTAATTAATACTAGCAAGCAAGTCGAACCCACTTAACTTGGGTTTCCTTTAGACTATATATATATAGATTCCGTGTTTATCAACATAAACTATTGCTTTATTCCTAAAAAAAAGTTTAATCTTTTATATTATATAGCTATTTCCTCTCGACTAGAACTCTTAAAAAATAGGGTCTAATTTAGAATCCTATTCTATAGAACATTATCCTAGCTCTTTCAGCGGTAAGCTCTAGTACCTAAACCCTGAATTTTGTCAACTTTTTCTAGTTAGAAACATAAGCCATATGGGTTAGTGTTAGTCAGGCATGAGTCAAATTAAGAAAAGGTTTAGTAAGAAAAACTAGGTAATCCCGGGAGGATTTTAGAAGGCAAAGTTCCACAATTCTTGGTGTACTCTTAGTGAAAAACGTTAACCAAAAAGATATACAAGCAAGGAGTATCCGGGGGCGGGTTAATCTTGTGTAGGCAATAATACAGAAAAGAAAGAGTTTCACTTTCATGTTGATAGATAAACAAAAATGAGACCTATTGCCTCTTGAAATTCTTTTGTGATTAAACAATACAAGAGAAGCTCCTCGTAGAGTCTGGCTAATTACGTTGGGTTTTGTCCCTTTTTTATTCTAGAAGCTCAAAATTGACTATTCTTGAAAAAGGGAGCTTTGGTCTTCCTTCATTCTCATTTTTCTCAACAACATTGAGAACAGTTCTCGCATATGTTCTAAATACTTTACGTGTAGTTACAGTACGATTCCGACAACTAATAAGCTTTAGGAGAGTTTCCTAAAAGCAATTCTTAATTCTAGTTTAGTTTCCAAGGTTTCTTTCAAGCAATTACAAGCTATAAGGTCTTTAAAAAAAACAGGAGATATAGACTAGTTCCCTTTTTTCTCACATTTCAAGTCAAATTAAGTGAATCGCTGTTTTATACCGGGACTGTAACTTAGTTTTTTGAAAAGCTAGCCTTTCCATTAATCAAAAATTTTGCCTACTTTAAACTATGCTTTAACTATGTATTTATTAAGAGTAGTATGCTTATATAATATCTGATTTTTTGAAAACTAAAAAAGGATCCTATCCCAAATTAGGTACAAAAACACTAACTGCTTTTTAAGTTCTGCAGTCTTATGAAAGGTTCATATCATATTTATTATTTTCTAAAATCATTATATAAGGAAATCCTCAGAGTTCCTATTATTAAAAGAGAGACTACTCAACTTCTGGCTTTAGATTTACTTGTTTACTTGAATATGAAACCATACGTATCAAACTATCTATCGACATCGACTTTAACCTGATATACCCAAATTTCTTCCTACAATGCTTTAGTATAAAACTAATTGCGGTAAGGGACAACTTGGGTTATACCCGGTAAAACAAAGGAGAGCTTTCTATCAAAAGTCTAGGGACCAAGAACAAGATACGACTCTTCATTTTATAAAGTACTAGCTATATCTTAAGTTTACAAAAGGAAAACCCGAAGTCTTCGTACAGTTAAAGTTTTTGAGGCTCCTGGGATTCGGATTTAGTTACATAAAAAGAAATGGGGTTCTTCCTAATTGTGACCCCCTGTTATCGAATATACATATCTATGTTCCAATAAATGACTCTTAACTACAAAAAATCCCTTGTTTTTAATTAAGAAATCCTAACTATATTCTATTCTATTTAGTGACAGATGCCCCAAATTGCCCAAACCCTCTAGAGTCTAAAGTCAAACGGTCCCCTCTCCAATATAGCACACTTTTCGTAAATTTCAAGGATGTTCTGTCTTTTGTTAGACGGAAAAGATATCCTAGTATTGAGTACAAAAAAACTACTGGTGCTGCGTTGGATATTTATTTGATCAAAACTTTCTTCTATTTCAAAATGACTTTTTCATTCAACACGAGCTAGTAAGAATTAGATGAAATACTAAAGAATAGCGAAAAGGCTTTTTATTTTAAGGTGTTTATAAGACTCGAACAAGGGACTCCCAGTATTTCCTTTAGCTATCTCCAGCTTTTAAGAATGAGATTTCCCTACAAATTTGCAATTCAGAAACTACCGACATAAGTCATTTTAGCTAGGGTGACAAGATTCGAACCACTGACCCAAGGATTTTGAGTCTTATGCTCTAACCGATGGAACTATCTATATGAGCTAAGAGAACTCTTATTCTCAGAGTTTCATCATCTGTCTATATTCATTATAATTCTATATTCATTATAATTTAGGTAATTTCCTGTAACAAGTCTATTTATCAAAGCCATAGCTTAAAGTTTCTTTTCTCTCTAAATGAGAAATTTTTATTAAAAAGAAAAGGAATTCTACAACAAGAAACTAGGAGGATCCCTAGCTATCTCTTAATTCTGTCTTTTTGGGAACATACAGAAATCTCTAATTAATTCAGGAGTCTTCCTTGTTTCTTTTCGAATAAAACTCAGTTTACGAATATGAATAAGCAGGTTCTTTATGTTAGTAATCGAACGGAAGAGGTCGGTCTCGACACTGGTAGGGTCTACTAAGAGTCGTATAGCACAATAGAAGACTAACGCTTGATATATAATCACGGAATGGCCCCTTCGATCAAGTATATAATTCTGATTTCAATTTTCTTAGTTATAGCTAAATATCGTTTTATCCATCCATGACATGAGGAGTACCCCTAAATTTCATATAAAAAAGTTTCTAAATTTTACAATATACTAAAAAACTTAGAGTTTGATTTTTTTTTTGATTTTTAAAGCAAAAGTGGCTCCGCGGGTAAGATTTTCGATACAAAATCGAATAATAGCTAATTGAATGCCATAAATTTAGATGGGTTTTTAGCAAATTGACGCTTCATTTTTCCTATGCTGTACACCAGTTCGCACATAGATAGTTAATCGCTGTATTGGCAATGTATTTAGCTTAAACTGAAATCTCACGATAAGCCCACTTAAAATAATAAGGGATTAGGGTCCCGAAAGGAGTGGACTTGAGCATTCTCTTTTTAATGGGATAAAAGAAATTCACTCTGAAGTCTAATCCATTAGATAGAGCCTTGCTCTAGACTTCTGCTCTTTGTTCGCTACTTGGCAATTTCAAATTTCAATTCCTGGAGTATTCTACTATACTTCTATACTTCTAATTGTTTCTTCAACTAAGTTATATGAAATTTTGAGTTTGGGGCTTTAAAAAGGTTAAAAAACTATTCTATTATATTTCTTTCTTGAATTGGGTAAATAAAAGATTGAAAAGGTAAAGTATGAAGACAAAGAATTTATAACTTCTTTTTAAAGCCTGGAGCTGGCTTTAGTAGTTATACTTTAGTAAAAAATCGGGTGTCTGGTCGAGAAGGCTTTTTACACCTTACTTTTAGCTTAAAATTCTTATTCAGTTAGGCGTAGGGGAGTATAGTAAGAATAACTTTAGTAGTGACTTTAATAAAAATAGAATAGTAAAAAAAGTCTCAAAAATCCCATGAATTTTGCTTTGATTTAGTCTTGAATTTAAGTGGTATAGCATTCCTTGTTACAATAGTCTCTTTTATTGTGTTGGTTCGAATCTTACTACCTTATATTTCATAAGTAATATAAAAATTTTTGAGCTCCGAGTGATGATTCGATAGCTAATCTTTCACAGTTTAGTTAGTAAAATGAAGAGCAAAATTCCGTGGGTTTATGACTCAAAGTACAAATCTTGTCTTAATATAAAACTTATTGGTATATATCCTATAGAAAGAAGCTCAAACTTTAAACAAAAAAGGAGCTGTGAGATATACACTTTCATTTCTTAATAGACTTCCCTTGAGTTAAGCCCTAAATGAAATAAGGGATCTCCTAAGTTTCACTTTAGTAGTCTAATTTGTAACATTCTATAAAGTAAAGATTAAAAAGACTAATTACAGAAAAAGCTAGCTAAACTTATAAAAAAAAGACTAAGATCTTAGGTTGTATTGGATTCCATATACCTTAAGGGCGCGCTAACAGTAACTATTAACGTAAATGTAATTTGTATTCCTATACCTTTTGTGTAGGGGCCCCTTCTTTGTTTCCTACTCGTTTCCTTTATTGAATATTCTATTTGTTTTCTTTAATCCATATAGAATCTATAAAAGCTAGAACAAGAGTTTGAGTCTTTAGGGATAGGTAAGTACAAAGGCTCCTTTTCAATACGAACAGTACCTTAAAGTCTCTTTTTCTTCTTTCTGATGTCCTGTGGAAATTAGACTTGAAAGCTTTAGTTTTTCAGGTATACATATTTAGGGGAATAGTCTAAGTTGTGAAGTCCCTAAAAATGTTATAGGCTCTAGATAAATAAGTTTAGGTAGGTTCAGAGTATGAGCAAGTACGGAGTCAAAGCGAGACTCTAAAGAAGGTTACAGTAAGGGTTTCCTTTTTAGTTAGTTAGGCTGCAACTCTGCTTGGAGTGTAGGTCATAAAGAAGTTTCATAAGAGTTAGGGGAAGGCCTTGGAATCAAAGGAAGAAAAGCCCGAAAGAAAAGAGAATAGAAAGCAAGTCTAATTTCTTTGGAATAAAGTAACAAAAGTTCTCCAAGGTTTCATCGAACACCCGTAGCTTTCCGTTTGATGTTCTAATACTAAGAAGGTATCATTTTCATTGTTTTTACTTGATGTCAGTTGGTAAGAAAACGTATGCAAAAGAGGCAAAGGTGTTTTAAGATATTCTAGAGAAGAACTTTGGTATTCTTCCTTTTTATTTATAGTTTTTTGAAAAGTCTTGGAATCTAATATCTAATGGTAGTAGCTGGAAGAAGTGCATTAGAAGGCATAAGTAGAAGGGTTTAGCTATGATGGATAGAGGTACTGTCTCCTTTTTTTATTTAGGGATTTCAAAAGTCTGCCTTAAAGGCTAACCTTTCACAAATAAAATTAGGGAAGATAATAATTAATAATGAAGATATAGGAACCCATGAACAGGAACTCTGACACTATAGAAGATAGAGGAAAGGAGAGGAGTCCTTGAGCTGAATTTCATATTCATAGGGGTGGGATGTTTTGCACGAAGCTACTTACGAGGACACTGAACTGAATCTGAGCTACCTAAGGAAACAAAGACACTGAGAAAGAGACTGAGCTGCGAGTTCTATTTTCATATTCTAGTTAGTATATGTAGGACCTAAACCTTTCGCAGTAAATGGAGGGTTAGTCTTAGTCAAAAAGCAATTCTGATAGGCTTTTTTAGCTAATGACAATGTTGAGACCTTGTTGCACTAAGTGACTTACGGGAGATAAGAATAGGTATTAGAACACTTGAAAAGAGAGAAGAAGGTAAGAAGAGGTTTGAGAAAAGGCAACCTTTTGGTAGCTGAAGCTTGTCAATACAACAAATTGGTGTCAGAATTTTATACAGTGCGGGAAACTAAGAATGTCAAACTCAAATCCACAGCATAAAAAGAACAAGATATAATAGTAATACCGAGTAAACTTTGACAAAAGAAAAGAAGAAGGTAGCCGTACATTCTTCCTCTGTTTCGGGAATACCATGTTCTATAATTAGAGTGTAAGGATTCCCAAGTAAACCAACTGACTGCCACTTGATGCGATCTTTTTGTAGATGAGACATTAATGAAAATTCCAAGAACCTGAATGGAAATGCGCGAGCCAAAGAACTCTTACGAAATCTCGCTTAAGGAGGAAAATTACACTACATTTGAAGAGGTAGAATCGGGTAAGTATTGATAGTCAAATCTATTTCAGTGCGATTTCTCTATGCAAGGACTTTCAAAATACAGGGAGCTAGATGAAAGTGTATGAAATTCCTATCTTTCTAATTTGACTCATAATCAAAAAAGTATCCTTTAGGGTTGAGTCTCTTATCTTATATAGGATATAGGAGTGCCCAATTCCTATATATAGAAAGCGTAGTAAAAGTCTAGGATTGGTAAAATTTTCTATTATATACACTCTAGTAAAACTGTTAGGAAGATTTTATACACTGTAACAAAAAAAGGGCTTCTTTTTTCTGTTTGCTACTCTGTAACTGCATACCTAAATTGTGAGCTAGACTTCTTTTCACTTTCTTCTGAGTCTTCGTAGCTACACCCTTATTATTATGAGCCGTACCTTTCTTCTTAGCTTTTATACCTATACCAGGACTCCGTATCCTCGTAGGGGCTCGACTCTTATAACCAAGACTTAATGGAGATACCTTATTTACCTTGGGTATAGGGCTTACTCTTGCTCCTCCGATAGCTTCTTGCTATGTCCCCTGTTCCTGTGTTACTGTTACTGCCTCCCTTAAAGCTGGTACAAAGAAGCTGACAACACAACTCTTCAAATTCATTACATTACCTGCCAAAACCCATAAAAAAGGAATACAAATCGAAGAGAACCTTTCCAACCAGTACTTGATCGGTAAAGTCAAAAACCTGAGGATTTTTCTATTCAATGAGATTAGGATTTCAGTTTAGAATAGGATAGGGGAGAGAAAAGAATTTTCTATCATATAAGATAAAAACTTCTTTGTTCCAAACTAAGTAAAATAGGGTTTTCTTATTTACGTATAGGAGATAAACCCAGAATTCTTGTCATAAAAGATCAAGCTTTTTCGGTTTTATCTTGTCTACTTGAGGGAAATTTCTTACGCTTTTCTTCCTTTTTTGTATAGGGGATCATCCTTTTTTTAACTTGAGACCCATGCTAAAAAGACAGGGGCTACAAGGAAGAGTCTCTCATTATCTCCCTTACTTAAGAGTCAAGCTCCTACAACCCCCAGTTAGATCTAGCTATACAGATACAGCTAAGGGGTGTAGAATCAGTTAACAATCCGGGCAGTCATAAGACCTGAAGGAGTTGGTTAAAGAAAGAGAATCTGTATTCAGTATTCTGTGCCTTCAATCCTTCAAGAAACTGTTCCTAGCTAGCAGCTTTCTTTCAAAGGGACACCCAGAGTAAACAGGGTAAACAAGAATACATTATCGGTGAATTTCCAGAGTACTTAGTATGTATCCCATTCGAACAAGAAAAACCGGTTAGGTTGACAGAGGTAATTAGTACTTAGTATACAGCCGTTGCGATACCATAACAAATTAGAACAGGTCCTTCACAACGCAAAGAGTTAGTACACCAATATCAGATTCACTATAAAAACTCCGGTTATAGCTGGCAAATCCTAGTTGGATTTTAGTCCTTTGCCATCATAAGCATTAGCTACCATAATAAGTCCTTCCCGGCAATACGGATAGATACTTGTTACATACTTAAATAAGAAGAGGAATGTCCCTTAAACAAGACCAAAAAGCTATGCTCCAACAAGAATACAAAATCTTCTGCTCTTATTAACTTCTTTCTTTCATCCGAAACCCGTAATCGCTAAGACTTACTCCTTAGGGTATCTAGTAAAGGAAACCCTTGTAAGTACTTCGAAAATGAATGCCTTTCTTCTTATTAAGATGCTGACTACTTAATAACCAACTCTATGGAATGGAACAAACACTCTAAGCCATTGCTGCTAAAAAAGGCTAGATAACATAAACTGAAATCTCTCGCAGCTAAACCCTGGTAATACCTTCACTTCTTCTTAGGATTCCAAGGATACCTCTCTAACCAAATAGACTCACTAGCTCTTGAATCCCTCTTATCAGTCTATAAAGGGAGTCTAATTCCTTTGTTCTAACCTTCTAAGCCTTTGAAAGTCTGTACTTTGCTATCGAGGGTAGGTGTCTTAATTCTTAGGATCCTAACTGTAATAGAAATCCCTATCAAGGAGAACTCACTAACAGGCCTGACCTTGTTTTGGTAAGGATGCCGGAAA
This sequence comes from Pelargonium tetragonum, assembly GCA_036897445.1. NCBI lineage: Eukaryota > Viridiplantae > Streptophyta > Magnoliopsida > Geraniales > Geraniaceae > Pelargonium > Pelargonium tetragonum. Next base: position 121,338 of record JAYMTL010000022.1, read on the forward strand.
GATGGTCAAAGCGGGCCTACGAGACGAATGCTAACTATCTGTAGAACCTAACTCTAAAAACCTCCTTTCTTGTCAGCGTTGTAATGTTAAGACTAAGAGTGCTGTAACAAAGTGAAGCTCATAATCACTTAGGTAGAATCTGACCCTCCCATTATAGATTAGAGCCCTTTCCTCAACTTTTTTATTATTTATAAGAAAGTAGCCCACTCTTGTCCCGCAAAGAATACAATCTTGTGAATGTGAACTCCTTTACTTGCTATACAAACAGAAAAACTAAGACTAGAGAGTGAACTTCATTATCTTTTAAGGTAAGTTTGCTTCGAATCTACTCTCAAATTCTAGAACAAAAGGAAATGAATGAAATATCTTCTGTTTCTGTACCTGCTATCCAAAAAGAATTAGAAAGAAAATATCTTTCCTCCTTGCTATCCCATCCTAAAGCTATACCTAGGACTGCTTGCACTTGCTTAGAGTCTGGCTTACACTGGCTTGCTAGTGACCTAGTTCACCATCTTTCGACTGCCTTAATTGTCTTATACTTCACAGAACAAAGAAACTCCTTAGCTTGACAGCGACTCGAGACAATTCCCTCTAGGGGCCCTTATTCACTCGGTTTAGGAAATTTAGCTAACATGCTGCACTTGCCGCGGCTGCTAAGGAGATTCCCCCCCCTTCTTTCGCCGGCACAGAAGCCAGAACAAATAAAAGAGAGGATTTAGAGTTAAGCTGAATGTGTCTAGAGTTTGAGTCTCTGATTGGCTGAAAAAGAAATTGCCTGTGCCCCTGAGTTAGAGCGAAGACAAGAGCTGCACCGTCAGCAAAAGGGAGATGTGGTTATTAGAGTTCGGCTGGGTTCTATCAGCTAAGAAGCATGCATGGTATTACTGGCAAGAGCTTGTTCCTTCTTAGAGAGAGCTACAGCTTTCATTAACAGCAACTGTTGACATTGGACTGCATTCACCTTCTTTACAAAACAAGTCTTTACCACCTACTTATACTTAGAAGCAACTGCTAACACACCATTTTGTCCAAGAAATTCACTATCATCCTAAAGCATCATCTCCTCTTCCTGGGACTTACCCCTCCTATATCCTTCTACCTGAGATCCTTAACTCGATCTCAAACCCTTGCATTCCGGGTCTTTCTTGTTTGATTGAACGAGCGTTCTAACAAAATAGAACCAGGAATCACCCAAACCAATAGATTCCAGTCTAAGAAACCTGAACTAACTACCTGAGTGACTTAACTTTCAACTAAACTAATTGAAACTTAGACTAACCCTGTTGATAGATACTTCTGATATACGGCTAAAAGGAAGGTTAACGTATGGGAATTTTAGAAACAGAAACTCAGTTACTTTTTTCATGCTACAAAGAACTTTATTAAATTCAAATCTAAATTTCTTCTTGACTTTCTTTATATATATGTATAATCTTCTCTGACTCTTATACCTATACAACTCTTTATTAGTCTTCTGGGCTAGACGGAGCTATAACTTTCCTTAGGAAGACATTTTTGTCTTATTATAGGGCATCCGCCTGCTTGCTAGAGAAGGTTACTGTATTGAATATATCTACTTACACTAGAAGACCCAGAAATTCAATCTTTATAAATTCTTTAACTAAATCTTTGACTTACCCACTTTTGGTTTTTAACTTCCTTCTTATTATTATGACTTTGCAAGAGAAGTATCCAAAGCAGAATTCTCATTTGTAAAAGCTCTTCTCTAAGGAATACCTAAAAGAAAAGTTAGTGACTCTTCTAAACTCTAAACTAAACAGTAGGTCAACTCATTTCCTTATAATAAAGACTTCTCTTCTCGTTTAGGAGCTATCCCTTTCTCTTGTAAAAACGAATTGACTATTATTATATAACTCTAGCTTTAACTAAAAATTAGCTAGCGCAGGGTCTCTTAGGGGACTAAGGAACTGAATTACTAGGATGCCAAACGTTCAAATAAAAAGAATTTTTGTAGGCTGCTAACTCTTTTTCAATATGATATAAAGGAGGCCTTAACGAGATTTTTTTTCGTATCCTAGAGAGTATAATAATATAAAGAACTGCGCATAGATAGAGTACTTTACAAATTTCGACTAAAAATTTTGTACTAATACCTATAGGATGGAGACTCCTTGCCTATTTAATACTACAGCTAACAGAGCCTGCCTGTTAAAGTAAAGAACTTCCCTTTGTTAATGCTAGACAAGAAGCTTTAAAGGTAAGCTAAATACCTCTTGTTTTATGGCTCTTATCGAAAAGGAGGATATGAACTTAGATAGGGAATACATTAATCTCTTTCAAAATGCGACTTCTGTGACTCTTATCTTAAAAAACCGGTTTCTTAAATACCTTAAATACCCAGAACCTGAACTTAGAACCTCTACTTTATTAGCCCAGGGTTTTTCAGTTACTAAACCATACTACCTATCTTACTTCTAGTCCAGAGCCCTTTAGAGTTAGAAAGTGAGAAAGCGAAGGTAGGAAGTCTTGATGCTAAATAGGCCGACCTTGTGTAAAGGTTTTGGGATATAGAGTACGTCAAACTCTCAAACTCAAAGTGTTGGAAGGGTATATATATATCTTGGTTTAGTAGAATTTAGTACAAAATGAGTATTGGTAAAGTAAGAGTATGCAGAAGAGGGTCCCTGAGATAGAAAGACCCTTTTTAGTTTAGAACTATAATATAAGAATTTGTTTTGCAATAGTAAAAGAGTAAAGTAGATTCAAAAGTTTGTCTTTTCCCCACGTCTCATCGGGTTTTAGACGAGGAATTTAGTAAAGAAATTTGAAAGAGGAAAAGTAGATAGGTTTAGGGTTAATAAGCTGATAGGTAGGAAGGGTCTAGACGTCTAGTTCAGGGGGTTGGGTTATTGGGTATGCATAAGTAAAGGTATAGATCCGAAGAAGGTTATTCAAAGTCTGTGAAATGAAATAGGTAAGAACAGGACTTCGTGGGCAGGTAAACAAGGCTGGCAAGTTCCTATAAACTGAAGGAGATCTTATTGGAATAGCACTGGTTTAAAGTCTAAATCCAGGCTTTTTGTAGCTGCAGAAGTCAATGGATTATAAGGAAAGACAGTTTTGAAGGTTTAGAAGCAGGATCAGTAGAACCCGTATATGCAGTACCTAGGCTGTTAAGGGATTTAGTGTATAAGGTAAGTGGTAGGAGTAGTCTACTAATTGGGATATCGAGATAGAGCTTGTAGCTAGCCCGTTAGTTTAGGGGGTAGAGTAGGTATCAGACTATAGAGGTAGTTGTTTCAGTTCAGTATAGGTTAGCACCAGATAGTAAATAGTAAGAGTTTAGTTAGTATCCTCCAGCCGGCTGTCTTTGTCGATAGTGAGCCTAAGGCTTTATCGATAAAGGAGTACTTCCCAATAGAGACTAAAGATGTTCCTATAGGAGGGAGGGAAGGTTTAGACCCGCATTCTCTCTTAGAAGTTCCCGTCATTTCATGGTTTTTAGGTTACACTGACTTTTTGGTCTTTTTTGAGTAAGGGCTTCGCACCTCTTATGATCTAGCTAAGAAAGATTGAATCCATTCTATAAAGAAAGAGAAAGTAAGCAATTCGAAAATAGTAAAATCAATTTGATGCTAATATGGTTGAATGGGGAAAGTGAATTGGTACCTAAATGAAATTCTAGTTATAGAAAAGAAATTTGGTATAATTCTATTGAATCTGCGTTCCCAGTTTGATTTAGCTTTGGTAGATAAGGAGCTCCTTGGGTTAGCCGGGTTTCCTCTTATTGGGCACTCTTTTTTAGGTTAGCTGGTTTAACGAAGGGCAAGGAAAGAGAGTACGAGGTTCTTGGTAAGTGAGTGAAAAAGAGAAAATTTGAAACTAAAAGGAGTCAACCTTCTTAGCTTAGAACCTATACTTTTGACACCCGAACTCTATTAATATTAACCTAACCCCAGGAAGCCTATCTACATACCTTAGCTTTCAATTTAGACTTCTCTTACCGCAAGAAAGCTATATCTATTACTCCCTAAAAACCTGTCTCGTGAATCAGTAATCTTGAAAAGAATACCTGGCTGACAGCAGGAAAAGCCAAACTTCCTACTTTTGAATCTACTTCATCTTGTGAACCCCGTATTCTTATAAACGCTAAAGTTAAACCTCCAAAAAGTTTAGGAGTACTAGATTATACTTCGAAGTAAAAGACTCTCAGAAACACTATAATATTATATATATAAAATACCTAAGAAAGTTCTATTTCATACTCGAGACCTAGAAAACCAGAAGGCAGATCAAATCGGATAATGCCAAGCTTTATACCTAGATTCGCTTTTATCACGTTTCGATTTAAGTGAGGGGTGGGGCTATTCGAACTACTTACCAACCAATTTTGACTATCTCTTTAAACTCTCTCTAACTCCCTTTTTAGTCAAGCACTATAGACTGGTTACCCTAATAAGAAGAGTACTGTATAGGTCTAGCCCTTAATCTTCTAAAGTTCCCTCTATTGCTTCTACCCACCTTATATACTACTCCTAAGCCTAGTACAAAGAATAAAACAAAAGAACAAGTTGTTGTGCTTTTGTACTATCAATAAAAGATTCTTACACTATAGCAACCTCCTGGACTCCGTGCCAGTCGGTAAGGTTGACTCTATCATAAGCTCCCCAGGAACTACCCCCTAATACCAGCTCATAACACAACGAGGAATCTCCCTTAACCTATAATATAAAGCAAAGGCCTACTATTTAAGCGAACCCACTACTAGACCGGGTCCTATATTTTTGAGAAGAGTTCCTATCACAAGGGGATTTGAAAGTATATCTATCAAATACTTTTAAGGTTAGCTGAAATGCGGGCTTCCTTATACGTTGCCAATCTTAGTAATATCGGGGCTTTTGCTTTGTCATATTTATTAGGGCTATCCTCGCTTCTATTTCGAATACTTAAAAAAAGTCTAGTTTTTCTGATAAGTTTAGCCTTTTGTATAAATAAAAAAGAGCGTACAAAATTTCCTCTATATTTATATCTTGACTGGGAGTCATTTTATTCTTGTTTTGAAGTACACAAGACTTTAGATCGTAGGGTATAAAAAGCTTTTACTTAAATGAATATATGGGTTTTATTTTAAGTTAAGTGTCTTTAGAAGATAGTTCTTTTGTCACTCCCCAGGACATATAGTTTGAATCTTTACCAAGATGTTGGCTTAGTTAGAGATTTAGACTTTATTATTTACTATAGAGACCCTTAACTCTTGTTTTGAATTTGAAGTTAGTATGAAATGAAATTACTCTAAAAAAAATTTTAAGGTGGTTAAGGAATCGGGAGAAGTTTAGTAAAACTTTTTATTTAGAGTCAACCCTCTCATAATTAGATACAAAAAGCGAGTTTAATAGACCCAGGCTTCCAATTATTCTTCAAAAGTTTTAGTAGTTTGACTTAGGTCAATTTTCTTTTTCGCAAGAGTTACTTGACTAAACGTAATTTTAACCTCTTGCGGCGGGCATATAAAAAGTTTATGAATTCTATATTTTCTATTCCAGGTAGTTAATAATACCATAGGGGCTGGCTAGAAGAGTAAGAAAATACAGTAACACTCCACTCCAGTCTACGAGAAGGGGTATAGTTATGGAAGAAAGGTAGGATACCGATTAAGGAAGTCGCTTTTAAAAGGTTAGTTATTCAGATTAAGAGACGCAGGTTACGGATCTTATAGGTATAGCTCTAGGTATTAATACAGATAAGATAAAGTCGCTCCTAAGAGAAGTATAAAATACAGAGTAGTCTTACAAAGACTAAGACAAAAGCTCCAGGAAATCCTAACAAGAAGAAGAAGAAACTAGCTACAGCTCCGGGTATATAAGACCCAAAAGCCAGGTATACTTTGATTTAGTTGAGATATTAATCTGCCTTTCTAAAAAGTCTTTTCAAATAATAAAGAGTGCTTCTTTTTAACTAATCTGTACAAGTAAATGCTAATGAGAAACTGGAATCTATAACCAGAGTAGAAGGAATAAAAAATCAAACCCTAGTACTAGTAAATAGTAACTCTAGAAGCCTTGTACCATGCCCCGCCCTTACTCTAGTAACTTAAAAGGGCTTCTCTTTTAGAGTTTGGGCAATCTAGTAATCCTGCTTCCCTGGAACGTGGATGGGAAAAGGCCCGCTCTTTACACTTTTTGGAATTTTCTTTTTTTTATCTATACTTTAGTAAGTATATATCTGATTTTCTATTAATAAAACCCCCTCTTTCAGGTTCCTAAACTATAGATATTTCTACGACCAAAACCCAAGTATGTCTTGTAAGGGGTTTAGAATTCGAACCAAAGGTTTTAGGTCAAAAGGACTTTTTACTATAGCATAGACAGGACCCGGGGCAGTTGATAACCACTGTAATGTAAGCTGTGCTTTACAAGCTTTCCGAGAAAATTTGTTTCTCAGTGCTAATACCTTTTATTTGCGGACAACAATCAAAAAAATCTCGCATCAAATTGAACTTTTTATGAAAAAAATGTAATAACTAACTTGTTTAAAAAGAGTCTTTTTATTAGTACCGTAAGTACTAGTTGAAAGAAACGAAGTTTCCCTAAGTACCTGTCTTTATGAAAAAGTTCTTTTGTTTTTATTGAGTTTTTACTAAATTATAAGGACTAAAGCCTGTTTCGCGGATTTCTAGAAGCAGAAACTAAAGGAATAAGACCCTTTTTTTATGTTATATGCGGGCAACCCTTAGACTGATTACTATGTACCGATTTTACTCACGAACACACATACTAAGAGAAAGCCCTTATTTACAATACCTTCCTTTATATCTCGGCGAGGGGCCCTTATATTTTCTCTAAGTTTCGGGGTTCTATTTACTTATCAAATTTTATATAAATGAAAGTATCAGCAGCTTTAAAGCAGAAAGCATTGTTGAAAAACCTCTACCAGCACTACTAAACCTTCCCTTACGGGCCTTGTGATTTGCACCGAAAAGTTTTCTCGCTTATGACTGCAGATGGATGAAGGACCCTTTATCTGCTTAAAGGGACATGCCGCATCTTTGAACTTGCATACTATACTTTTATCTGTTATGTAACTTATGCCTCACTTCCAGGGTTTCCTACTCATTCTATAGTGTATTGAAATAGGGCTTAAGTAAAGGTATTCTATTTAGTATCCTAAGTTAGGTGCTGCAATAAGTACTTTATAATGACTCAATCTATGACCACACTCTTGTTTTGTTAGGGAACCCAGAGATTCTAATCTTTCAATAGAATACCCAGACTCGAAAAACCCCGAGCGGATTTCAAAGTAATACGTAGCGCAAAAAACTAGATTTTAGCAATTAAATTTCTTTATGGCTTTGTGGCTTATACTAAGACTAAGGGACCCCTTTAACAAAAAAAGAGATGAAGAGAAACCAAGAGCCTTTACCTAAAGAGCCCTTTTGAATTAGAAATTCCAAGAAGATGCTAAAGCAAACTGTATATATCCACCACTGAAAGAGTCAATCTCCCGAACATAAAAAGTATAACCAGCAGGGACTCTTTAACTAACTAAAATTATATGATCTGATCAAGTATTCTCTAAAGCAAGCTCAAAGGCCTCTTGTTAATGCAACTATATAAGTTCATGAATTTTTCTTTTCTTAAATTAAGTATGGCGTATTCCACCCCTTTCTGTTTTCTTTTTTTTATAGGGATACCCGTATTACCGAGAATCAAAAGTACAAAACTTTCCCTTTTTAATTAATAAGGCATCCGCTACTGGGAATACACCCAAAAAGAAATTTTAGAAAACCTCTTGCTCTTAAATCCCTGCTAATTCGGTGTTTAGAGTTTAAGTAGGCTTAAAGGAGACCCGTTCCTTTGATAAAACAGAATAGTCAAGACTAGGCACTTTGTAAAGCAGTCTGGAACCCGGGGTTCTTAAAATTCTATAGGCTTTTTCTTTACTTCTTTCTTTTTCTAAGACTCCTAACTATAATATACTAAAATTTCTTACTATCGATATAGTAAGACTCTATATACCTTTATTTAGATAAAAGGAACAAGACTAATGAAATAAGAAAAAGCAGGAGGAAACAAGGGCTACAGAAAACCAAAAAGAAAAGGAGCAAGTAAAGAAGCTTATTAAAAAAGAGTCTTCTTACTTGCTCAGAATAGGAGCATCTATCTTTTCTGTTATCTCTTTAATTAAAGCGGAATTGACCCGATAATTCAAATAAAAATTCAGGGGCAACAAAACTATATAATTTATAAAAATACCAGAACAAAGAGGCCTTTTACGTGTGCTAAAAAAAGGAATTAGCGTATCCATTAATTTGGGTAGGGGGGTATCCAAAAGGACTTTTAACATAAGGTTTCCTACGTTTTAAGATTCACCCTGATCAAACAAAAGGGGACTTAGATCACATTTGCTAACACTTCATTTGGTTTAATCAGTATTCCCCTTATATGTACTTTACTGTCTTTACTAAAGTCTATTCTATAGGTATAATTAATATAAAAGGAAGGGCTCCTAGTAAGAGGTCTTTTGCGCCTTTTGTAGCGAGTGTCTTCTAGTGTTCCTGTCTTAGGAGTCCCCGTTGTTCTAAGAATATACGCAAGATTTTTTAAGGAGATCCTTTTGGGAAATCCTTAATTGATGATAGGGAGTTGAACTTCTGGATCCCCCCCGGCTTAGGTACTCTGTCTTTTCACCTGTCTTAATAGCTCAGTTAGGATTGGCCCTTCTTTTTGGAGTATTGAGGAATAGAAAGAAGTAAGTAAATAAAAGGGGAAGGGTTCGGAGTGTCTCTTTATTGCTTACTTATTCTGAGAAAGCTCTTGGAATTTCGGATAATATAGAAGATGAATAACTAAAATCTGTTTAGTAAAGCTCTTTTTTAGGGCTCACGGACTCTCTCACAATAACCTATCTTTCATTTTTCAAAAGGATAGGAATAGGAATAGGAGAACTCCAGAGCTATATTGAGGCAGTGAAGAAGTCCCTTTTTAAAGTCTGTTTTCTTCTTTATTCTGGTCCGGTTAAAAAAAGTAGCACTTCTAAGAGAGGTATAGCTTTTCGGACTTATAAGTTATAGGTATTATGAACCAAGGTACAGGAGTCAGTAAGCAGTTTCCGGGCAAAAGTATAGAACGCCGGAATACTTGGGTTTCTATAGGAGGTGGGTAGGCTCTAATAAGAGTAGAGTTTCTTCAATTCACAAATGTATCAAAAGGGTACTCCGAGCCAGACTGTAAAGAGTAGAAAAGGTTGCAACAATAGAATATAAATAGGGGATAAAAAAGAGTAGGTTACGAAGAGTTCTATTGGAACCGGGTAACGCGAGTGAGTGATGGACTCTAATAAAGCTCAAGGTATAATAGAATTGAAAGTCAAAGGAGGTTTTCTTACGAATCTGATAAGTACGAGTCTTCTAATTTGTAACAAGTCTCGTGGGCAGTCTGGAAAAACCCAGGGAATCCGGATTCTAGGGGTCCGATATACCCTTAAAGTTTCTAGTAACCAAACCTTTTAAGATCTTAGCTCTCTTTAGTTTTGAAGTTTTTCTTGAAATTTCTTTTCTTAATTTAAACCCGGCTGTGTTCCATAAATTTCAGTTGGGTAGGTTTCCAGTTTCTGATTCGGGGAGTTTCCTAACTATAGATAAAACAGGGTCTTCTTTTCTCCTTTTTATTTTACTTAGTTGGATAGATTTCAAAGGGTTCCTATAAACCAGGTTGGCTCAAAACTCTCCTTATAAAGTAAAGAATCGCTATGGATCTTTTAGGAGATTTTTTTTGTTATTGGAAGAGATAGGTCTAAGGTAAACTCTGCATCCGGGCTTTCTAGCCGTTGAACGAAGGAAATTTGAACCTGGGGAATCCCTGAGTAAGGAGCAGTTTCATAAAGAATAAGAAAAGCGTTAGGCTTTGTTTGCGAGGTGGGTTCACTTGTGTTTGAGTAAGGGGCCGCTCGGAGCTTTTCAGTTCTAGAGATTGAGGGGTCCTTATGAATTAGAAATTGAAAGTTTCTCTTATTTTATTCTGAGTTTAGGGATCCTTCTAAGCCTGTTTTGTTTCTTTGGTATCTCAGGGCTAAGTAAATAAAGAAAAGAAGATTCAAGCCCGGGTTACAGGATTTCCTTTGTCGTTAAAGTCTTTAGGATATTTCCATTATATTCAATTCTATTTCTATTTGAATTTGAGAGCGAGCCATAAAGGAAGTTCTAGTAAATCTGATTAAGAGCTTCCTAAATAGTACTAAGAGAACGGAAGAGTTTCCCTTTCAAATTGTTATGTAAGAGATTCATACAAGGAGCTTTGTCGTAGAAAGTCGATAAGATTAAGATACAGAAGTGAAGTTTCAAGGCTAAAGTAAAGAAAGTGTCTCTAGCCGAGCTTATTAAAAGAAGGATGCAGGAGTTTATGGCTATCTTGTAAGCTTCTCTAAGTTAGTAACAAGGAAAGATTAGGGTAAGTAATTGAGCAGTATAGGAGGGGATTTCTAAAGGGGATCGAGAGTAAAATATAGGTAACAATCTCAAACTCAAAGTGTTGACAGGTTATAAGTTTAGTAGAATTTAGTACAAAAGAAGTATTGGCAAGGTAAGCAGAGTCATATGCAGCTATAGTTTTTAGGTTTCCGATTTCTTAGTATAAAGTAGAAATGTATCAGTTCTTAGAGTGTTTTCCAAAAGGTTGTACTAAAAAGAGTGATAGCAATACAGATACAGAGTAGTCTAGATCTAAAGAAAGAAAGTCTACCTATTTTCTATTTTAGGAGTTCCCGGGGGTAGAGGGTTTAAGGTTGTACTAAAGTGATACAGGAAAATATGGTAGAGGTCTAGTACTCAGTTTTCCCCTTTTCTTGTTTATTAAATTTATTGAAATTTGTTCCCAATTCTACAAGCTATGTAGTAGGAGATTTTTAGGGGTTTTCAGGAGGAGCTTTTTTACTAATAAGTTTGGCTAGTAGGTATAGAGCTCTCCTTAGTGGGATCTAGCAAAGGGCTCCTATAAACAAGGTTGGCAAGTCCCTATAAACTGAGGGGAGTCAAGGAATAGGCAAATTCACTAGTGGATTTCTTTCTATTCAAGTGGGTCTAAAGAAAGAGAAAAGAAAGCAAAATGATACAAAAAAATGGATGAGAAAGAGGTCAACTCTGGCTGAGTATCGAAACAGCAGAAATTATAGATAGAAAGTTTGGTATTCTTTTATTTCATTCGTCTTCCTTTTTCTCTAGGTTTGACTGGAACGTAGTAACGGAGGTGAAGGTTCTTTTAGAGAATACATACAGATACCCTAGTTTTTCTCATTTGCTTTTTCTTAGTTTGTAGCAAGAGTAGTCAAATTATTGTGGAACAAAGTAGAGATTTCGGAGACAGGAATAGGATTAGTGTAATCTAAACCCGGGAAATTCCTTTTCTTCAATGGATAATAGATAGCTTTTCTAGTTAAGGGCTTACTGGGAAGTCTTCTATTTGAGGAGTTGTTCTTAGTCTTAGTGAGTGTAGGATCCTTGTGCTTCTTCGATTACGGGTTCGGGATATTCAGATAGTCAAGGAGCTTTTTGAAGCGTCAGTCAGTCCAATTCTCGATAAAATAGGAAAGCTTACGAAGCAGTTTTCTTTGGTGCAGCAGTTGCTCTCTTTATTAGGGTTAGGCATTTTTCATAGGAAGGTTCTTTCTAAAGGTCTGTTTCCTAAAGAAAAGAGTAAGAAGTTAGTCTTAGTTTGCAAGGTGAGCTCCTTCGTGTTTTAGTAAATGAGAAATTCCGGACTCAAGTTCTTTAAATTGAGATGAATAAAGTATATAAAACATAAGGTAAAAACCCGGGTTTTTCCGGTAAAGCTATCGTTTCTAAGTAGGGTTGCTTTAAAGTAAGGGGGACCTGTAAGCACTATCAAATTTTCAGGAGAAGGCCTCCTTTTGTTATTTGTTAGTTTGAATAGGAGCTCGAGGTTATTAGCAGGGCAAGGGTAGCTTAGGTTCCTTTCTTCTATTCTGCCTGTTGTATTGTTTGGAGTAATAAAAAGTTTAGGAGTTTATCTTGTTTTCAAGGGAAGTCTCGGGTTTTTCCAGTTTCACTTACACGCGACTGAGTGGGATGTATCTAACTAAAGGGGTTCCTCGGCTTCCTATAAATTAGTAGAATAAAGGGCTTTTTCTTCTTGGCTTGCTTGTTCTACTAAACTAATAGGTTTTACAAATATATAGTTTTCCATAGCTTCAGGTTAAGTAAGAAAGTTCCTGTAGATTAAGTGAGAGTAAATGAGTTTGGAAGGTACAGCTATTTCATGAAACTGAAGGGAGAGTTTCCAGCAGGATTTGTGGTTGGATTTTTAATAAAAAGTACTAAGATCTGAGGGAAAAAGTATGCGAAAGATTCAGTAGTCGATAGGCTCTAGTAGTAGAGTTCAAGAATATATAATTGGGGTATTCAGACTCGGGCTTTCGGGTTTCTGGTCAATCAGTTTTTATGCAGGAAAGTTCTAGTTGCAACTAAATAGAAATAAAAGTAAATAGGGGCGATAGGATTACTTCTCTTACCAATAGAGACTGAAAATTTCGTATAGATAGATTCAGATTGCAAATACAAAGGATACAAGAAATCCGAGTAGTCTGTGAACAGGTAAAAACCTGGTTCATAAGGTACCAAAAGGGCATAAAAGTTGGTCTTGTTTGCTTTCATCCACAAACCCCCTTTTGCCTTTTGCTGGAAATGTTTTCTTGAAGGTAGTCGCTCTTTAGGTTTGGTTTACGGTTCTAGATATTCGCCGGATATTCAGGTAAGTTGGGTTGGAGTAGCATATCTTTCACTAAATAATGAAGTCCTCGAATAGGAGATTCTTTTATAAATAGACATGGAATTCCTGGGAAAAGAGGAATTTCAATAGACAGCCCCGGAATTTGACGAAAAAGAGTATAATACTAAATAAAAAGGCTCACCCCTAAAGGTATTCCAGGCTTTTTCTTACTTTGGGTCTCCTACTTTTGATCGAATAGAAGGCCCTTCCTATAGCTCATTTTGGTTTGATGGGTTTTCCGTATATAGCAAACGTACTTTTTTGAAATGGAAGGCCTGTCCTATAGCTAAAATTGAGTTTCTTCTTTTTTTTTTACCATAGTCCAAAATTGAACAACGAAAAAAATGAAGCATTACCTTGGAGAAGAACTCGATTTGATACTGGTTTTTCACAAAAAGTTCCATTTTATATAGCGAGGAAAGTTCATCAAGTACTTTTCTATTGTAGAGAGGCTTCAGAGAAACCGAAATTTGAGTCCAGTGTGAAAGCTTATACTTTTTCTATACTTTAGGATTCTGCAGTCCCTTGCTTCTTCACTTAGTTGCTTTCTTTTGCAATCCCTTACTTACCTGCTTTTTAAAAACTTTAGAGTTTGCTAAACTTTTCCCCCAATTAGTACAAACTTCTTTGTGGACTTAAATGAAGGTAAACTCAGAAAGCCCTACCTTTTCTTTCTTTATCTTTACTAGAACTGACAGGAAACCAAAAAACGGAACTTTGACTTGCCCCACTTATAAAGTCTAAAGTCAAGCATAAAATCCAATAACAAGGCAGTAAATCGAAACTCAATTTAGGAAGCAAACAGAACCTACTTCAAAAAGAAAAAGAATAGAGCCCAGCGGATAGCCTTTCAAGAGAAACCTTCCTTTGCGCTACTTCACCTTCCTCTTAAACTAACGAGATTAGAAATGAACTACCTATGAGACTGACCTTTGACCTCTAACTAGAGGAAGACTTGGGATATTAAGAAAGTGGAAAACGTAAACAAAACTTTCAGGCTAGAAAACCCATAGAACCTTACAAAATAGACTTCGTTACTCAAATCCCAATAAACAAGCCGCCCCTAGTACTATCTCTAAAACCTTGGTCTCCGGGCTGACCTCTATAAAAGAAAAGGAGTCCCTGATAAGAGAAACAGGCACTTTTTCTTACTTTTGCTATATAGCGAGTAGACTTTTTTCAAAACTCATTTCATTACCTTTAGTAAAATCCGGTTGATAGGTTTTACCGCAAAAATTGAACAAGAAAAATTCTGAGTTTCCCAATAGAAACCGGGTTTTTACTCTTTTTTGAGAAAAACTCCGTTTGATATAGCGAGAAAAGTTCATTTCGAGATTTACCAAGGGAGGAGGCTTTAAATCAATTTCAATTTCCATTCTATCTATATAGTAGCAAAAGTTCATGCTTTTTCTCATTCAACTTGGGAAATCTACCTACTTCTTTTCTTTTTCTTTGCCTCCGTCCAATTACTTTCGGAATGATCCCTGTTCTGTATCTCTTTTTCTTGTCAGGCAACTTCCGGTCGTTCAAACAGAAGTCAAACCTATTGAGTCAACCTTTTACTGGAAACCCGCTCTTTAGCAAACAGAATGAACTCTCTTACTCTAAGATAACTATTCATTAACATATCAGACTGATGGTATATACTTATTCACTATCTATACATATAAGACTAGGAGCTCAATTCAATCCTAAAAGAAGATCTTAGCTACAAAAAGGAAAGGGATACAGAACAGAAGAGAAGTAGTCTAGCTAAGAATCCGAAGAAGTTAGTTACAAAAAGAAGTAAAGCCATAGGAGAAGAAAATTCAGTTTTTAAGAAAGATAAAAACAAAGAAGAATAGAAGCAAATCTTTTTTGAAAGGGATCCATACATATTCATGAAACACGAGAGTACCAAAACCCCTAAGTGTCATTTATCCTTAGATACTAAGCAGCGGGCCCCTATTTGACCTTTTTAGAACCGGTTTTGACTATATATATTATTTTCAAATTTCTTACTTTCTTTTATAGAAACGATCTTAGCTCCCTTTTAACCCGTCTTAGAAATCCCATGAATTTCTCCAGTCAATTCTAAGAAACTGGAATCTAGACGAAACAAAATCATGCCAAAATAGATACCCGACATGTCAATTCTCTTTAGTAGTTCGTGGACTTCTTCGTAAGGCCTCTTTTGCATTTTTAATCCCTTTCAGAGCTATGCCTTTTTCCCAACCCTGCTCTGTAAAAACCCATTACAATTTTTATAGATTCTTGAAAACTCTTGAATAGTTCCCTGCGACCTGACCTACACTAAAAAAAAGGGCTCTAATCCCAAAACACTTTGATAGCAACCCTGTCTGCTTTTCAGAAGGGACCCTTATTCACGCTCTTCTCTTTCGAATTCCCAATCTCGTGAAGTGGTAGCCTCTAAAGGAAAACAAGCTTACCCACAAGCTCCAGACTTTCCTGTACATTTCTTTTAACCTCGTTCAAATAGAAGTTAGCCTATCCCAGTATTGGATCCCCTTATCGTGCGTTTTAAGACATTCTATAGCGCTTGACTATTGGGTAGGGGCTTCTTACACGAGATCCAGTAAGGGAATACGCGGGTTCTAATCCCATAAACCTAACTACTCTGGATCCTTCTTTATTTAAATGGTATTTGCCTTATTGTACTAACTTTCTTCTTGTAGGAATCTCCTGTGTCTTATAAGCTCTACTTAATACTTAATTGTATTACTATAAATAGATATCTAATAGGCAATAGGTCTCAATAGGTATATAGATTCTTTTATTACTCTTCTTTATGGTATAGGATAATTCCTCCAGTACTCTGTTAAAAAGAAGAGGAAAACCCTCATCGTCCATGTTACCGCGGGGTACCTTAATTAAGAAGGTTAAAACAAAAAGTAGTCTATATAGTACATACTTACCTTCCCCAACCTATTCTTCTTTTGGTATTCTTACTCGCTCTCGCCTCTAGATCTCTTCTATCTGTCTTGATACCTGCACTTTTCTTATGAGCTTGACTTATCGGGGCCCTACCTTTCTTGATAATAATTTTAGCTATTTTGTTACTAGGATTCTTACTATGGGCTTGACTCGATCCCCTGTACTGATAGTTTGGGTATTAGTATTCCCCTTTTTGCAGCTGTTTAACTACTGCATTCCTCCTTTAGGGCTCGCTCGGAATTTAGTAGATCGATAGAGTCTTTCTTAATTCTTAATTAATAATAAGTTCTAGCAAGGGTATTGAAAAAAACCCCTTCACTTTTATTTGAAGCTTAAACCTAAACTTAACGATACTCCTACAACTTCTTTTGATAGGCATTTTACTTCAACTCCTTTGGAAGCCTTCTTTTTTGTACCTGAGTTTAAACACGAAGCTTATATTCTATCTATAGATATATAACTGACTTCTTAATAAACGGGGGTACTTCCCTCTCATAGACTTCGTTTGAATTAGACTTTACCTCGCATTAGTGGATCTCCTAAGATTTAGTAAAAGCTTGGGAAAGTCCTTTCCGTAAATAACTAACTAAAATCAGAGCCTTCCTTATTTCCTGTGGATACCTGTAAAAGCCTGACTTGTATAGAACTCTCGACCCAAAAGAGAAGGAAAACCCAAGAGAAAACGACCCTAATCCTATATCTTACCCCGGGCATAAATAATAAAGAACCCTTCCTTTTTAAACCTTGAAAGTCCAGAGCAAGCAAAACCACTTAAACCGGATCAGGAAAAATTTTAGTATACATTTTAAGTCAATATGGGAAAATAGAAACTCAAACATAAAAAGACGGATGCGTCCCATTCACCTAATAAAGTGCTGCAGCAAGCTTGACTCGCAGAAAGAAAGAGCTCAGCCCTTTTTATAGAAGCGCTGAAAAACAATAAAGCTAACTTTAGTTTGGAATGCCCCTTTAGGAGCTATAATACCGCTACTCTTAAGGGTAAGGGAGACTCCTCTATTACTAATCTTCTTGTAGCCTACACCTTTGTACCTACTGTACTTATTTTAAACGAATAGTAAGATCTCCGTATTGCCGAAAATTCTGATCTTTAGCTCGATCTACATCTAGATTTATGCGGTTTTACTAGAATAGAACACATAAAAACGAAGAAACTTAACCCTTTAGTCCTATTTGCCTAATTGGCAGGGTTTACTATTTCACTTCTGGCTTGAACCTAACTTTCCTAGAGTCAATTCCTATTTGTTATTCTCCTATCTGTAATATAAGCACGGCAGACTTTCTTAGTTCTTTACTAGAAAGACCCCTACTTGGGCTCTTCCACATCTTTTTTCATCCTACGAAACCTTAATAACAAAGGAACGATAAAGCAATTCCTTACTCTTCCTGCAAAAACCTCATTCCTTTCTGGTTTTACAATTTCCATTTACACTAGACCTGGGGAATAAGAAAAACAAACTTTCCTTAGAATATAAGCATAAGGAATCCTTTAAAGCTGAGGCATTCTCTGGAAATTCCTATAACTTCTACCTAAATTAGTTGCAAAACCTGTTCTTTCATTCTTAATCTCGAGTAGCTTTATGCTATATTCAGAACCTTTCTTGTGGGCTATACTCGTACTCTGCCGCTCAGTCTTATGCTTAAGGGTCTTCCATAATAGTATGCCTTGTTTCTGTTTCTTATTCGGACCCTCGGTCTTAATGCTTAATGACCCTTTTTAACCTGGAAAAGTAAGTACTCTTACCCCTCTCTTCTTATGTATCATAGCTTCCTTCTTATGTCTACTCCTACTTTTTCTTGAAAGCCTTACTAACTGTCTTGAGAATCTATCTACCCTTAGTCTTACTCTGCAACTAAGAACCCGCAATACCTGTACTCCTATTACCTTAACTTTCTTTCCTCCTGAGGATACCCCTAGCTTTCATTCAAGTCTTCTTTCATTATACGGAATTCAAAATCTTGTAGGAGATACAAACTTAAGCTATACATATACTTAAATTATCTTTATCGGAAATTCATTACCTTAAGCTCTACTTTAGTGATTTTCTTTCCTTAGGAGCCCCTTGCAGTAACACTATAAAAAACGCGGGTTATAATCCCATAAAACTTCTGATTCACTTTTTTTCATATATAAAGGCCCCCCTTTCCTGTATTCCCTGCTTTCTAGTTCTCCGTACTTATTATTTATATGAATCTCTACATTCTATTCTATAAGAGTCCTATTGTATTCTTTCTTTTCTGATACTCCTTAAGTCAATACTAAGCTGGAAATGAAGTTGACTCTTTCAACCTTCTTGACTTATTTGTTACTCTATTCTTTTCAATTATTTGTTTCCAATTACTAAAAAGACTAAGCTAAAGCTACGCGGGGCAATTAAAAGTTTCTTCTTAGCGTATAAAGGCTGTAAGGAGAGGTGAAAAGGAAGGGGATTTTAGGTATAGCTACATAGACTATTACACTGTCCTAGTAAGTAAGGCTAACTCCTCATTCATTAGCGATAAACACAGAGGGCAAGAGGAATATGCCTTAAGGAAGGTAACACTACCCCCTACAAGGCACTAAACTCCTTTTTGATAAAAAGCATAGAAATAAATAGAACAAGAGGAGTCTCAGTATCCCCTTACAAGATTACAAAAAACTACAATAACAAGCAATAAACTAAAATACAATTCATTATAGCAAGCTCCAGTAACTATAATAGCTATGAATCTTAGCAACAAGAAGACTAAGTACAGGCATAGTATAGTCTGCTCCCCCTACTTCTAATTAAAGTCAAAACCCGGGTATAGCGGCTGGGATACAGATACAAGGCATTATAGCTCGTATAAAGCTAACTCTAACTAACAACAAAGCAGGTAAGTAAAACAAATAAGAAAGAACAAAGTCGGGCTACTGCCGTGGGACCTCAAAGAAGAACAAAAAAGAATTTCTTGAATTACCCTAAGAGCAAAAACCCCGGTACATATTAATTAAGAAACAAGAGCTCTTGAGAGAGTTTAAATCTTTGCTTTCTTAAGAACCCCTTTTGACTTTGTTTGTAGCGTTTCAACGCTTTCCTAGTTGGTTTGGAATCTTTAGTAGTATCATAGAAAAAGTGACTAGTAGAACTAGAACCTGGTTTTCAGATATCTTATCGCGATTGAGAGATCATACCCCTAACCCATATAGTATAACTCATAACAAAAGCCTCTATAGATGGTAGGAAGACTTTGGGGAAGATTTTAATATTAGTGCGTTCACTTTATTCTTAGAGAATTAATTAATTAGATTGAGAAAAGTTTCTTGAAAGAGTTTCCTAATGCAAATACTAGAGTTGATATAGAAAACTGCGGTAAATCCTATAAAAAAGAATAACGAGTAGGACCAGAGCGGGTTATAGCATACGTAAAAGGTCGTAGATTTTGGAAATAAAGAACTCCTCTGCTAGAATAGAATTATCCTGTGATTTTCAGAAAAAGGAATTTAAAAAGTAAGCCAAAAGTATGCGGGGTCCATCTAGACTTTGTTTGAGTTAAAATGCTTTGAAGATAAATAAACAGGGATAACCTTAAAAATAGAGTTAGGGGATCCTACTTTTTAGACCCCTGGACCTTCTCAAAGTTGCTTTTGCCTTAGTTTAAGGAATTGCTTTGTTAACAAGCTGCTTCTGTTTTTGATTTTGACTCGCTTCTTCTAAGACAGGATAGCCGGAAAGATCCAAAAACTTCGACAAAAATTGTGCCTAAAAGAGAGGGCTCCCTATTAGCTATTAGGAATGAACGAGAAACTTCTGGAATTACCTTTAGCTTTGCTTCTTCTGAATTTCCTCAATAATAAAACACATGTATAAGTTCCAGCTCCCACACTCTTTTAGCTCCTGCTTTCAATAACAGGAGAGTTTTGCTGAGTCGTAAACTTAAAGCTTAAAAAAGTTAATGGATAATTTATAGAATACACCGCACAAAGCATTAGAAATATTAAGTAAGGGGTCTCTCGTCAAACAGGAAAAACCGGAAACTCCTACTCTAGCCCACAAAAATACAAAAAGCATAGGGAAAACTGAAGCACGAGTTCTATAACAACAGGAGCTTGTCTCTCAAGGGAAATCTTAGATACAAATATTTTGAGATTTAAGGTCATTTTAGTTTTTCAGTGTTGGTTATACAAGCGTCTCATAGTAGCCTTAGACAAGGAGTTGTGCATACGCCTAACTTCTTTGTCAAGGTCTAATAACTTAGAAAGTAGAACGCAATTTCAAAAGCACAGAGTATTATCCTGGTATTTCCCTTTTTTCCTCCGGTATTAGGAATTCTCACATTCAATGTATATAAGCCCTTTAGCAGCTCATTAAAAAGCGCCCAGCCTTCTCCTCTAGAAATTCCTACACAGAGAATTTGAAAGGCATACTCTTTATTCGAATCGACTCGCTTAAGGTAAACTCTAATTTATGCGTATATCATGGCTAGGACACCCTCTAAATTCTTTTTTATATACTCTTTTCAATTCAACGTATACTGTATATAATAGAAGCTTTTCTAATCCTCTAAGAGGGCGTTGGGAACTTTCTATAAAGAGAATCTTACTCAACATAATAGGGGCTCTTTTTCGATTTATCCTCATGAAGTTTCAAAAACTTAGAAAATTTCGAAAAGTAAAGTATCGAGTGGAAGATTTTTGGTTTACGCTTTTTTATTCGAGTTACATTCTATTTTATAGAATAAGAAATAAGAATTCCATTCGCTATAGTAACAATACCTAGGCGGCGAAAGAGCCCCAAACTTAGATACAAGTTTTTTAGGATATGACTCAACCAGAGAAAAGAGCTACTCGATGAGGATCCTTTGACTAGCTGCGTTTTCTTTATGCCTTCTCGTTTTAAACTTCCCATTCATGTTTTCACTCTCTCTATCTGGTTTTTGAAAAGAGCTCTATAGAATCGCTTAAATAAAGGAATTGTAAATCTGTTATATTGGAATCTCCAATTAACGCAAATGCTTTCGGTTCCTTTTATTCTGCCTAGTACAGGTAATTTCTATAATTAAGTGGTTTAATTACTCTATCAGTTCTATAGTTCTACTCAAAATTGGTTTATATGGCTCCTTTTTTCTAAGTTTCTACTGGCTCTTGGTGGTTCAGCCCACATTTTATTTGCGAAATGGTTGCCTTTCGTGCAGGCTCTTGAGATCCCAATGTCTACGCAATTCTGGGCATCTAACTGCTTTTTTTAGAGTCTTGTTTAGGTTTGGTTGCATTGGTACAGGGTTCAAGCTGGATTACACTCTGTTTGAAAAGTTCTTTTTTAAGCAAGACTTTAGGATACCGTTTCCTTTGGGATTTAAAGAAGGAAAATCCCTCTTTGTGTATTTGTATTCTGGGTTTCCTGATTTTTAAAGTAAACAAAAAGGGAGCCCAGGTTATAAGAAGAGTACAGTTTATGAGGGTAATAAAAGGCCGGGAAGTGAGGAATTTCTACTAATTACCGGCAAACAAAATAGGACATAAAACTTTGGAAGTTCTTTTTAAGGATATCCGGGACTGAGAAATAAAAAGATGAAAGCCCAGGGAATTGAGAGTCCAAAAAGTCTTCCTTGTTGTACTAGCTAGGGTTCCTTTAGTTTTATTGAAATTTCGGGATTTATAAAAAAATAGAGAGTTTAGAGTATGTGTAATATATCTTCAAAGCAGCCTAGTAAATGAGTCTTAGGTGAAAAGCTCCTTTATTATAGTTTATAGTGCACAACTTAGCATACGAATACCGGAGTACCCTTTAGATTTTGGGATTTAGGGTAACGATTAAATACCTATATATCCACAAAGGAGGGGCCCTGGTAATTCTAAAAAGTAATAAAAAGGAAATATACTTATAAAACAGGGTAAGTTAGGTTATACAGCAAACTTTTCTTCTTTACTTACTACACAGATATACTAAAGTATTCAAAAGCCTCTTTCTAAAAAGGACCTTGCAGAAGAGTATTCCGTTTCCTATAGGCTCCCCTCGAGAGACTCCTGAGAGTTGTAACTTTACTTACTTTGATTTATCTACTTATTAAGGCTAATACCTCCCAATTTAAGATTCGTAACAATTGATGTCTAAGCCAAGCTTTAATTAATATAGGAAACCCGGGTATGGGAGGTCTTAATATCCTGGTATAAGAAAGGTCTTGTCGACGAGAAGTAAACGGCTATCCTTTTTTTGTTACTGTATTCTTCTAAGGTAAAGCTGTACTATAATATTTAGGAATTGAGTTTCCAATTACTATTAGATGGTGTTAGTATTACCTTATGAAGTGTTTCTAGAATATCTAGCCTTTTGCAAGTAGGTCTTAATAAATTTACAGGAGGTAGTTAGTCTAGGGCTCCTATATGAACCTTCAGGGATTTCGAGAACTAAGGTTTTTTAATACGAGACATTTTCTAACCAGGTTGTACTGCAAGTACAAGAAGCGCTTCTGTAAAAAAACGAAATACTACATACTATGTGAGCGCTGTTTTGTGTAAATTGAATTCAGGACACTTTTTCTTTTTACAATCCTCATGTTAATCCACGAATATATGTATGAACGTATAATAAAAGTCTTTTCGAGGGAAGCCCTACGTTCTACTAAGAAAAAGATAAATAAAAAGATAAGGAATTTTTTAAAATTCTTCTACAGAAATATTGATACTTAATCAAAAGAACCCGCAAAATAGAACTTAGTGTTGTCTTGGTTGTACATAACCGGCTTTCAAAAGAGAAAAAAGACTTATGCTTCCTGATTCGGACCCTGTTCCGTCTCTAAAATTAGTAGTTAGTAATGAATCAATTTTTGTCAATCTAAGAATGCTCCTTTAGATAAGAAAAGGCGGGTTCCCTAAAAAGGCGGAGCTGAAGCAGTCCCGAGGATTTCCATTTTTCATTTGGTCACTTTTTCTTAGTAGGAAGCGTGTGGCAAGACAAGAGATATAGTAAGATTTTATTTACTCTGTTCTGATCTGATAAATATGGGAAAGCTTGCTATATTATCTAAACGGAATGCTTACCGGGCCATGTCAAGTTTATAATGCAGGACTTGGTTTCTAGAGTACCCTCTCTGGGATTCTACCCTTAAGAGATGAAAGGATTTCCGCGGATAAGAATATTGGGCCTAATACTAACTGAAGTTAAAAGGTTAAAAGCCTCGTAAACTTAGCTCTGATGAAGAGTACTTTTTGCACTGAATTAAAACATTAACAACTAGGAGCTTCCCGGGTTCTTATAATGGGTCGGGTGAGGCGGAAGTTGAGCATAAAAAATTGTAATAGTTGGATACTTTGGTATATACCCCTCTCCTTCTTTTTAAGAGGGATACACTTACTCAGAGTCTTTACTTAAATAACAGGCTTCAGCTTTGCCTAACTTCAACGTATATTATTAACAAAGGGGTGACTGGGCCAAGTTTTATAGTAGAGAGGCTTGAAGTTAGTGGTTCTTTGCATTACTGCATAAAGGCCCTTAAGCAAAAACGTTAGAAGAGTTTCTGGGACAGTCCTACTTAACTGCTTCCTAGCGACTGGGGTTCGCTTGCCTTACAACTAGGATAACAAGTTTTAAAGTTTCCTTTTCAGAATCATAAGGGAGGTTTAAATTCTCATCACTGCTCCGAAAACCTTATAAAAAAGTAAGTAGTTTTTATCTTTTTTATATACGAGACTAAAGGGTCCTGATTAAAAAGAATACTAGAACGCGGTTGTCAGTGGAAGGAGAGCCTTAGTTATAGGACTTAGTTACACACCTCTTAAGGTTACGATACCCCCTAGTTTTCCCCGGAATAACAAAAAGAAAAGAAAGGATTTCTTTCCTCTTCCGTATTCCTGTGCGGAATTCTACAAACCCATGTTAAAATAGAACGCCCTTTTACGTTTTACTTTTTATGGTAAACAGAACACTAAGCAGGTCTTCCCTTCATTTCGAGGCTTCTGAGACTCCTCGTATAAAAGAATTTCTGGGTGTTAAGAGAACTTTTTGGTATAAGGTATAGGTTAAAACCGGTATAAATTCTTTTTTAAGAGTTCCCTTAGGAGAAATCGACCCGCTAAAAAATTGAGGGCTTATATACACTCATCAAGTAAAAAAGGGGTCTATGCAAGAAAGGTAAGCGCTCCTACTAAGAGTACAAGAACTGTAAAGTCTCTGCAACCGGGACCAAGTATTAAGGACTTCTTTTTAACCAATTAAAAAGTACCACCCATGACGTATTGTGAAAGCAAGTTAAGGGTTGGAAAGTTTAGTTATTTCATTGCATTCCGCAGGACTTTAGCTACGAATACTCTAGTGTATACGCCTTTTATAACAGGGGAGGCCCCCCTCACTATGCCGTAAGCTCCTTTTGCTCTATGGATCCCCCATATTTTAGGTACGAAGTCATGGTATAAGAAGAAGCCTGCCAACGACATTAGCTAGATAATCAAGAAAAGCTAACCCGATAATTATATAAACTAAACGGATTCCATTACAAAAATGGGGTTTTACTTATTTGTAAGGAGCTAGTACACTAAAAAAAGGAGACTTTTTAGGTAATTGCAAAATGGGTTCATACTTCTTTTTTTTGTTCTTTATCTTCAGCGACCGACCATACTTCTTCTTGAAAAGTTGGTAAATCATTGGACTTGAGTTAAAGAAATTAGTATTTATTTAATAGAAGAAAAATCTTATCCATAGCTACGAAATTAACGACCTGTATCTCTTAAACCTTACCTAAAGCATTGGAAATTCTATATCGGCTTGAGACCCCCAGAATTCTATGTTAAAGCGTGCGGCTTCCGGCCGGGAACACTCAGGTTCAAATTGCCCTCATTATAGGACTCCTCGATAGAACACTTCTACCCTATAAAATGACAATACCCGTACTAAATTCCTGCGAACCCCTTTAACGGCACCTAAGTATGGAATAAAGTAGCTTGCGGAAACCTGGCAATACTACTCCCTCAAAAATCTTTGTTTTTTCTGGAAGAAAAAGGAATAGACCCCTCCTTAAAGGTAGCGCATAAAAGACTATCTTGAGTTTGTTTTTATTTTCTAGAGGACTACAAAAACTCTGGAAGCTTTTACCCTTAAGAAGAAGATCTTGAATTTTATAGTAGTTTACCCCTTGCGGGTAGTGAAATCTGGCATAAGGCCGGAACGAGTCTTTTAAATTTATTCGACTTATTCATAGTTAGAAACTTAATTTGTGTTAGCAATTTCTCTATTTTTATACCGGACCGATCTTATGTCCAAAGCATTTAGCTCAACTCAAGGATTAGGGCTTTGAAAGCGGATTCCTGACAGGCTGGGGGAGCCACAAATATAACCCTTTTTGCTGCTGTTTTTTATTTCTTTTATAAAAAAATCAGAGGTCCTTTCTGTTAGTTTTGGCTAATAGGTCTCGAGTTTGAGTAGGTTACGCCTAGAATAATAGAATAAATCAAGTACCCGAACTCTTAAAAAAAGGATATTCATAGCGCTGAAATGCTTTTATATAAACCTCAGATACTCTGAAATTGAAACTTAAAGCCTCCCTCTTTAGCGCTGTCAGGTGATCCTTGCGAAGCCTCTTTTTACTTAATGTCGGCTGGAGGATACTCGACACTTACTACTAGTTAAAGATACCTACCTAAATTATTGAATTTACCAATAGTAATGGGTTAAAAAGGGTCCTTCTAGGGCCTCCGCGTTTTTGAAATGAAAACTTCACTTACCGGAGTTTCCTTCAAGTAGCTTAAGTCCTTTCCTTATGCGAGTTTGCTTTAAAGTCTCAAGCCCGGCTATAGTATAATAATCCCGGTTCATCGACAAAAACTGTCTTATTAAAAAAGTCTTATAATTCAGAATTAGCTTTATACCAGATACCTCCGAATAACTCCTCTAGCTATGTGGGATATATCACAAAAGGTGTTGGGTAGATTTTGATACTTGAAACAGCGAGTATATTGCATAAACTTTACCACTGGGCTAAAGTACTTTCTTCCACTTCTGTAACAACTCTGAGTAGTAGGCTAAGGGGCGCCTTAAGAATAAATAGGAGAGTCTTTTTTTTAGGTATACTTGTCCTTAATTCTAAAGTTTATCAGTCTGATACTACTCAGTAACGGTACAAGCTTCTGGTTTTTTTACTTTTTTACAAGTAAACCTAAAAGTTCTTTCTAATTAGGCTAGATTGAGTACCCCTCCTTTTGGTCATTCACAAGGAGTCAAAATTATTCTGAAACTTCCTAAAAGTACGAAGTATTAGCTCTCTTTTTATTATAAAAGGCCCCCTGTAGGTATATAGGGGTTTATACTTTAACCGGATTTTTATAGAGGGAAATAGGTATAGTGTAGCTGCTGTAAAAACACAAGTAAATAACATTGTTTAGAATTCGAAGCAAAACTCTCTGGGCCTTGTTCTAATGTCTAACTCTTCCTTTATATTACGTAGGAAAGCTGTAAGTTTCGTGTATTAAAATATTGTGGCAACTAAACAAAAAGAGCTATGCCTATCCCATTGCATTAAAATATTCAAGAGTCCTACTTCTTTCTCGAGAAAGATAGATCCAAATAAAGCTTAAATATCTTTTTAATCCTTATGATAATACAGTTCCTAATTCAAAACTTTATCACGGGTGAGCAATTAATAAATGACTGTAGACGCTTATATCTAAGGTATCTCTGTACTATCAATATTCTGTATTATTACGTTAACCTTCCTCCGTTATTGTAGTCGCTTTGATATGGTGTTGTAATCCTGGTGGGGGATTTAAAGCATCAAAATATTTGTATAACTTAGAACCGTACCTTAGGCTACAAAGAAAATCCGTATTTTCCGAGTCAACCTAAATTTCTAGTTAAGTAAAACAATATCTATCAAGACATGAATTGATCCAAGTTTTAATTTGTTTTAAAGGCACCTAAAGACCTCTAAAAATTTTCCTTTTACCAAGGGCATTGTGTAGTAACCCCTTCTCTTGCTTGCTTATATGCCTCCCTAAGGAATCCTCTGAAAACTGAGATAAGTAACCCATTACTGCTGTACGCTGTATGTCCCCTAGAATTAGAAAAATGGAAAGATAATCAATTGCCCTGAATGAAAAGAATAAAGGAAAAACCCCTAAAATAAAAAATTTAATACAGCTTTTAAGGGCTTGTAGGGGAATCCTCGCTAAATGGAGGATTCTGAGCCTCTGCTAAATATCGCAGAATAATTCAAGAACCTATTCTATCCTCACAGCAACATGGGACCACTCAATTTTTGTACGGACTTCTTTTAGCCCCTACAAATCCGATTTATTACTCAAGGTTATTCTTGGATCTCCTGAGACTTGGGGTATACCCGTTTATGTTTATATAATCCAGCCGGCGAATATCGAGTACACTGAGTAATTGCGCACTCTACGGCACAGGTTTTTATACCCCGAGATTTCATATTAAGTGCTTTGGGGGAGAAACAGTAAACTAATTCTTAGACGAAAACGTTTAAAACAAATCACCGACCAATCGCATTGCACGAGAAGCTTTCAGACAGTAACTTTGAGCGCCTCCCCTCAGTGAATTTCCCTTCTTAGTCTTCCCAAAGTGGATTATAACCTATGGCATTTCTTATCAAATTGCTTCGTTTTACTACTCTTCTTGCAATTCCTCCGAATAAGATTTTTTTACTACACGGGCGCTGTCTAGGCGTTAGAATTTGCAAATTTTCTAGTTTGCGCCTTATAAATCCTAAATCTTAAAGCACAGGTTGTAATCTACGCGTAAGACTTGATTCTACGGGGCTCCTTTTTCTATTTCTATATAATGTGGTAATTAGAGTCCTGTTTCTCGGAATAAAAGACTCATAAGAGCCCCTGGATTTACTTTACAGATTACAGAGTAGTCTAAAATTTACTTACTATTAAAAAAGAGAAGGGGTAGCTCTATTGGTTTTGGTCAGTTCCTGCGGAAAGGTTCCGAAACCTGGAGTATTATGTTTCTGTACACAGATAAACAGGTTATCCCAACTCTACAAACAAGATTAAGGAACCCCTGTTCTACTAAATTTCTATATTAAACGCGATAAAAGTGCGTATGAGAATTAGCTTCCCTTAAAATAGAATTGAACCCCTAGTAAGAAAAGCAAAAAACCTTCCTTTTATTTAACAAGAAACTCTAAGATTTTTGTTATCCTCTATTGTAGAAAATAAGTTAACATTTTGTAGAGTAGAATATATTTAAGTCTCGGCGCCCTTTACTCCGTTTATAGTCATTTTTATATCCCTTTCCGGGCTTATTATTAAACTTGTGGGACTTTTTAGGTTTGGGCAAGGGGATATTTTATAGAAATTACGCGTCCTTTTTATAGAAATGAGTGCCTGAAAATTGATAGCATACTTAATGGGTATTCCTTTCACGCAAGGTTTACGGGGAATTTACCATGGAGCTTTAGTTGCTAGGGAGTTTTACACTACCCTAAAAATTTTTTACCCTTTTAGATACTTTTCGGAGAAGTTCTACTTTTAATATTAATAAGGGTTTCGCGCGGTTCTTAAAAGGAAGAGTTGGGGATTAAAAGGTATCTCTTTGACGATATTTAGTTACGAAGAAACGAAGGAAGATTCAAGTCAAAATTGGGGATACATCACATGCTTTTGTTAATTATAATAAGACTATAAACTATTACTTAGAATAGGGCAGGGGTTTTTTTAGTATAATAGGACTTGGGCCCACGTACATAGATCTCAATAAAGGGTGTTACATATATTCAAGGAAAAAGCTAAACATTCCGAATTCAAACGCAAAATCCAAGAAGAGGGGAGCAAAAACGGTTAACAAAACAAAGTGAAATCCTATTTGAAAGGATATCGGGATATATTACTAGATCCTCTCTTACCTTAAGATTCTATTTTTATTCGTTTAAAATTTAAACCAGGTAACCCAACAAATCCCTCGAAGACACCTTGTGCTTAAAAAAAGAATGCTCCCTTTAGAGTCTTTGCTAACCCATAACTGGATACCCTGAAACTACGGATTCTATAATATAAAGTACGAAAAAGCAAAAGATTAAAATGGTTTATACTATTAAAAACCCAGTAATGAGGCTTGATGTAGCTGACCAACTCCTCAGTTCTGCGCTTTTACCCCGGAATTTTAAGATTTTTATATTATTTCTTTTTCTATTTATATTATAAAAGTTAAGTTTCTGTATTTAATTAAAAGTCTTAAGAACTCTCTGACAAGACTTTAATTATTAATACGGATTTATACTAGAATAATTTTTGATCGCAAGTTTGCAAAAAGGGGGCCCATATGTTTTAGTAAGAGGGGCGTTATGTATATCTGGTATGCCCCTTATATTTAAATAGCTGGGTATTATAACAAATCAAAAATCTTGTATACTCTTAGAGGGGCCTTCTCAGTAGAGGACTTCTGTACTTGAAAGGTTGGAAAATTCAACAATTACTATTATATCTGTGTATTACCTACTAAGACTGCGGGGACCCTACTAGTCTAGTCTCAGGTGCATTCGGTTCTACGATCTAAAAAAATTCCTCATAAATAAACTAACTTCCGCCTTAACAACCCTAAACAAGGGGTTTACGTTTGAAAAGTACTAATTTACTGCTAGTAAGCAGCCACAAAGACTATAGGTATTCGAAAGTATATCTCTAAAAAGGGGGATCCCGTGTATCATATCCTCATTTGCGCGGTTACATTCCGGTAAAAAGCTTTCTCTAAAAGATTCTGTAAGCACTGACCGGATCCTAATCGTTTTCTAACCGTGTATATTCCTTACTCTAGATACTTGTAAAGGATATTACATTCTTATATATTTCTGGTACCCCGGGGTGGATGCTATCTTTTTCTATTTAGGACAATTAAATGATACGGGGAGCTCCGTGGATAGAATTTTTTTTCTGAAAGGTTTGGGTTTGATACTACGAAATACTATAAAGACTCTAAAAGATCCACAGAACATCATTAGCTGAAAGAGTTCCTTTTTATTTACGAAGGAGATCCTTTGCGTAAATGTTTTGACTTTTTATATTAAGTTAATTCTATTTATTAAGCACCGGATTTCCTGGATATAGTGACGCGAGTTACCCCTGTTAGTATGTTGCTTGTATCTAGGGAATCCCCAGTACCCCCTTCGATAGGAAATTCTTCCTTTTGCGTTGGAACAAAGTTTAAGATTGTGTAGATTCAAGCCCAGGTTAAACCCTTGGTGATGCATCTTATTTTAGGACTCTACATTATATATATATAATATAAAAGCAAACCCGGAAAGAAATTAAGTAATATAATCCAGAATGTCTTACATTTCTCGAGGAATACCTATACAAGACTCTCGGGTAGGAATACGGGTACAATGCCTTTTTGTTTAAAACCTTGTACATTTTTGTAAAATCTACAAATAAAAAAGAAACTTAGAAAAAAGGAACCTAAAAACTAACTTAAACTAGATATCTTGATAAATTCCACTGTAGAAAAAGGGGTGCCCCATTGGTAGCATCCATTATAAATTAAACACTCATTACTGAATTTAGGGACATCTTATAGAGGAAGTCTCGTAGGGCATGCCCTTCATAGAGTTTTCTTACACAGCATATCCTCTTTACCGGTCAGAGGATATAAAAAAATCGTTAAGTACTTTTAAGGTTTCGTTATACGCATCAGAAACGTACATTTGAAACTCGTATGACTTACTTATAACTAATTACTAAGTATTTAAGTAGGCTATAACTCCCTCTTTAAATAATTTGGGATACTGATTTCTAAATCAGCTTTCCTATGCATAAGACTGCTTGCTCCGCGGGTATAATCCTTATATGTTAGAAAAATTCTTACTATTAGGACTTCCCTAGGATCCATTAGAAAGAAAAGAAGTCCTCACGCTAAGTCCTATTTAGCAAAAAACTTAGCTGTTCCTTATTCTTTCTGGTACAGGCTTCCTTTTCTACATACTTGAGTGTCCCATTAACCATAAATTGCTTCCTTATTTATTATAGATTATATTATATAATAGTGCTTAAAAAGGACTACTAGTTTTATAAAAACCCGAGAAATTTTATATAGAAATACAAGTCGTGATTTAAACTAAATTCTAACACCCCGAGGTAAGTCCAAGCTGGAAAGGGGGTTTACGATACTGTGGCAGGAACTTGCAAAAAGTTTAAAGGGTTAAGTCTATTGCGAGTCCGGATTAAGGAATATAATTAGCTTAAACTTATGCAATTAAGGCCAAACTCTGTCTAGGGAGTCCTAAACTTAAGGTATTTTTAACCTTCCCAAAAAAGATATGTAAGGAGAGCAAAGTTTCAAATCAAATCCGTATCTCCGAATAAAGAAAATCTTAAAATAAAAAGTATTCTACAGGAGATTGAGGAACTAGTTTGAAAAACACTTAGAACTGAACCAGGAATAGAAGTCGAAAAGAAACAAGCTTCGTGTAAAGGATTCCCTTAGCTTGATCACCTTGTCAAATAAATTATGCCTTATAAAATTCTAATGTTCGGTTATAAAAACGAGTTTGAATTCTTGATTTTTCTACCCAGTAAAAGGCGGAATATAGTATTAATCCCTAGCGTGTCCTTGTAATGTAAAGTAATTTAGTTAGGAGATACCAAAAGAGCAACTCAGGCTTCACTACTGACGAGAGGCCTCTAATTTCTTTTAGCTTTCGGTTAGATCTTTGTCTCTGGGTATGCTCGATAGTTTATGCATTTATTAAGAGCCCCCTTTTTCATATTTACGGAAAAGCAAATTCCGTAGGAGCTGTCAAAAGAATTCTACTTATCCTACCTACAAGGATTACCACACAGTTTGGACTGAAAAGTTTCAATTCTGGTATTATACTAAATAGATTGCCTTAAAAATCTTAAATAGAATAAAGACTCTATGTAAATGAAATCAGATTATCCATTAAGATAGTCTTGAGCAAAAGCAGGGTTCGGCAGGAATATTTAGTTTAAAGTCTTCTCCTTAGGGTTTTCTGTAACGAAAATAAGCAGTCCTATTAGCCTCTCAGGTTTGTTATATACCAAGTAAAGGATTTGGTTCTTAAGTTAAGGTAGGAATTGCTGTTAGTATAACGAACCCCCTCTTCTTTTTTGCGTATTTCTATCTATCACTAAGGATTAATATTATATAATTGCCAGTAATTATAAGGTCTTGTCAATTTGTAAGTCTTTTTATTATGAGTCTAGCAATTCAAAAACCATGGGCTCCGTTACTATTATAGTAACGGAGTAACAACTTTTGTATTCGTACCAGGGTAATGCCTAATTCAGAATTCTTAACCAATTAGGGTCAGCAAGAATTCAAAAAGTTTCGGTCGGGTTGCCCCTCCATATAAATGAAACTTAGAAACGCTTTCAAAGTATAGAGAAGAAAAACTCGAGATCCAGGAGGAAGTGCTCTAATTTATAAGAATTCGCGGATAAAAAGGGTTCTTATATAATCTTTCCCAGCGTTTCCTCTGACCTGTGACTAGAGTAAGAACGAGTGTGAGAAAGGGAAATATTCTAAGGGATCCTGTAACATGTAGTCTTTTCCTGAACGGAGTTTTTGAGTTTATATTATAATTAGAAGAACCACAAGAAACAAAACTTAACCGGAAACACTATAATGAAATTACTTGTACGAAAGAGTAAGAATTAACCAACCAAAAAAAAGGCACTATCCGTCTACAAAAGAAGCGGTTGTTACCCTTTCTTCCCTTGAAAAAAGCCCCGCAAGCAAGAATCCAAATGCGCTAGCCAAGAGATCTCCATGAATTGAGTTCTTGAGTTGAGGCTAACTGTGAAAAGTTTCTTTCTTTTAAGAGACATATTTCTGATACAGGATTGACCGCTTCCTATAAGCTATAGGAGATTCCTGTAAGTGTGTACTGAAATTCTAAGTTGTTAAAAGGAGAACTAATTATATAAAATGAGAATCGAGAGTTTAAATCTTTCATTTCTGTTCTTTATTTAAAAGTAAGTAATTTAAAAATGAGTAGAGTCATGAATAACAAACAAGTAAGATGGAGGCAGAACAGAACTCAACCTTTTACTACTAAGAATAATTAAACCTCTTCACAAGAGTACAATACAAAAGCAAAAGAAGGAGAGCTCAAAAAGTGTAGCCGCTCTATCGGGACTCCTTACTTATAAGCCGGCCAAAGTCGAACCTAGAAAAAAGTAACGGGATCTCAATAAGGGGCTCTTATAGAATTTCTTTCTGACCTTTCTCTATTAAAGCTGCGGTGTGATCTAGGAAATCCAATAAGCTATTTGACAACCTAAACACAAAATACAAGATCCTTATAACTATGGCTAGGGGAGGAGCTTATCTAGGGGTCCCTTTTTATTACTATTGCGAAACTTTAACAGTTCTAAAAAGTGGGCCACTCTCTTAAAGCTTAAAGACAGGTCAGGGAAAATAGTATTGCTTTAAAGAGCAGCATTTTTGTAGTATTCTGAAAGAGCGAGATAAACAACATGTTCGAGAAAATAAAGGTACCTTACTTTCAAAACTTCAAAAGGACTCGAACCTACGCCTCTGGGCTGTATTCAACCCGCGTGTAATATCGATTTACAAGACAACAACTCCGGGTAGCCTCTATCTAATATCTTTACTAAGTTACTAACTTTCGCAGACCTAAGATACTGGATTCTTCGACTACGTAAATATTAAGCTCTAAAAAGCATATCTTTCAGCTTTTTTCAGGGGCTCCCTGTACTCGAAAACAACCAAAGCACTTTTAGGGGTTTTTGGCGTTTCTATCTTGTGTATGCGTATTTATAGCACAGAGGCTTACTAGTTTTGGACAGATTTTAGAAAAGAAAAGTTATTGCTACATATATCACTAATAAAAAAAGGGTCCCTGAAAAAGGAAGCTCTGGCAGTTACTGGGCTATTAGGGTCTTATTTTTAAGAATATTATATTATAGAAGGCTGCACTTATTTACAGGGGTGGGGATAGGAGCTCCCTCTAGGTTAACGAGTAAGAATATTAGATCCTGCTTAGAGATTAAATCCCAAAAATAATAGCCAAAGGCTTTGGCCAATCCACGGTAGCTAAGCCACATGACGTACGATTCATTTCTTTATTTTACCAGAGATCCTAATTTAAATAGCTTATCGTCCAAAAGGAAAGAAATTTAATTAAAAGTCTTTTTATGAGTACTTAATCCGCAAAGCAGAGATACCATATACAATAGGAGAGACTTCTTATAGATCCAATTATGTACAGATTTAAGAGCAATCTCATATTCCAGTTCCAGAATGCTTCAAAAAAACCAAAAGCTTCAAAGGGCACTGGGGCTATCAATTGTATCCGTAGCTCTCCTATTTGTTATTTTATAATTAATGATATAAGAAAAGTTTGTTTAGTGGGGTTTTAGCCAGGATTATAAAACTACTGTAATGTAAAGCATCCTTTGAATCGACGACCTTCACGACAAAAGTTCACTAAAAAGGAATTTCATAACCAGTATAGCCCCCCTCTTTATTATACGTTCAAAGTTACTCTAATATCCTAAGCTCCTTTAGTAATAGAATAGTAAGTAAGCGAGGTCCCTCTTACTTAGATAGGGTCTATTATATATATAAAAGTATAAAGAGCCCCGTCGTGTACAAGTAAGAATATTTAATTAACAACTTTCAATCTAGAAAGAATGAACAATTTTTATGTTTGGTTAAAGAAAAGATAGGGTTTAGTAAAAAGACTTTATACTTTAGTTACACAAGAATTGAACGGAGTCGGAGAGCCGCGATTCCTTTTTTGCCACTCAGAAAATCTAGAAAAACCGGATACGGATATATATGGTACAACCTGCTGAAGTATTCTTAATTATAAAGTAATTAGACTCAAAGTCTTGTGAACTTTTAAGAGAGACTTTGTTCTCACTTCCATACAATAATTGAAAAACTCCTAACAAAGGCTAAAAGAACTTATTAATAAAGTAAAATTTTTCTTTTTTTTGTAGCAGTTGGCCCCCTAATAACCTAATAACAGGGATTTCTTACTAAGTCCCTGTTATCCGTGCTTTTAAATATTCTATTTTCTATAATAGGGGATTTCTAACTTGCTTTGATTGTAATAGGCGCACTAAGGTTATAAGATAGAGTCCCTTTTTTTTACAGCCTCTGCTTCTTTAGCCAGTAAAAGATAAGCCCGGATAACGCGTTTGGAATAAGAGTAAGATGCAAAAACTCCTTTACTTCGGGAAGTCTACACGGTAAAAATAAACCATAGGAGCTCCCAAGATTAATAGCGTAGGAGTGCGTTGCGTTCCTTAGTTCTTCCTTGAGTAGAGTTAAAATTTGCTTTTGGTTATGGTCATTCAAATTTCTATTTATAATCGACAGGATTTTACAGGATACGGCCTGCTAGTTTAGGCATTCCTTTTTAAATAAATTTAGTTTACTCTTGGTTTGGGATGGGACTGGTTCAAATTAGACTTCCTAGTTAACAATTTAGTTTAGTCTATCAAGTCTTGTAAGGGTCCTCTTTTATGTTATCCATCCCTGCCCTACGTTTAGGGGAAGCTCCTACTATAAAATTTACTAAAATTACAATCTGTATTAATTTAACTCTTGTTCTGCCTAATGGAACTAAAGCTCTCTCTCTTTTTTAGAAGCTCACATTTATGAATCTCTTGATTTGAATTTCCCGATAGAGTTCTCTTTAGTTAACTGAAAAATTTTTAAGTACGGGGCAAGGGAGTGAATCTATTCTTTTTAATTCTTTTATTATCTGAAAATGCGTAGACTTTTATTACAAATAAGCTAAGCATGAAACTTTTTTTTACATTAAGAGTGATTTTTCGTAGAGTTAGGTACAGAAGTGATAAGTATTACATCGGGGACATAGATTTTTTTAGTGAAGAAACTATCAATACGTACGGGAGAAGTTTTGTCTATATTTTACTTGCTTTAATCTAATAGGGAATCCTGCTTTTCGAATCTAGAGTATTCTTCCTGGTATCCTTTAGAAGCACAGCCTGGGGCTGCCCTAATCCCAGAAATTACAACTAAAAAAATGAACTGGATCTAATTATCTTACTTTAGTTCCTAGAATTCTATTCATTAGAATAAGATATAACAGGCCTGACATTCTCTCGATATCCAATAAAAATGAAAACCATATTATGAATTTGCTATCCTATTTTGTTATAAACAATTGATTTGAGGCCGTTCCTAATAGATTCCGTTTTGTTTTCTACTGCTTTTTATTACGGGAAAAGGGAATCTTGGTATAATACTATTAAAGAATATAAAAATTTTTATTTGTAAACAAGGGATTGTATCCATAAACCCGTACAATCTAGCACTTGAGCAAAAGGGGGAGGTTTTAACACTAGATTTTCAGTGACTTTATAATTTATAGTATTGTAGTATGTCAAAACCCCCGCGTTTAGAATTTACCCTAAAATCTTACTTAAAAAGGCCCCTTGAGTTGTCAGGATTCCCCTTATTTTTTTAAGGATCCGTTTCAAGTAACCCCTATTATATATTAGAGTGAATGAATTACCTAGTAGAGACGAAGCCCTTTTACCTTGCGCACTTGCTAGAGTTATGATAAAATGCATAAGTTTGAAAACCCCTCCTCCTTGGATTGTGATTGTTTGAATGACGGACTTTTCGTGTTTTCAAAAGCTGAAACCCCAAACCAAGGGCAAGTTAATTAGTCTCTTTAACTTTAAATCAGAAAAATACGAAACCTTTATGCATAGTCTGAAAAGCTAGCTACTCGTGAATTCTGGAAATAAATAGAAAAAAAGCTTCAATTAGCTAATCTTCAGCTCTTAATTCCTATACATAAGCTAGATTTCCTGGATTTATTGGTAGAGCACAAAAAGCTTTTTTATAGTACTGCCTAAAATCCGGGATACCCTGTAAAAGAGTAGTAAAGCCCCAGAATCAAATTAAGAAAAGAATTAACAGTTCTGTATAAAGAGAACTCGAGCGCCCCGTTAAAACAGGTATCTTAATTAATAAGTAAATATTTTCAGAAAAGTGAAATCCCAGTAAAACAACGTCGAAGTCTTTATACTATATAAAGAGTCCTTTTTGACTAAAGTTTCTAAATCCGAAGTTCATAATTAAAGTATCCAAAGTTTTCGCGGGTTATCCTCCCAGATTTATAAGAAAAGCAAGCTTAGATAAAACTTGACCCTAGTTCTATAACTAATTATATAGGAGCTAACTTCAGAAAGAAAATTCCCCGAAACTTTAAGAGTTCTAGCCCCCCCTTGTTTTAGATTTGTAACTTATAAGTAGTTTTTCGGAATACTCTCCTTTTTAAGTTCTTACCTGCCTTATAGAAGAGAGACAAGCTAAATCTCATAACTAAGAATGCGCTATTCTTCTATTAAGTTAAGTTTAAAATCTTCCTTTTGTTCAAACAACTTTCGAAATTTCGAAAGGGGGTCCCTTATTTATATATTATATAGCTAGGCTTTCTTTTTCACCCCTATCGCGAAAGGTCTACCAACAATCAAGCAGTGCTAATTCTAAATCTTAAGTATAATCCTATGTTAATGCACACTACCCCGAAATCTCATAGGAAGAAATAAAGAAACGTTGTAAAATACAGGACGCGCCCCTTTTTAGTACATATATAGGTAATTAAAATGCGGTATCTAAAATAAAAGCAGCCTTTCATTCTAGCAGCCCTATTATTACTTTTCAAAAGTACGTCAATAATTAATCCACTCATACGGGACTTGAACCCTTGAGTTGTGCTTAGATTTACCCGTGTTGTAGAGTAAGCCGGTTAACTACCCCGGGAATCTGCTAACTTTATTGCTGAGTCATTTTCAGTTTCGATTATGTAATATTATACGTTGCCCTTAATATTTAATATCTGGTAACGATACAACAAAAGAAAAGTAAGATATGCATACATATTAAGCAATTCTATAGGGATACTCGGGCTTACCTAAGATTTTGGTGTAGCTAAACCCGAAAAGCCCTGTACCTTTCTATATAAAGTTATCTTATAACAGCATCCTTTATCTTGTGTAAAGTGCAGTCTAACCCTCGTTTTTGTCTAAATATCTATATAACTACAAAAAAGCTTTCTTAAGGGATCCCCTATAAGAAGCGAATCCAAAGATGGAGCCTTAGGTAAAAAGAACATAAATACACCAAGACATCGGATAATTTAATAATTAAAGCAAGCTCTTACTTTAATATTGCCTAATTTTTATTGCACTTAAGACCTAGAAAATAGAAAAAGGGTTCCTATATTTTAAGTCTAGGAGTAACCTCTCTTCTTATCTTGGAAAAAAATACCAATACGCCGAAAATACTACATAAATAAAAGCATTAGGATTCTAGTACCCAAAGCTTCCAATAGATTTTTAGATTAAATCTCTTATAGTACTCGGAGAACTAAATTTCCGTTCCGTTTATTAGCAAATTTAACAACAAGCTTTTTTAAAAGCAAGTTTTAGTGCAAAGAATTTGAGGTATAGGGTTTACCCTGAACTTAGGAAGAAGCCTCCCATATTGCAATTTGAGTCAAAACAAGCCTTAACCTTATTGCTTGCGAAAAGACAGAATAAATCTAGTGCTAAGTGCCTTCCGCTTCTTTATTTCTTGTAACCCTTTTTAGTTTATACTACCTAATTAGAATTATTTACACTTCGGAGTAACCTTAAGCAAGTATTGCCCAGAAGTTTATTATGATATACTTCTCACTAAGTTTGATCTCCCAACAAGACCTACCTTGTCATTTTCCGGGGACTAAGGAAGTTTCTAGGGTATCCTAACTGCCTTAATCTCGAGCTTTCGTTTCAAATGTCTGTTATTACTCTTACCTTGAATACTTTCTTAATTCTCAGCGGGTTTTAATCCTATAAGTCCAAGTGTAGATTACAAAAAAGTAATACATATTCCCAAAACCAACCCTACTTAACTTGAAGACTGGTTAATTGGGACTGAGGTAAATCCTGTTAACTTAATAAGAGCAACTCTAAAAAGTAATTTATAATCTTTATCTAGTTTAGTCCAGGTCAAGGGGACCCTGCCTAATAGTAGCGAAAACTTATAAGGTAAGGATTCCGCAAAAATGTTAGGAACTTTTAAAAAAGAGGTTATCAAAGCAATGCCCAAGTCAAATTTAAGATAAAACTATGAAGAATAAACCAGAAACTTAAATTCCCAAGTTACTCTTGTTAGAGGTTTATAGATAAGTAAAAGAGACTTAAATAACGGGTACAGATTTAATTGCGATAATGCTTAAAGACTTTAGCCCTAGGTGTTCATTTGAGACCTCCAAAGCATTTGGTATAGGTAATTCTTAAGTTTTTACACTTCTTTTTTGTTGTTAAGTCCCTCCTAAACTAACTAAGAAAGGCGTTATAAATGCCCGCTTAGGGGGTGTCGATACATATATACAACTTAACACTTTATTATATACAAGGAAGTACTCCCCCTTTTTTAATATAAGTCCCAAAACTACTATTAGATCCCCATGAGCCCGCAAGTAACTAGCACATGGCAACAACTCTAATTAAATTATAAGAGATCCTAAACACTTAACTTAAATCAGCGCTCGGGAGTCCTTTAAATATGAGAAGGACCTAAAAAGATGCTATAAGCAAGATTTCCTTATAAGGGAATGCCTTTTTTATGTACACTTTTTGTACAAATAAGAGAGCTAGGGGTTTTGAACTGGGATCGGACTTTTTGCTAAAAACCTAACTAAATCTAAATATTGCTTTCTTAGGAGTATAGTGCACGCTGCCCTAAAATCTTTCCGATTTAGCTAGGAAGACGTCTACTTTAGGGTACGATTTCGTCATATACTTTTTCAGGCTTTCATTATAACTAGGACAGCGCGTAAACTGCAAAAAATTTGCTTCTAAACAAGGATTCCTAAGGAAAAAAGAAAGATTAAAGCAAGTATGTCGGGGTAGTAAGCAAGCTTCTCAGCTTTATCTAAGGGTTTTGAGTTCAATAGTTTAGTCTTTGTTTCTCGTAATAGGTCCTTTATTCCTGGTCAAGTAAAGTAAGCACCCGTTAAGACGTTAATTAATTCAAAAAAACTTCTGTATGCAAAAATGAGAGTTCTCACAAAAAGGGTAAAGTCTTTTAGTATAGCGGGCATCTTCTCTTATAGTTAGGGAGTCCTTCCTTTTTAGGGGTATTGCCTAATTAAGAGGACTCGTTATTAAATAAAGAATCTTTTAGGGCGGGCTGTAGTAGGTAGGAGAGATACCTTGTTACTAGAGAAAATAGTGTATCGAATTTTATAGGAAAACCTGACACTCGAAGAAATTTAAGAGTTATTATACTTAGTTTTTTCTAGAAAAAGCGATTTAATATAACAATTGCTGAGAGAAGACAGGGGCCCTTTTTAATTTATAGTTTTGTCTTGCTTTTCAAAGGAAGTTAGATATTTTCACAAGTAAATACCACTTAAAGGTAGACTCGGGGCTCTCCATGAGTACCTACAATATAGTTAGAAATGCTTGTTATCTCAAATTCAGGTTTCGGCGAGAATTACAGCAAAACTTAGAGTGCAGTAAGAAAATACATAAAGTACCCTATAGAGGGTCTATTTGCATTTAGAGACTTCTTTCCTAGCCAGAGTCACTAAAACCTTATGAACTCCGGAATTCGTAGAAGAAATTTAGTTATACTAGTGAAAGCAAATTATATAAAAGTGGTATCCTACGTTTAGTAGCTCGGCAAGCTCCCAAGTCTCTGGTAATTAAAAGTTTTTTGTGTAGAATCCCTGTTCACATATAATCTCTATGTGTAAAGTACTGTGAGACCTGGTATTCTATGTGAATTCTTTTTTTATTCCGGGCATTTCCAACCTCTTACTTCCTTGGTGAAATACGAGAGTCAGAATTCCTTTTTGATTCGATGCTTGATACTAAAGAAAGTGCCCTTCTCTATCGTTTCTAGTTTCCTCTAAGCAGTAAAGCCTGGGATTCTAAGATATTGTAGAATTGTACTCAGTGAAATTTGAGTTTTTATGAAAGTAACTTACGAGTAATTTAAAGGGAGGTGTGCTATAACTAAATCTACGTGCGTTTACATGACTACAGTTCCAGTCTGTATAAGAGATAGTAAGTAACATACTCCAAGAGTTAGATTCTTCCTAAAAACACGATTTTTAACTAAGTAGGTGGGGGTTTCGAATTGATAATGATAATAAACTCATTGGAAGAGTTAGGTTGTAAGGTAGTATTTCTACTTGTTTATCTCATCTCGGCGCTTTAGTATTTAGCTTAACTCGCAAAAATACACAGTAGGGACTAGAATCCTCATTAACTAAGCCTTTTGATTCTCTTTTTTGAATTAACAGGGCACTCCTTAGAATTGAAACCCGCTCCCTGACAACTTCTAAAG
This sequence comes from Pelargonium tetragonum, assembly GCA_036897445.1. Classification (NCBI taxonomy): domain Eukaryota; kingdom Viridiplantae; phylum Streptophyta; class Magnoliopsida; order Geraniales; family Geraniaceae; genus Pelargonium; species Pelargonium tetragonum. The sequence goes on from JAYMTL010000022.1 coordinate 162,313, forward strand.
CAGCTATATTTATTTACATACATCTATTCTAAAATTTAAGTAAATACTTCCATAAAAAGAATGAAAAAGGGTTGGGAACTAAACCGAAAAATCCCGAGTTCTTGAATTGCTTAAACTGTTAGGGGGTCTCCTTAAGGTTTGACTCATTTATAATTTATATTGGATTTCCTTTTTTATTATTCTTTTATAATACCTTTTATGCCCTTTTAAAGGTTGTACTTGAACAAGAGCCCTCCTTATTTAACTTATTTAAATTGAAAATAAAAATTCTTGGGTATATAGAGGAGGTTTAAGAGAATTTTTGATAAAACCTAGTGAAACCCACGCTTAGTAAGTGTAGGAACGAAGACCCCTTTTGTAGCTCCCTGTTCCGATAAGAGATATAACAGCCTATATGGACCCTCTTATACTCGAAAGGAAAATAGGATAGAATAATCTAAGAAAGATTATAATAAAGTAGGCGAGAATACAGTAAAGATAAAACCTCCTGTCACTTAAAAATTTTCTAGTTCTTTTATGGATATTGTTTTAGAGAACTTTTAATTCGTATTAATCAACACCACTTTTGAGGTTCTCTTAACTGGTATGTAAGCCAGGAATTTGAACCTTTTCATTCAAAGTATTTAAAATTTATAAAAAGCTGTGATAGAAAAATATACCCTAATTGAGAAAGAAATTACTATTAAAAGAACTTCATCCACTTTCTTAAGGTAAACCTTACAACTTTTGACTAACCCTAAAATTTCTCATACTTTAGTTTAACCTCCTCAAAAGGGGAGCCTGTGATATCGTTTAGGAAGGCGTACTAGTTCTAACTCTTAAAAAAGGGTCTCTTTATGGAAGTCCTTACTGTCTTATTTCTATCAAACAAGTTTACTGCAAACATAACTCTTTCGTATCCAAGGATTTCTTTAATCCTACAGTCCTCCTAAAGAAAAGAAGTTAAATAAGAAGGAGCGCATAGAATATTGAGGGGTTTCCCCAAGTCTAGAGTACCAAAAGATACATATTCTTTCTAACTAAGTCGTTACTTCTCTTCTTGAAAAACGTATAAGCGTTATAACAGAGATGTAAACGTTTTTTATATCCTCAAAAAGGTATCGGGTTAAGAAAAACTTTGCTATCAGGGAACCCCGTTAGAGAAGCCTATAAACGCTAATGTTTTACTTATATATAAAATAAGGGAAAAGGTAAGTCCAGTATCTTCAAGGAAGAGTAAACTACTTTAAAACGGGTAGGCCTTTAATAATCCAAAACAAGATAGCTCTATAACTCTTGGAACAGGGTGGGGAATTTTTTTACTAAATTTATTAAGGCAAACTCGGGTCTAGTTAACCCGTCCCTGTATTGAGTATTGTAAGGAAGCCCCGCGCACAATTAGTAATATTTCACTAAAATGACTTCATATATTCTTGTGTATTACAGGTTTTTTCTATTTATATATGTTATGTTAAAAGAAATAAAGTTAGTTTTCTACCGGATATTTTAAGCTTAGTCGAAAAGGGGAAAAGTTATAGTTTACATTAACACAAGTTCCGTATTTCTAAGACATTTTTCGTATAGTATCGCACCTACCCCAAGTAGCCTTCATATAAATAATATATGAAACTTATACTTATTTAAGAATCCTCATAAAAGCGACCCTCTACTCTGAACTTAAAATAAAGAGCTGGTGAGTAAAAAAAGAGCCCACTGCATCTCTTAGTTCTTATCTTTCTAACAAAAATTCTTCCATAAGGAATTGCCCCAGCCGCCATAACCCTCTTTCAAAAAGCACTGACTTGTTTGGGAAGGGGCTCTATAATCTTGCAATTCTTAAAAGTGCAAACCTTTTTAGATTTACTAACAGTATTAAGCTTTTCGGCACCCCTAAAATATGCTAGCAGGAAGTTCTTTTCAAAAAAAAGTTTCACTTTTATATAGGAATAGGAGCACTCCGTAGTCACTACACCTTATATTTTATAAAGTATAAAGAATCCACTGGTTATAAAAAATTACTGTAACTTAATTTGTTACCCTAAATGAATACAATTCCTCCAAGCCTTTTAGGACTAAACCACCAATCCAGTCAGGAGCGTTAGGGTTTCTTAAGTCTTAAAAGTATTTGCCAGATCAAGGCGAAGTATTCTTTAGAGTGAGTAAGAAGAAGCTCGGTAGTATACAGATGGAGCCAGAAAGCCTTGTAAAAGGTATTTTTTTGTAAGTTTTTGTATATGAAAAAACCTCTTTTTCCTCAGAATTCCCGCGAGCAAATCTTTTTAAGGTAACTAAACTAAAGGACTCAAACGAACTTTACTATATTCCAAGGGCTGCGCTGACATTCCTTTTCTGTATAGATCCATACTGGCTACGAATTTTCTTCTAAGAACTGTAGAACCGAGAAACTTAGATTTTCGGAGTTTTCCACATCAGGCGTTATCCCCGGGTTAGGGCTTATTTAAAGCTACGCCCGCTAATCCTGGTTTTCGTTACTCTAGCTTTATTCGAGTTTGACAAAAACTACAAGATTCTTGGTACCCTTTTAGTAATTGATTGTTTATTTAAAGAGTCAGTTTCATTCAAGATACTCGGATTACCATACTAGAGAGCGTTAAGCAACCGACGAAAAAAGAGCTGGAGCTACACATCGAAGGACTCCCCTATCCTTAGTTAGTGGATTTCTAAACCCGACTTTAACCCACAACTCAAGAGAATTGACTTGGTTTCTCCTTTAAAAGAAGCTCGTAGCTTGAGATACCTAAGGGTTCTTTACCTATCTAATTGAATACTAAATTCTAATCTAGTAACTAAATTTAGTTACTAGAATAAATTTATTCTAGTTCGGGGTCTTGTAAAGTTTAAGTTAGAAGTCTCACTAAATTAGATATATATACCCTTAACCAAATCCCCCTTTTACTTTATATAAATAAGAATTTCTATTCTATTCCGTATCTGAAGTAAATTTAGCAAGGCGGAGACTCCTTATTATTAAACCCCTAAGTTTATAAGTTTCTCCTTAGTATAACAGGACCCCCGCTTTTAATGCAGCTTTACTCCTAATTGCAAATCCCCTTTTTAGTAAAAGGCTCCTCCGTAAACCCCCTATCGAGGAAAAACCCCTGAATAGTTATTACATGAAATGAAAATCTAACCCTTGTAAAAATACCTTGATGTTAACTCTTCCAAAAAACTCTAGTTTCAATCTTCTATATAAATCCAAGATTCTGAAATAGGTAATATAAGTTCAGTTTAGAATTTTCATTTCTTTTCTGGCACCCGAATATCCAGGACTTTTTAAGACTGCTCTTAACCCTTTTGAACTTGCTCCACAAATGAATATAGTCAAACTCTCTGAGATAGCTTTTTCTATTACTTCTTGAAAGCTCGAGCTTTACTTAAAATATAAGTTTCCTTGTGCTCCTACTATAGAACCTCTTCAACTAGGATTCTGCCTATTCTAATACTCCTGCTAACAAGGACGCCGCAAAGCTCGGAATGTTCCCTTACTGGTTTAAGATTCAGAATACAGGAACTTACCTAGAACAGATAGCTGCCAAAGACAAGAATACCAATTAGCTTATCAGTTATCAATTCCAGATCGGACTCTCTTTCAAAGGAAAGTCTCTGTTTATCCAATTCCTATAGTTCAAGTTACTTACTTAATTATCCAAGAACTTCTTAGTCTTGATTGGTTCTAACAAGGAGAGGTAAGTAGGGTAGGGTTTTAAGGATTTCAATTAGTACACCCTGAAGTAGTAAAACTCCGGTTCGGCAATGTTAGGAAATAAATAGAATATCCTTGTTAAAGCAACTCGGGTCATCTAGCTTACTGTCAAAAAATCTGTTCCTCTTATACCTTTAGCTTGTCAATGATCGGAATAGTACTAAAGGAATCTGGTTTATGTCCTTTACCTTTAGAATTAGAGCCTTGGCCTTGCTCAGGAGGGATCTTACGGAGCTTCTAGCCTGTAGCTTATTCTTCTTGTTATTGATATCGGATTTTGTATTATCTTTCCTTTAGAGTTTAGAGTTAGAGGAGCCTAGTATATCTATCTTTTTATCAGTATATAATATAATGATAAGCAACACCAGGAAAAGAACCTCTTCCATTCGACTTCCTTAATTTTAAAAAAGACCTATCTCAAATCTAGGAAAACCCTGAAAAATGACCCTTAACTACTACCTGTCAAGACTTTTTTACCGGCTGGGCGCATCTGCAAGTTATATTCCAATATTTCAAGAGTTTCCAGGCCGTTATTATCTTTCAGGACAGCCCCCTTTTTTCGCCTATAAGATTTCATAGAGATTATAACCTTTAGGGGCAATGCTTAGAGATTTTTGTAAAAAATTTATTAGTAGAATAAAACTTCACAGGATATGTCTAGTTGTTTGCCTGATCCAACCTTGTTCTAAGTAAAGTCTCCGTTCTGTATATACTCCTATTGCCAATTTGTGAGGATACTTTAGCCTTACTACTTCGTGAATACTGAATCCTTATATCACACACCTATTGCTTGTGCTTCTGTAAGCTGTCTCTTCCTGAGCTTTCTTTATTAACCTACCAAAAGATTCACAATAAGGGCATCTAACAAAGGGTTTCGACTTCTTTTTTCTTATAACAATTAAACTTAGAGCCTAACAAGACTTGAGGAGTCATATTTTAGACACGGAATAACTGCTTTACCAAATTTATATACTTTTGATTTTTTTATGCTCCTAGAATATTTTTGAGAATTTTTTAGGAATACCCATTAAAATAAAAGCTTCTAAACTTATTTGTTATAACTTACGTACGGATTTTGTAGCCACTAGAAAAAAGACTCCAAGAAATTCTCAAATGAGCTAAAAAGATCTTAAATAAAGGACTTTTTATAAGAGAATTTAATCTTATATTTTCAAAAGGTGTTGTGTACTTTCACTAAAAGAAGTTCTTCACCATTAAAATCCTCTTCTAATAACTAAGCTTCATACCTGAGCTGGGTAGCCCCTGATGAAGTTGCAGGGAAAAGATACAATTAAAGAACGAGTTCTACGCATTAAAGAAAGGGTCTAAGACGTGTATGTTCTACACTCTTTTTGTTAGAGTACTACTATACTCAGTTGAAAAAGAACTGTCATGAGCACAATAACATAAGTAACCCTAGGTGTCCTTAAATGGAAAACCATAATAATTCACTTTTTCTATTATTTATAATATTTCTTCTATATATCTTGGATTTGAAACTAGTATATATACTGTGTTCGCCCAGGAGCCCTTGGTTTTCTCAGACTAGGGCTGTGCTTAGAAGGTATAGAGAAACCCTTTTTCTTATTAACCCGTTCCGAGGCTTTATAGAGTTTTTGCAAGTAATGGTAAAGAGATTCTAAAGAAGCCAGCGCTAATCTGGGTAGTTTTTAAATGAAACGAAATTCCCATATAAAACTAAAACAGCAGTAAATCGGCGAGAATCAATCATACACAAAAGCCTTTTCGGGTTAAAGCTCACGAAGCCTCGCAGGAGTTTCGATTAATTTAATTATACGTCTCCGTTATTTTTTAGTTCTGCCTAACTAAATAGCGGTAAATTGACTCCTTTTTGGTACCGAAGTGCTCTGAAGAAAGGTCCCATTACGGTTAGAAGAATCTAAGAGAGCTTTTTTAACGTTTTTAGAAGGGATTTTTATCCCTAAGAGCTAGGAATTCATATAAACCCATGCAAATTCTCTGAATTTAGTGTTAGAATTATATTCAATTCACATTAGTTAATATTGCACTTGCTTGATAAGACGGAAATTCCTGACATGGGAGTCTACTCAATTAGAAGTATACCCGTCTTTTAGATTCGAGACTTATCCAGAGAAAAGCACTCTAGTTATTTGTGAAGTACAGCCTTAAAAAGCAAAATAAAATAAAGCAACTTCAGGGTATATTTGCAGTTGAAATATCAAATAAGGCCTAGTTGCTGTTTTAGAAATATACGTATAACAAATGTCAGGACACTCTAATACTAAGAAAAGGTACGGGTTTATTCCGCCCGAGGACTCTGGTCAATCCTTAGGGTTTGTAACAAAAGATAATACCATAAGTTATACAGTTATATTTATTTTGGAGAGTCCCACCTCTTCTTTTTAGTTTTAAACTCTATTACCCCCTCTGGGTAGATTTTATAAGTAGAAATTACTCAAAATTTTTGTGTTAGAAAAAAAAGGCTTAACTTTCTAATAAAAACTCTGCCTCAATTTGTATAATTCTTAAGCTGTTTCAAGGACTGTAGTATAAAGATTATACACTATACTAAAAATGAACGGAAGTTTCTCTTTAAAGTCCTGGCTAGCTTGAAACTCTTTAAACTGCATATGGTTTACTAGGGTAGGGAATACATAATTAAAAGGCGAATACCCTTGTTAGCTACACTGTATTTGTTGCTTTCTATGTAAGCGTATTGGTCCCAAAAATCTGAGTAATAAATTCTTAAAAAGTCAAACTCTATAGAGCAAAGGTAGAAGACTTGGATCCGAAGTTTCTGAATACAAGTTCTTTTTAATAGTATAGAGTGAAACATATAGACTACTATAACTAAATTTCTTTTGGAGAGTTCCTTGTTGTAATTTTAACAAAACAATTCATGAAGTTATAATTACTAGTGTTTGTTGATAGAAGTCTAAACTTCAAGGAACTTTAAATAAGTAGGTTTTTAGTTTACCGCTTCCGTATCCCTATAACTAGCAACTAGCAAAGGTCATCCAGCTTGTTCCCAATAATCATACCTCTCCTTTTTCGAGGCCATAACATCCTGGTTACCCAGCTTTTTTAAAACAACTTACTTTTATTTCTATAATTAGGCAATTTCTTTTTTTAGGAACCCAACCAATTCTCAAAATGAAATACAGGGCAGCCTTAGAATATACGCATAGACTTATAACAACTTAACTAAGAAAGTAAACGAGTACCCTATTTTTTGGTTGGACTTCCAGACAACGGAGCCTATAGGTATTGGCTTTTTTTCGAATACATGTTATTTGAAAGAATTTTTCAGAGTTATAGGGTAAACTTTATAATAACTTATACTATACTAGATCCTACTAAGGGAATCCCATGACCCAAGGGTTTTCGGCCCAAAGTTTGACTAAAACTTGTGTCTGTAGTTGTCGTTTTCAGGATTCCCATTTTAATTAGGAGGTTAATCTACTTATAAGAAGAATTTTGAGTAGGGAAGTCCCTGTATTTACAGCAAATAATCTAAGGTATTTAATTGTCATAAACCGAAGGATAGTTAAAAAGTTTCCTTTTTCTTATAAATTAACGCTTAGTTGAATTCCTAAGGAGGGGTAGACTTTTTGTAGCCTCGAGTATAACAAGGAGGGACTTTCATCAGCAATGTTTGGCTACTATGTTTCTTAACAAGTAAGTCCAAAATCAAGATATAAAAGGAGCTTGAGTGATAGTATAGTAATAGGATGGGGGGTGATGCTTACATTAATAAAAAGTTTTTATAAGGACTCTTTGCACAAAGCGGAAAGAGAGCTTCTCTGAATTTGATTTTTCTTCCTAGGATCACATTAAAAAGTTAGAACTAAGAACTATAGGATATAGGATAAATGAATATACAAAATTACCTTACAGAAACGCTCCTCAAGTATGTATTTATTACCAGTAATGAAAATCGGGATTTCGGTTGCTCTTTAAAAACCCCCAGGGTAGTGAGAGTACCCTATGATTTAGTTCAGAAACTTCTTTATAAAAGAAACCAGTTATAGGTATTACTATGCTACGAAAAATCAAAATCTATTTGTATAAAGTACCCCGACAAGCTATTAACAAAATTAGGTTTAAAAAGCAAGGCATTTTTAAGATTTTTAAAAAGTTAAGGTTATCTTAGGTGGAGTATAGGTGTCTCCTCTGTAAACTCTAAAAAAGCCCAAGAATCGCGTAGATATAAAAGTATCCCTGAGTAATAAAGGTGTGCAATAGGCAAGGCCCAAATTACATTGAAGAGTGTTAATTAGAAGAAATACTACAAAAAGGTTCTTGTAGCTTCGTACTTATCCATAAATTTCGTTTAGCCTGAGAATAATACCTTAGTTTAATGAATTAAATCAAGTTCAAGTTAGGATAACCGGGAAGGCGAATTGAATACTTATGTGGGTATTTTTGAAAAAGTTTAGTTTGCAGGATATCAGTCCCCCTTTATTTACTTATTTTTAAGGAGTTCTCAAGAATTAGAGAGGCGCAGCTAAGAGTGTCCATAACTAAAAACCCGGATCTATATGGATGGAATTAGTCCTTCTTAATAGCATAAAACGGGTAAATCCTACTTTATATAAAATTTTTCATTTACTTAATTTCGCCTTATCCAACACGGAATAGCCTCCCTTAGTCTTTTATTTAGTTTTATAAAAAGACTTATTCGCCGACGAAAATAGGTTCAAACTCGGATAAAACCCTTGTCAGCTATTTTCCTTTCAGAGGATCCTAAAGTAGTTCTGTTACTCTTAAGGTAAACTTTTGAATCTATACTCTTAAAAAAATGTTCGTAGTAGTAGCGTTGAAAGGGCTTAACAAAATTCCAAGTAGTAATGTCCCGGCCGGTTTAGATCTTTAACTTAAAACATTTCTATTCCGTTAAAAGAACAGAATTCCTTCTTATTCTCGAGCTTAAACTCTAAGGATCCTGTTTTATAACATACCTCCAAAACTTCTGGGTAAAGTGTGTAAATGAATGTAACTAAAGTACCGCAAAATTCTGCGGGTCTATTACGATCTCTTAAAGGATTTCCCAATTCCGATGAATACTCTTATAATGCTAAGGTAGAGACTTGTCCTTACAGCTCTTTATTTTTAGGTAAATTCCGAAGCTCCTCTTAATCTAAGGATTCTCTTACAAATTTTAGTAGGAATGTATTACTAGAAAAAGTATAAAGTATTTAAAAAGCTGCAATAAAACTTTAAAAGGAGGAATCCTTCTGCGGAAGGGCTCCTCGTAGGGCAAAGTCTCCTTATAGTTACCTGTTATTACTATGTTATAACCAAGAAAAAGAATAATTGTAATTTAAGTTAGCTCTAAAAAGATTGAGGCTCCGCTTTTCAAGTAAAGTTTGGTGTCTCTTCTAAATTTTATAGGCCGCAGCTTTTTAATAAAGTTAAGACGGACCCCACTTCAGAGCTTATCCGGTATCAAATTTTTTTATCATTGAGTTTCAAGATCTAAGTCTAGTTTTGAGCTTTTCTATTGTAAAATTCTGGTTTTATATTAGCTTCGATTCGAGCTTCTGGAATACTTGGATGTCTTGTTACATTCAAAGGGGGTGTTATATACAATTCTTGATGTTGTAGTTGTTAAGGCTAAAAAGAAGTTTTGATACAGGGTTCTCTTCTAGGAAAGTTTTTATATTAGTACATTATTACGAGGAGCTCCCCTTTATTTAGCGCAATCTAAGGCAGGGGAGTCTTATTTCCGAATATCCAAAAAGGGTTTTCTGATATAATAATCAGATTAACTCCATAATTAAGCGCTTCCATAAATATAAGTTAAACTTAGCAGTTCTCCGAAAATCTTCTTATTTTGTATGTGCAGAGAGCTCGGTTCCCGGTTTCCTACGAGAGTTCTTTATACCTTTCTAAATAATGCCTCTCATGTAGAGGGGTGTCCCTAGATTTTTATAAAGGGGCTCTTATTAACTACATATTCAAACTAAAGGGCGCAGAGGACTCTAAATTTAATAAGTACCAAAAGGAATTTTAGCCGTTTTCGGACGAGTAGAGACTTCTAAGCATGCTCTATTTTTAAGGGTCGGCTCATATCAAGGAAATAAGCTGCTCCTTTCTTTGTTTTACAGCGACGCCAAAATCTCAAAAATAAAATCTCTTTTTTAAATACTAAGTACTAAGTTTTGAATTCCTCAAACAAAATAGCTACTCTATTTTTTCTTTCAAGCATTTCTATAAGTGCAAACGAGGAAAGCTAAATTATGAAAGACTTTATAATAGACTTCTCTGCTTAGTGATAACCCCCTGAATTCAAACTCAATTTAGGCTGATATGCAACCGTGTATAGTATCTTGCCTACTTTTTAAAAGATAAGCATAATGGATTTTAGGAAGGGCTAGAACTTTATTCTAATTAAGTTAAGAGCAATTTAAGGAGAGTCCGCCACAAATTAAGCTACTCCTGGCAAGTGGACAACGTCCAGATAAAGAAAACACTTATGTAAAATTTCCGCAGTTATATTTAGGCACAGCCGTACAATAGAAAATAAATAGAACTCTAACAACCGACTTAGGTATTGTAAGCTTTTTGTTTACTAACTGGGCAGTAATAATTAACCCAGGTTAGACTCTAAACTTTCTTTCCTATTCCTGTGTTTAAGTACATAGAACTTTCTTAGACATGAAAGTCCCTGTTACTGATACGGAGTACTATATCTGAGATCCTGGAATTCTTAAGCTTTTCTTTATTGACCCCTCTTTCTTTTAGTTTGACTGCCAAAATACTTAGATTACCCAAGGTCATTTTTATAGGATATCCCCGGGTTATAATGTTCCATATTTTTTCTACACAGGGTTAACAGAAGGAATTTACAACTAAATTTAGATAGAATCTTCTTTTATTACATATAAAAAGCTTGAAAGTTAGTTTAAAATGGTACATCGAAGTCTCGAGAGCAGTAGTAATAGTAAAATTAAGTCATGTACTAGATGCTATATTCATTATCCGCAACCTGCTCTTAAAAAGGTTTTTGTGGACATACTTTTAATAGTCATTTCATTACCTTGGCTAAAAAGACTAGGTGTTATACGTTGTAGGTACCTTACCTATCCTTGAGGAAAAGTTAAAAAGGAAGAGGGTTTCCTTGCTAGACTCTAGATAGAATCTTCTTTTTTTACGCCGGACCCGATTGCCTAAACCAGGACCCTGCTTCATCTTTAGGGGCTTTAGTAAATAGTTTTAACGCTTGAACTTGATGTAATTGGGCCTAGACTTTGTAAATTTATTCGTTTCACAAGGATACTTGTATTTCCATTCGAGATTAAGCAGTAGCTCCTGAAGAGAAACCCTGCTCATTTTCATTTTATATACCCAAGCGCACTAAATATACTTTAACTACTATAATAGCTCGAGTGAATGAAGTAATACGTTCTTGTAGTTATGCCGCGGAACCAAAAAACTAAATCCACTTGTGTCGATATAAGACCCTTCCATAGAGGCTATTAAGAAATCACTCTTCAATGTTCTTAAATCTTGTAAGTTTCCTCCATGCTTTATATTCAACCCCAGGTTTAGGACTCGGGTTACCCCTTTTTTAAAGGAAACCCCGTATATACCTCGTATTCTACTTCAATTTACTACAGTAACTATAAACACGCACCTACTTCTTTTTTTATCTTCTTCTTTTCTATGGTGTTCATTTTTTGCAAGTGTTTGGCCTAAAAAAAGATTAGGAAGGTTAAAAAAAAAACAATATTTCAGTAAAAGAAAATGATTCAAGATATTATCAAACAAAACTTGAGTTCTTAAAAAATATGCTAAAATTGTGTTGAACATTTGTTTATTTATTAATTAACCAAATAAGAATGAACCATAAACAAACTTTCTAGTTTATCTATTCATTGAGTAAAATTACATTATATGAAAATTACAGATACATGTGCAACCACCAAATTTTATAATTATAATAAGTATACATTACATTATAATATTTATCTAGATACATTGATAATGAAGTTTTCAACCTTTGCAAGCAAAATATGATGTCACATCTGTGTACTAAAAAAGCTATTACCACATATAAACTATTACACAAGTATAAGTTTAAGTAACACACTTATATGTCATAAATTAATCTTCATTTCTAAAGTTTGGACATTTTTGTCTTAAGAATCGTCAACACCCCATTGAAAATCTTAGGTTGAAAAAGAACCCATCAACCATGTGAATTCATTACAGGCAGCAAAGCAAACACATGCATTTAAGCTGCATAGTGAATTCCAACATATACTTTTGCACTTTGACAATAGGCAACAGATAAATCAGTGATCACGGAACCTCACTCCCTGTATACTAAATGTTATATCCATTCAGGTCTGTGAACCACAGTGCACATAAAAATAATTAAATAAATAAAACAGCTGCACACAATCTACATGCATTCTTTTCTATAAATCAACCATGCTAAATGGACCAGTTCACCAATTAGAGAAGGGACAAACAATACAGAGAGAAGTTAGTCAACTATATAAGGGCATTACAGGCAGCAAATGCAAATTTTCAATATTGATGCTACTATTATAGGTAAAGCTCTTACCATCTTTGCAACTTGCATTAACAACTGGGTGTTGAGCGAGTGCCATTGCTGTAGCTTTGGCCAACAATGCAGTCATGGTCACACCCATTGGCTTCACCTGAAAATTGTCGAAAACCGAAAATATCAACACAGTGAAAGCAAATCATAACTAGAGCTACATGTGAAACATGGACGACAGTTAACAATGTTAATACTAAATTGTAGTCTTTGGTTGATGACTTAACCTCTTTTCTTCGTTTGACTCACAATGCCTAATCGCAATGCAATTGATGAGAAAATAAAGCACTAAACATCGAACAAACCTAAGAAATGTGATGAACCATGTCTAACTCAATTGAAAGAGAGACATTGAACTAAGCCACAAATTGAACAAATCCAAAAATTTATTAAACCCTAACGTGAACAAATACAAAACTAACCGATGAAATGCTTCCGTTGGTCTTCAAATCGGAGGTCTTGGTCTTCAAATCGGCGCCGGAGGTCTTCAAATCGGAGCCGTTGGAGAGAGGCCGAGGCGGAGGACCAAGCTTGGCCGGAGGAGAGGGCTCGGACCAAGCTTGGCCGGAGGAGAGGGCTCGGACCAAGCTTGGCTCCGACCGAGGCCGAGACGTTGCCGGAGGTGGAGGCCGAGACGTCGCCGGTTGAAGAGGCCGAGCCC
>JAYMTL010000023.1:0-174181 GCA_036897445.1 Pelargonium tetragonum
GAAGTTCTCTTAAAGCTAGACTTTTCCTTTCAAGTTAACTAGTTAAATTCTTGTTGGCTGCTGCAAGAATACACCTTTTTAAATAACTTTCATAACATAAAAAGCCCTACAAATGCGAGGGTTAATCTATCTTCTTAAAAAGTAGAGCCTCTTACTGAAGTCTCTCCGATAAGGGCAAAGAGTACTACACTTCTTAACTTACGAGATGTATCTTTCTAAAATAATGAATAGAATTCTCTCGAAGAAACTTGTTTCTGCTGCATTTGTAAAAAAAAGAAAGTCTATACTAAAACTTAAAAGAGATATAAACACTTCTTTAAGTTTTGGTTTCAGTTTTGACTTATATTAAATAGGTGCTAAAGGGGACCCCTGAAAAACGGGGTCTAATATAGGAACTGACACCGGATAGATTTGCTTTAAGACCTGTCTTTTTGCCGGGACTAAATAAAAGGATAATAAGAGACTTAAAAGATACTCTTGAAAGTTAACCGCTTATTATAGGATATTAGGAAAGCTTGCACTAGGTGTATTACTTACGTATAGAAGCTTTGACTAATCTAATAATTATAGAGCGTGGTAGTAGCTTTTTCTCAAGAGTCCGTTGTAGTATTCGAACACTTTAAAAATCTGGAACATGTAAAAGTAAAAGGGGGCTGCGATAAGGGCTTTCTTTTAGATAGTATAGGTATTCTCTCTTATAGTGTATAGGGTAGGACTGGAACTCTTGTGTTACTATATTCTATTCCGGATTAAGGGTGCTTTGGTAAGAAAATCTTACTTTAGTCCTGAGTTTCCTGTAAATGAAGTAAAAAGAAAAGCTTTAAAAAGGTTGCTAGATCTGGGTGGTTATTCAGAAGTTTGTGTACTTATAGTTCCCGGGTTTTGTACTGCACTCTAATTTAATCTAGGGAATTTTGAGAGGATTCCTTTCCCTCCCATTAGTTAAAGCGCTAATCATTATACATAAATACACTACTTATTTTAGTGATACGTATAGAACCCTCTTGCTTTTTTTTAAGCTTTAAGAAGCGCGCTATACCTATAAATGTAAGTAACAGAATTGAGCTTTTCTAAAAACCCTATTCATGTGTTATAATAAAGTAAAAGCCTGTGAAACGAAGGCAGTTTTGAGCTTCTATAAAGGATCCAGTAAGAAAGTCTAATCTAAAATAGAATAAAGAATGGGTCTCTCTTATATAGGCAAAGCAAGAAGACAGCTTATAAATTTAGTAAGCTTAAAAAATCTCTATACAATTGAATTACGTCTTCTCCTCGTCCAAGAGCTCCCGCTTCGGGTTCTCTTTTTTTTTTGGTATGTTATACACTTCAAGCGTTTTCTTATAGGGTAAGTTAAAAAGGGCTTTCTATTCAGGGTTTGTCTACAAATAGGAGATCTCTGCTCGAGGAGCTGAGAGTCGGGATCAAGAGTAATGCCTCAAATAAAATATAATCTATCTTTTTCTTTCTATTTAACTAAGCGTTGAGTACTCCTAGAATTGCGGGCTCCTATTCCTAAGCTATCCAGCTAATGCTAATAGTGTCAGACAGTATTCCTACAAAGCTTTCTTCACTTTCGAACAGTTTCCGATAAAAGTAAAACGCTATAAGGGTAAACAATTCATTTTCGGTAAGAGGGGTCCTATTTGAGACTTAATGCAGTTATAAAGTGCTTTATAAATAATATTTCTGTACTTATGACTTATGGTATTCCTTATACAATGAAAGAAAAGGCAATCTTTGTTGTAACCTACCCTACAAAGCCTAGCGATTAAAAATATTCTACTAAAGTCCCTTTTTTTTAGTCAAAATTTTCCTAGAGTTGAGGAGCCCTTACCTAAAATTTCGTATTATTTCCAAAATTGGACTACAAACTAAGACAGTGCTTTTGGGCTCAAAAAAGAGTAGCTCTTACTCCGGTGGGGTTACACACATACTATTTAAAAAAGTCTCTCGGGACCTTATAAATTGACTAGGAAAGTGGGGGTTTCCGGCAATAAAGATTCGGTGCTCTAGAAGAAAGTAGAACCCCTAAAGGATTAAATTCTTAAATTCACGAAAAGAGCTTTCAGAAAGTAAAATGCAGATAAAATAGAGTCTTTTTTCTATTTATGTAGATTGAGAAAAGCCCTAAAACCAGACTATGCCGGATTTAGCTATAGCTGTTTAGTAAAGAGGGATCTTTTTATAACAGTTATGCTTTTACTCTAGATTTTATAATAAAATGAATTCGTTCTTCTATTCTAGTAGAGGACGACTCCCTTTACTTACAGGGCAGGGGGTTGTATATTCCCGGAGCCACGAAAGAAGATTGCTTTGAATACAGTTCTGCTAAGTAAATTCTAAGCTTTCGTTTTTTAGAACTTCCCTTTTTATAAAATAAAAGAAAGAAAGATTAATAGATTGTAATATAACCTACCGCGGACCGACCTAACACCAAAACCTAGGATTTCTATGCCGAATGGGCTTCGACGAGCACCTAATCCCCTAAAGGTCTATACTTGTGATAAAATATAACTCAGTCTCTTAAACTTGTCCTCAAAGTCTAACCCTGTTCGAATATTTTTAAAAACCAAATTTAGTGGGAAAAGCCCCTCTTAAAACCCTATCCATGAGTAGATAAGGTCCTCGTAAGTCTAAAAAGAATTTGTATTCCCTAGCAATGCATGCCTAACTTTCTCTATAAAACTAATCTACTGCCCCGAATATGGATCGAAAGTGTTTGATGAAAAAGGGGGACGTATAAAATCTTCGGTAACGGATTAATTGACAAGTACTCCTTAGAACTTTTTATAAGAAATTAAGGTTATACCCAGTCCCCGGGGTTATCCTAAGTTTTAAAGCTTAATATCTAAGTGCAGTTAGTCTTGAGATTTCCGTCATGTCCAGATATTACTATACTAAGTGGAATGGATTTATAGTATAGATCGATCTTTATAAAAGCAGGGATTCCTAGAAGAAGCTCCTCTAAACCCAAAGTTGAAAAAACTTTTATCTTTCTTAACTGATTTAATCTGCTACCCTAAAAGAAGTATAAGGCATTTACCTTGTGTCATTTTTATATAACCAAAGTGCTATGATAGAAACCAAAAAAACAAGCTAACGATGTTACTTTCTTAAAAAAATTTAACATACTCGAGTCGGAGTTCTGGGTGGAGAATTAGATACAGCTAAGGCAAGAAAAGTGCAATTTAGTATTGGAGTTTCTTTAAGAGGAGCTTCAGTTTCAGGAATATAAGGCCCCCTAAATTCTAGAGTAGCTAACAAGGAAACATTACCAAAAGGGCTTTGCCTAAAATCCTTTTTAAGAAAAACCCTTCTCCAAGGTCCCCGGTCTCACTTTTTATTAATGATAAATGAGGAGTACAAACATCAAAAGGGGTTTCTAAAGGCCATTACTTTCCTAATAAAAGTAGTATACAAACTAGCTTTCGCACCACCACGGTATAAACGGGTTACCGACCGTTGTTACATCAGCCGCTACTATATTCCTTAAATAAAATATTACGTTTCCCCAATCCTCAATGCTTTGGAACTCTTTAGGCACTAGAGGTGTTTAGTTCCCTATTGAAGCTTAATATTACACGAATGCTAACAAAGGGGAAGTCTTGCTTTTTACTTAGATCCCATTTGACTTTTTTAGCCGCAGGCTATGCTTTTATAACTCTGACTACATCCGGGGAATTCCTCAATCAGAAACGTTCTGTACAAGAAAAAGTAAATGGGTAAACCTAGGTTTAGACGCTGCGGAATTACATCAAAGCCTAGCGGAGAATTCAAGTTTTTCATTTTGAATTTCTAGACTGAGCTCTTTAGAATTTACAAGGAAGGCATACCTTACCCTTGAAAAAACGAAGTTTAGTTAACTTCCTATTTTCAAAGAATTGCCTGCTATACAACTTTTTGTACTATACTTATAAGATTCCCTAACTGGATTACAAAGTTTTATTCTCTCTATTTGTAAACAGGGTGTTTCTTTCCTTCTATGATTCGAATTCTTAGTACTCTACCTTTGCTTTTTTTAATACCCAATACTAAGCGGGAAGGTTTCTTTTACACTAAATTTAACAACTGGATTCTATATATAAACTATAAACGGAGCCCATCTCGTTTTTATACCCCAGGGAATTTGAGGGGGATTTTAAGAGGATTTTTCACCTTTCGATCTGTAACTACAGTAAGAATTCCCGACGAGCATTTCCTTCGAATAGGTAACACTTCGTATAGAAAAACTAAAAATAAAGGACTTAATCTTAATGCGTTTGTTAACGGCAGCGGGGTCCAGAAGTTGAATATGGGGTGTATAGAAATCTCACTTTCTTTGGAAACGACTCCTTGTCAATATACCTATGTTTGAAAAAGCGTCCCTTTGTCTAGCTTGAAAATTGAGTATAATGGGAATTCCTTGTAGAATAAGGAGTCTATCTTGATAAAAAGTAGATAAACCAATTTACTAGCGAAACACTTGACTTTTTTATGCTACTAACTGCAAACAATATGAATCAAAGATTAAATTTAGGGTGAAACTTCCTATTTTAACGAAGGTTAGATTAGGTACTAATCTAATATACTATAGCTAATAACCTATAACAAAAAAAGGTTAATCTTTCTTTTTTTACTTGTTGTGTATTACTAACTTGAGTTTATCTTTAGAAATATGCTATACTAATACCGGAGACTCTTGGGAGAAATTAAAATAAAGGACATTCAATTCCAGATACTACGAATAAGGTGAAACATACTTAACTTAAGACATTTTTGTCCAAAAAGCGCTTATATTTATATTAGATTTAGAGCCTGCTAAGTTCTTTAACTTTAGTCGGATTTCTTTCTTATTTTAGGAGTCTGAATTTCTGTCAATTTGACTTAGATTTAACAGTAATAGCGATGCTTATAATAAAAACTATTAATATAGCTGGCAGAGTTAGCTACTTTTTGTTCTTTTTTATATTTATATATAAAGGCGCTTGTGGTTTACTAACCCAAAACTATATTGATCTTAGTTCTTATTTATACAACATTTCGAAGTTACTACCAAGGTACAAAAGGAATTTAGGATAGGGCCCCCTTAAATTTGTATACCTGCCTGACAATCCTTAGAGAACCCCCTTTTTGTTTTGGCTAGGCATGACTTTGACGAATTACTTTTCAAAAAGGTATAAAGATTTTCTACGAGTATTAGTACTATACTTTTTTGTAAGAAATTAAGGACGGCTTACCTATAAAATCACTTTTTCTACTGTTACGTCCTCCCCAAAGGGTACTCTTTAAATTTCTAGATCGATAGGATCCTTTAATGAACCTACACAAAAGAGGTCTGATAGGAAACACTTTGTACCTGAAAATTCGTTTTAGGCAGGATTAGATATAAACTTTGGGATTGTTCAAATAAATCGGGATTCCTTTTCTTGAATTTCCTTTCGTTTTTACTAAGGTATTATATAAGGATTTTTCTTTTCTAGGTTTTCGGGATTGGATACCCATACAGGACGTAAAGTTTTCTTATTCCTTTTGTTTGACCTTTCCGTTCCCCGATTAGTCTATATTCTTTAGTGACTCGGTATATAAAAGCCCCTATCTTACTAGAATTATTTTGCTACTTACTACCTACTGTTGTCCATACTGCACAAATCCTACCCCAATATCAATATCATACCTCGCAGTCCTTTAAAACTAACCCAAATATCTTTGCTTAGTAAAAGTAGAACAACCATAGAATGAAATTCTGTTTTTAATATCTTAATACCCGTTTTTATTGAATAAAAAAGGGGATTACACAAGCTCCTTATAAGCCTTTCTTCAATTTGTAAATACAAAGCAATTTCGGTTACTACAAAACTTTTGTCTTACTTTTAGCCTAGCCTGCAAGACTTTTTCTGGCAAAAAGGAATAAGTAACAAGTGGGGCTTCCTCTTAGGTAGGGTAAAGAAAGCTTTTAGCTCTTTTTTTAATAAGGCAATTTTGTACTTTGTAGGGTTGTATTTTTCTATAAATTATCTATGACCCCTTATCCCTTATTTAGCTATCCAAGCTACTTCTATATTTATAATAACTAGATTCCTAGGGGAAGTGATTCTTTTTTAAGAAAATAGAAGTTCAAGAGCTATTTAATAAAGGAATCTTAAGAATAAAAAGTCAAGTCTAGAACTATAGAAACGGAGTACAAGAGCTCCCAAGAGTACCTTATATAAATAAGAACTTCTCGCTTTATTAAGACAAGTGGAGTTTAATTTAAATGGAAATCCCCTTCGTCGTTGATAAGTCAAAAATTTTTCCGGTATTAAGAATTACTTTGTACTGGTTTTAGTTTATCAGAGTCTGCTTTGTCGAGTTTTTGGTTTTGAACTAGAGACTGTTCTATCACGGAAGCCTCAATCTAGGATATCCTCCTTTTCTAGGGTTTCATTTTAGGTTTCGAGGGGGGTCCCTTTACTATGAACACTAACACTTAAAAAAGGTCCTTCTTTCTACCCAAAACCTATTAGGATATGCTTTAAAATGGGGGAGTCTTCTTTGGATTAGTTTTTCTTAATACTATAACACTAGGTAGGTCTGCCATGTGACTATTAAGCGTTAGGATACCCCATAGCTAAGGGTTAAGCAGATACAGAATTTTAAGGGAATTTCTTTAGTATAAATTTTCGGGTTGACTTGATTTAAGGAGGGAACACCGCTGCTGGGGCTTAAACTCTTAAGTGATAGGGGTGGAAGATAAAAAGAGTGGGTCTAGGAACCCAGAAAAAGTTCATATGTACCAAGTTAAGCCTACATACCAGCTTTTTTGTTATATAACTGTTGAGTCTAAATTTACCGCTGCTAATATAGGGTTCCTGTCTGATATTTTAAGAGATACTCACACAGTTATAATATTTAAGACTTTGTCACTTCAGTAAAAAAGAGGTTTTAAGGTACTTATATGGTCAGAAAACTCCATAGGAAATTCTCCAGAAAGAAATATTATCTAAAACACTTTTAGCAATAGTGAGGACGAATCTTAAGTTGTTCGTAAAACTTGACCTAAAATACGTATATAGTTAAACGGGGATATGCTTATTCCTAAATTCTGTAACATTTGCTGTTGTCGCCAGAATGAAATTAATTAGACTTTTTTTTCTAACAGCCTTTTCTAAAAAAGCAACGGGAATCTCATTCTCGGGATTTTTATAGGGATCCTTGGATGGATAAAAATATTTAGTCCAAAGCAGTGCTTCGGCTACTACTAAGGGTTAAAAGGGCACAACTCCCATTTACAAAAAACCATACCCTTCTTAAGCGGGCTTACAATACAAGAAGGATTGTATACATAAAAGGACAATAACACAAAGTTGCTAAAAGGGACTTAGAATACAAAAAATGAAGAGTGTTTGTCATATAAATGTTTTAGACTTGGTTTTGATTACAGTCCTACAGAACCACTAAGGCAAAAGCTTCTTATTATCTGTATGTATACTTAAATCGGACTTGTATTCTGCTTAAGCAGCTCCTAAGACTCTGTTACCAAAAAGGAGAATACTGCTTTCTAAAGTATGTGCACTAACCTTGAGATAGCAACCCCTAACGTGGAGAGGAAGTCTATTTTGGAATAGGACTTTTTAGCAGGATTTTTAGAGAACTCTTGAAGTACGGAACCTCGTGGCTATTTCTTAAAAATGAAAAAGAAGCAATATGCTGCAAAGCAGACTTGACTTTTTCCTTTGAGCGTTCTATTTACTTACAAGGAAGCGGGGTCCTATCTAATTTTATTGGGTGAAACCGCATTTCTAATCCTCTAATTAAGGCGCAAATATTCTGGACTTACAAAATAAGGTTTTCATTTTCTTTTATGCTTTGTGTTTGGGATTGCTTTTATGGTCCGTTTCAGAGAAAATCCGAACCTTTAAAACTGAGTATAAACTATTAAGATTAACTTATAGCACGAAACGGAGAGGAGGTACCCCTCAAAGAATAATACAAGTAAATCATTTCCAAATGTATTAAACAGCGCATAATTATATAATCTAAGATCGCAGGAAATTTTCTGCACTAAAGGAAGCTTTTTTTATCAAGACTATCGAGCAGTTAAAAGTAATAAAAATACCTATATAAAAAGGCATAAGTTTTTTTAAGAAGAGCCAAAGGCAAAAGCACGGTATTTACTATTAACCGAGCTCTGTATAGCCCAATTATATACGAGATTTTGACTCCCAAATTAATTCTAATATTATCCTTTTATAAAAAGTGCTGGGCGATGGTTCGAAACGCCTTACCACTGAGTAAGCCCTAAGATAATATAGCATGTCGAAAAGAGTTTTAAAGTTTTACGATTTTTTAAGGGTTCACTTTATTTTCTCATTTTAAAGACACAGGAATTTAAACCCACAGCATTCGTCTGATTAGACTCTTGACTTGAACCGCTTTAGTTCCTGTGCAAAACTTTAAACCCTAATTTATTACACTACTATTATAGAATATTATTTGAAGAACTTATTGAAAAGTATTCTCCCGGAAAACCTCTATTAACTAAAAAGTACTTTTTGTTTCTTTGCAGGAAGGAAGTTTAGCTTTTGCTATGCAGGATCTCAATAGGGTGTCCTTGTATCTATAACGCAATCCTACTAACGTCTTAAGGCTGGGTAGTTTTCTAAGTTGTTAGCCTGCCTACCCGTCTCAAATATTTATTATCCACCTTTTTAATTTGTAATTTGAGTCCTACTGGGGGATCCCGCATTCTAAAAAAGGGTCAAGATCTTGATAGCAAAAAAAGGCAGCAACCAATTCCATATGGAATTCTTTAGAGGGTATGCCCAATTTACTGGGTATAAGAAAAACCCACTAAACTTGCATAGAATCCTGGGTACTAGAAAGAAAATCCCCCGAAACTCTTTATTTTAAGCTAACAAAAAGGAAATCCTTCTTAGATATATAGTAAACCCCTTGCGCATCTCCCAAAGCCCCTTAGTCTAGACCCGCCTGGGAGTCTTTGTCTTGTGGGACTAACCGTTCTTATAGGTCTTATGTATTGTATTGCTTTTGGGTATTTCCCCTCTTATTGTAGTTATTTTCTAGTGGATTTGTTATAGTAATATTAGTAGTTAGTATTATATGTATTAGAGAGATTTCTCTTATTGTTATGGGGCTTATCTCCGTAGCTATTTTTTTTTGTATTCTTGTAGCCTACTGCACCTATTTTAGTTATTCTATTCCCAGTTATGAGTAGTGTACGTATTCTATAGTCAATTTCTTTTTTCTATTTATAGTTCTTCTACTTATATTAGTAGTATTATCTCTATCTATTATACTTTTTTTTAGTTACTTTATGTAATATATAGTATTACAGGCAGGGTTTTGTATTCTATTCATTCCTGCGTAAACGTAGATAATAGAAACCCTTTCTAATGGCATAGAAATTGACTGGGACTTTTTTTTATCTATAGGACTTGGTAAATCCTGTATCAGAAATCTGTCCCTTATAAAAAGCATAGACTTTTCACAAAATGACTCAAATTAGAAACAGACCAAATTCGTGAAGATCCTTTGGCTATACATTTACTAGATACCTTTCTACATTTTACTAATTACGAATTTCTTACCTTAGTTTCATTTCTAATTCTCGTAAGAGGAAGGGATTCCAAGAGTTTAGTACAAGTTTTATTTATTACAGGACTTTTTAGTCTTTTTTATAGAGTTTTTAAGGTGTGATCGTCAGTCATAGGTTCCGGTCATATTCGTAGTACTAACTCCCGGCTTTCTATAGCCCAGCCTACCCTTGCCTTGAAAGTTTCCTTAAAAGCTGTTCTAGTTTAAAGTAGCTCTGTAATAATTCCTAAAAATCAAAACTTGGGCTAAGGAGGACTCTTTCTGACTTATTGTACTTGAGAAATGAAGTAAATGGGTTAAGTTATAGGTTTCCATTTACAGGCAATAGATTATAGCATTCGAATTTTTTAGGGCTTTTCACTTTTACAGTTAGGTATTTTCTTAGGGATTAACTAAACTAGACGGGGATTTTACAGGCAAGAAGGTTTCAGAAAAAGGTTTGGAATAATGAAAACATAAAAGAAAGAAAGTGCAAAATAGAGAAAATGTACAAAAAGAAGACTAAACGGGCAAAAAAAGGCGTGGCGTTCTAGATAGGAGCCCCGGTATTGTTTGCTTTAGTTCTCAATCGTTTTCTTTAGTCTTTACTGGCAAAAAGACTATATAAATGTAAAAGAAATTAGGATTTAGTTAGGGTAAGTACCCCTTTTTATTAAGAATAAAGTACTTTTTAGGAAGAGTAGTCCGGTATCTGATTTAAACTAAAGAAAGCTCTTAAGAAGGAATTTCATTTACTATAACTGGCTAAAAAAAAGCCTCTAAAAGAACTTTTCTGGGAATGCTACTATTCATTCGGTTAGGCTGGTGTATACAAAATCCTATCAGGTACACAGTATCCTTTTTTCTTGACTATACTATAGTTTTATATACGTGTTCTCCCAGGGACTCCCCCGCTTTAGATGAAGCTACCTACCTTTTACTATTCTTATCCCTTGCTGTTTTAGTATCTCAAATAATAAAAAGAAATTATCCTGATAAGTTTTTTTATTTTATTCTAGTCTTTTCAAAAAAAAATCATGAGACCTCTCTGTTATATTTTTAAGAATCAGCCGTAAGTACATAAAAAACCACCCATCCTTATTTGGCACAAATGAGCGTTTGCCTAGACCAAGAAAATCGAGATCTTATTAATCAGATTACAGAAGATCCTTTTACTGGCTAAAACTAACGAAGCGTATTTTGCAATTCTATATAACTAAAGGAATCCATCAAGTTTAAGAGGCAGCCCGGGAATATCTTTCCCTAGTCCTAGTAAAGAGTATCGGTAAAGGTTAGTTTTAGATGGAGTATATACATTGGAATTTAAAGAAACAATTGTCAAAGGGGAATCCCAACACTGTAAAAACGCTGAGTAAGATCTCTATTTCATTTAATGGTGCGCCCTCTCCTTTCAAGGAGGACCCCTTCTCAGACAGTACGTAAAGTATAAAAAGCAAAAAGTCTTATCCTAAAAAGGAATTTTATCGTACATTCTAATTAAGGTTATTATAGGATCCAGATTCACCAGTCAGCCCAGACCTCTTCTAAAGAAAGTACAGAACAAGCTAAAAATGAGGTACCTTACTTACTATTTACTATTATACGGGTATTTAATTAGGTAATTACCCCGTGTATAAAGGGGAAGCTGGGGCACTCTTCATAACTTTTATAGAAATTAGAAATGCTAAAAAATAACGAATACAAATTTATTAACATAGCACAAAAGAAGGATTATGTCTCTTACTTGAAACCTCTCATACTAATTATCCTTTTATTAAGCAAAGACTTTCCAAAAAGTAAAAGATAAAGGAAACAAATTAATTAAAAAGAACTGCTTACAATCTTCCAAAATCCGAGAGTTAAGAAGCTTCCCTGTTTAAGAATTCCTTACGATTCTAGAGAAAAAAACCTTTTTTAAAGAAAAAGAAAATAGGATAGCCTACTAGCTTAGCTTTATTTTATTTAGAGGAATCCCTTGTTAGAGACTTTAACCTAGGGAAAGCAGTATCTTAAGTATCCTTCCTAATTAGGGACCAAAAGCAAGCTCGCCTTTATATTCCCGACATTTAATTAGTAGGAAAATGACTTGTTATTAATATAGCACTCTTTAATAGGAAATAGGATTTCTTCCGTTTAGAATTTTTTTATTTGCTTTTTAAAAGAGAAAAAAGAATCCAGAGAGACCGGTCAGGCTAAAGCCCTCCCTTCCTACATACTACAACAACTAAATTCTTATCTTTTTACTGGCTATTCTACTTAATAATCTTTCTAGCCTCCTATAGTAATAAAAACAAATAACTAATAGACTTCTAAGACTACTCTCTAAACAATACTATTACAATTAATTAGTTAATTATAAGGAGATTGTGTTTAGGTAATAAAGGACTTGCTTAACCCCTTATTACTTACTATAAGAGTAATTAGGTACAGTAACTACAAGGAACATATGCGTCCCTTAAGAGTCCAGCTAACATCTCCCTTACAACAATGTACTGCTCCTAAGACTAAAGCTATGCAGAATAAGATCTTGCTACAGATAGGGAGTACAAGGACTCTTCAGAGTCTAGCAATTAAGAAGTTAGCAATATCGGGAGCCTAAGTTAACCTGGTAAAAAGCTACTACACTAAAAAGATGAGGCCGATAGAGTACTCATACAAAAGTAGGGTAAAAGCACAACTCTAATCTAAAAAGGGCACTCTGTAAGTTAAAAAGTGCAGGTATTCATTAGAATTCAACTGGAAAACTCAAGGATATTGTCTAGTGTAAACTTAACTAAATAGCTTCGCTTTTCTTAGTTAAAGAGGTATCCTGTATAAAGCCTTAGTTAGAAACTGCTTGCGCGAGTTTACTCCGTTTATTTGATATGAAAAGAACCGCTTTAGTTTTCAATTGTGGATAGGAAGGCTTATGCCTATACGGGGTTGTTTAGAAGTTAAACTAAGGAAGGTCTAGATAAAGTTTATAGGTCAATTTTTCGAATGTATTGTAGTTTACGGGATACAGGAGTTCGTCTCGAAAGTAGCCGAGGCTTAAAGTCAGTTAAAATCTATTGAGATATATTAACCAATTTTATGAATATTAACAAGTGTAAGCATATACTATAAAGGATAAGAAGCGGATTAGTCGATCCTCAGCAAACCTAACTAAACTAAATAGAATTTGAATCAATATTTATTCTGATAAGTTGGTGGGGCACATAACTCCCCCCTGAAACACACCCGAGGAAAATCTACCCTTTTTATTAAATACCTTAAAGAGAGCTACTTCTTTAGTAGTTTAACAGGAAAGTAATACTTGTCAGAATTTAGGCTTCATAAGGTAGTATACACTTTCATACAAAAAGGGGTTTCTGTAAGAGCCTCCCAACAATACAAAGAGTAGGGAGTACTTGTGGGATTCCTAACTAGACTGCAGGGCCGGTTTACACATAAGCAAGAAATCCTTATACAGGGATAAAAATGTATTAGTTAGAGATAAGTTCCTACTAAGTATAAGTACAAATATCCCCGGAAATAGAAAATCTAGATCTAGGAAGAACTGGGATCCACTTTAAAAGCGTAAAAGCTTCCGAGTAGAGAATATAAGGAGCGCCTTATTCAAAGAGCTTTATTATGTAAACTGCGAAAGGTCTGAAAGAAGTAAAAGAAGTATATAATAGGTTCCTCGTGTGTAGATATTAGCATAGTTTTTAGAGAGTTCGCCCCAGTATTACATCATTTTAAAAATAAGTGTAACATAGATTTAAAGGTAAGGATTTTGAGCCTACATTATAAGGATTCCTGATCAAAAGAAACCGCTTATAGAAAATACATGTTATATCTAAAAAAAAGAGAGGGAACTTAGCAATAGAATTTAATAAGGCAGATACATCTACTAATAAAGGCCTCGCTTGATAAATTGCTTACTTCCGAACACTCACTTGACTAAGTTTCATTAGTTCTATACTCTAGTGTAAGCCTACTGTGCTGCCATTAGCATTCGTTAACTGAAAAAGACTCCGCGAGTTGCATCGGGGATATTCCTTTTTATTTCCAAGTAAATAATTAAAAAGCCCTAACTACCTTGCATTATACTAAGTTACTAGACTTAAGTTAATCTTAGATAGACGTGTTTCTTTTGCGTAAGTTTCTTTTTGCATCCGAAAAGGGACCTTATAGGGGCTTTTTTATCCTGCTTTTTACCAAAGTTAGATTTTTTATCATAAACATAAAATCAAGTTCTTTTAGCAATTTCTATTTGAGCCGTACTCTTATTTTTAGTTAGTATAACGAAAAGGATATTCATTAATATGTAAATCTGCGCCGGCATTTAATTAAGAGTAAGAATTCTTCCATGCTTTGCAGGTTAGTAGGAACTTGGTATAGGAGTCCTGGTAACAACTAGAGGTATCTAAAGGGCACGTATAAATAAGTAATGAAATGCTTTAACAGTTTTGATGCTTCTAATATTGCCAACCTAAGGCTAAGATATTCTAGGATCGTGTCATATTTCTCAGGGATGCCCGCCAAAAGAGCAAGGTCGTGTTAAAAAAATCTTCCGTATTTTGCAACGTATATAAAGAAAACTTTGTTAGATTGCTTTTAATTACCCCATAATCCGCCTTATTAGAAAAAAGAAAATTCTTTGTTATTCTCCGAAACGAAACCTTGTATTTTCAATTAACTAAAAACCGTTTACCTTTTTGTCTGCACGGGCCTTGTGTACCTTCTCATGAGCCTCCTAAATTTAATTGGCATTAGCATGCTCTTGTTAAGAAAGCTTTAATTTATATAAAAGGCTTAGATATTCTCCGGGATTAAAGGGCTCAAAAAGGGCTTTTTATTAGTCAAATAAAAGTTTATACCCCCCTAAATTTAGGTCTTCAAAATGCTTTTAAAAGAGTTTCGTTGTGGGTTCAAGTAGTGCCCATTTATACAAACAAGGTTCGAAAAGCAGGGGTCTTAATTCTTAATAAAGTCTTTTTTCTTCTTTTTTGCTACTAAAGTTTTAGTAGAACCTTGGAAAAACTAGCTTGTAGAAAATCTCTTTCCCTGTTGTCTTTGTTAGCTAGAGTTTCAAGTATAAAAAGTTCTTTAAAAACTTCTAAGTAAAGACACAAAAAGACTTTTTCTTTTAAGACTACACCAGAGAAAGCTACCCAATAAATACAAATTTAGGAATCTCCTTTTTTTTTATAATACCTAATACATTGACTTGCAACTAAAAGTTCTTTTTTGTCCATGAATAAGAAGTTGGTTCCTAATGCCCTTGTTACCAGGATATCCTCTAAATACAGGCTATTGACGGATAACTTTACTAGTTAAGGAACTTCTTCTATTGTGAAGAATTTTGGATAAAGTTCCTTGTATTAAGTAAGATAGAGATCTTGACCTATTAAGTGTTACTTTAATTAAAAGGGCCTTCCTTATTAAAAACTTGATTTATGATACATTAGCGAAATACAAAAAAATATCAAAAAGAGGAATTTCGACATTAGGTTTTTTTAGGTGCTAGTTATTCCTAGAGCAGCGCTTGAAAAAAGATATCACTACCACTTTAATATAGGGATAAGTGCCTTTGTGTCTCTGGGCTCCCTTATTCTATTCATAAATCTTACTGAAAGAACCTATGAAACACTTGAAATTTAGAGTACTCATACGGAACCTCCTTGCATAATTAGCAGTATCGCCTTGCTTAAGTTGGAATTTCCGGTGGGATGTTGGGATATATATACTATAAGATTTGGTGTATAAAGAAGTACTCCTGTGCCTATTTGATAAGAAGGGGCTTAATTACATTACCTTGGTGTGTTACTTTTTAAATACCCAGCCAGGTAGACAAATACTCAAAAGGAAAGGCTCTAGGATTTATTAGACTTTTCTATTGTTAAAAAAACCCATTAAGAATGAAAGCAGATAACTCCTTCATTCAGATAAAAGATTTTAAGAGAGATTCATCATAAATATCGGATTGTTTCAAGGACTGACTGTACCGCTGTAAACAAGTATTTTAAGGAGGGTTTACTTATAAAATCAAGGTAATAAAAATACTTATTCTTGAGATTCCGAGTTTTAAGAGTTTAAAAGAATGATAAAAATTCCATACTCTTTTTTATGGGGTTTGTAGAATAAGCAATACCTAAAGTTAAAGTCTTTTTATTTCTCACTTCTACCGGGAGGGCATAGCAGAGAGCAGGGCTGTTTAGTAATTCCTTGTGATCTTAAGAAAGCTAGAAATACCCGCTGAATGTGCAATTTACCCTATACTTTAAAAAGACTTTGCCCTCTAAAAAACTATAATATTAAAATGGTTGAAGTTACTATCTAGAATGTTATTTTTTTCGTCAGTTTCGATACCGAGTAAGGTGGTTTTCTACGTTTTACCCATTATCGCCAAATTTCATGTACTTTTTAATTATTGCTTTTTAGGAAACTTACACGGCATTAAGGCAAATAGCATATCTGCTTCCTAGAGATTAAATACTTTGAAATTCTGGAGGAACGGAGGAATAACTATTAAGTTGTAAGGAATCTCTAACCCGCGAAAACTCCCATGATTACCTTTTAAACCTAAAACATAGGATCTAACTAAAAAAGAATACCTAAGAGTAAGCATTCCCTTTTTTATCTAAACCCCTTACTTTTATACTAATGAGATACTAAATGCAAGAGTTCAAGCCCGTACCCTAGTACTGTAAGATTAAGATTGGGGCTCCTCCCTTAACTAGAAACTATAACAAAAACAAAAGGATACCCGGAGCTAATATATAGGTAAAGAGTGGATAGCTAGGAATAGCCTACAAAAGCAAAAGATTACGGAACTTATCTGTATACATTGCCCGTAGAATATAAGGCCGATAAAACAAGCGGTCTTTTCAAAGCTTTTGCAACAGAGTATAATGAAGCTCTGAGACTTGGAAATGGGAGAATTGGAGTTCTTTGGCTCCCCCTCCTGTTTATAAAAAGCACCTTAATTCGATCGAAATTTAGCTTTACACTTTAAATTCCGCCTGACGTTATAATATAAGCGCATAAGGGGTTAAATAAATATAAGAACACTTAGTAGAGCCTCCCTTTTATTATATTAATAGTAGTCGCAAAGGAGTGCCTAATTTTAGTTTTTTGGGTCTTTCTCTACTCTTTTATAAAAGGCTTTGAAGAATTTACTAACGGGGTTGTCCTGGTATAAAATTAAGATACAGAATATTAGGGATGTTGATAGTTTTTGCTGATGACCCGAAGTCATTACTTAATATGATTAAAAAAACCTGACTATATATATACTTTCATTCAAACCCGCCGCAGCCTCGCTTTTGTAACCTCATGACCTAACAGAATTGTTTCAGCCTTGTTTCCTTTAATCTATTTAATAAGAATTTTATCTCAAAACAAAAACTTTTTGCTTTAGGAAATTGTAGGAGTCTCTAGGCTTTTCTTATTAAACTTCTAAAGCTTCAATCGACAAGTTAGCCCTGTCTTTTTAGGCCCTAATCAATAACAGAAAATATTTCATTCTTTTTGAATACACACCCTTCCTCTTAGTCAAATCCCTATCAATTAGAAAGTAAAATAACTTCGTTACCTTTTAAGCGCTTATATTCGGGATTCCATGCTAGTATTGACACTAGCTCCTTATTTGTAAAAAGGTCTAGGCTTGTAGAACGCGGTTACAGAATTTCCACCCTTTTTTAATAAGTCAAGCTTTAGCAACATTGTGCGGAGCATATCCACGCACTGAGTACCCTTTGCCCTAACTATAATGTAAAATATAACAGCACTCGGTAGTTAACTTTGAAGTTTCCTTCTTTTGTTTAATGTATACAAGTTTACGGTCAGAATAAAAGTATCTAAGTAGCGTATTGATAGGAGCTCCTGCTTGTCGAGAATTCTTTACTAAAATGAAATCCTCTTTATTAATAGAAATTAATAGAAGTATTAGGGCAGTATAATAAAAAAGAAATATAGCTACAAAATGAGTAGAACGCTAAGTTAACTCATTAGAGCTTTTGTAGGTGTATAGACTAGTTATTGGCTCATAGTAAAGTTATCGTCTAAACCCCCGCTTCTGCATTAAATAAACCAGAACGCTCTGCTTTTATTGTAACTAGTTTTTTTTTTAATCTTGCTTGCATATAGGTAATGCAATTAATAGAATAGTAAGTTAATATTAGCTTCCCTAGAATACTAGCCGGGAATTCCG
This sequence comes from Pelargonium tetragonum, assembly GCA_036897445.1. Lineage (NCBI taxonomy): Eukaryota > Viridiplantae > Streptophyta > Magnoliopsida > Geraniales > Geraniaceae > Pelargonium > Pelargonium tetragonum. Next base: position 17,732 of record JAYMTL010000023.1, read on the forward strand.
TAGAGAAGAAAAAGCTTTTGTAACAAGAAGAAGGCTCATAACAGGAAAAGGTTACCTCTTACAAAGGAATATCACCTATTTTTAAGGCTACCAGGGGTACTTAGTGTGTAAAAGGCTTCCAAATTTGGGTGGATCTACTCTGTAGAAATAAAGGGGTCATCTTAGCCCCACTTGTCATTAAAAAGCAAGGTTATGGTTAAGTCCCTGCTTTTAAGCTAAGGTTTGCTATCTTACTGAAAATTTGGTGTCAAGCCCTTTTTAACACTTTAAATTTCCAATTCAAACTTGGTAAGGAATACTAAATGAGCCTATGAAGCTCTTATATTTTTCTTTTCTTCTAACGAAATAAGACCAAATATATGACTCTCTTCCTATACAACAAGGTATCCCTCATTAAGTATTGTTAAGTTATATATAATTAGAATAGTCTATAGGATCCATTCGCTTTTTGGTATAAGAAAAATGCTAGTTCATACTTTTAAATAAAAACCTAGCTATCGCTAATAAATGCTAATAACCCCTTTGTGAATAAGGAAGACCGGGATAAATAAACCCTAAATTTTTTTATATCCAGGATTTTTAAAAAAGGAGAGCCCTAAGTGAAAAGCATCAATAGGCAAAAAGAAAAAAATAGGACTTACAATGACATGAATTTGCTTTCGTAAACTTTTAATAATAATATACTTTCTATATACAGTAACCTCCTGTCTTATGAAGGCGAAACACTTTGCATCATTACATTTAAAACGGATAGAAACTCACTAAAATTTGAAGGATATCCCTTAACCTTCTTCAAAGGAGGGCCTTTCTGCAATCTCTAAAGTTTTTTTCTAATATTTCCTGGGGGATTCCGAAGAGTGAATAATAGTACAAGCAGAATTTAACAGTAAAAAGGGGCATTAGCTAGAATTACGGATTAATAAACGAATGGGTTCTTTAGTTGAGCACTAGCAAAAGAAAGTCACCATACCTTTCAATTAGCTTTAGATTTTTTATAAGATAAAAGAAAACTCTATATGTTATGTTTACTTTCGCTATAACAGGTTTAAACTAAATACCTTTATAAAAGGGGTACCCTCTTTTTACTTTTTATTAAATGCGAGAACATATCGGTGAACTAATCCTCTTTTTGTGGAGACTGAAAAATCTTTCTTAAAAGAGCCCGGATAGACCCAGATTTATACCGAGGACTCTTTATAACAAATACTAATGAATTAAATTCTAGAATAGCTAAAATCAAGAATTTTACGAAATTCTTTATGTAGGGGTTTGTAAGAAAAATAACGGGTCTACTTAGAAGAACTTTAACCTAGAATGCTTTTTCTTTTACAAGTTCGAGTTGGAGCATATGAGCTAACTACCCCATTTTATATATCTACTATCGAATTTTATATTCAATTCTAAACCAGAGCAAAAAGTTGTCTACTTTGGGCCGTATAATGCCGATGAATAAGACTCTTGACTTATAAGAGATCCTCTTAATAGAGTCAATCTTGAATGCAACCGTTAGCCGGATTTCTTATCTCACTTCAATAAAAAAACCTACATTAACACTTTATATAATAAGGAGCTCCTATTAACCCGGTAAAATGAATATATACTCCCTAAATAATCGAGGTCAATTCAAAACAAGTACAATTTTTTTTTACCTTTTAGGTTATACCCCTTAAGAGATTAAAAAGGAAATTGAAAGTTTTAGAAGGAGGTTTTCTTGCTTAGAGCTTAGAGCGGCTCAATAACACACCGGTAAAAACCTAAGTCTTGATATCAAAGTTATAGCTTACGTTTTATTCAACAAGCAAAGTCCAGATATTTTAATACTTTAACATAAAGAGAGCCCCCAGCTTCGTATCAGTTTTACAAGGAATGCCCTGAAAAGGGATTCCTGTACTTTGTAGATATTATAATAGCATTCCCTATTTACAAACCTTTTTATAGCAGTACTAACATAACATCTTCCTATCCCTTATATTTGCCTAAAAAGGCAAGAGCTCAAGAAGTCCCTCAAAATTAATGTTTAATGAGCTTTCCATTGGGTTTGGGAAGAATGTAGACAGGATTTCCATGTATCAGATAAAATGTTTAAGAAAAAAGTTATTAAGAAACGTTAAGTGTTGGAGGGGTGCTTTTGCTATTTTAGGAGCGAGGTAATAAAAAAGATTATGGAAAACCGAAATAAGGACTGAGATTTAGGGTTAACCCCGTAGCTGTACCTTGGAGTCTTACAACTTAGTAGAAATATCTTTCCCTGGGCTCGTCAAAACATTCCTATCTTACAACTAGATTAGGCTTCTTATAACCAAATTACCAAAGGCTTTTTCTTACATAGGTTAACTCTTTACTAAGACTATAATGCTTAACCTTACTCTGGTACCCCTGGGTCGGTAACATTGACAACTTCTGTACTCTTAGGGTTTGTATCCTCGCTATATGATAAGAAAACAAAGGCAATGAGGTGCGACAGCCCTTGGTATTTGTAAACTAAGCTTAGTTTTTCATACTATATAACCCTTTAACATGCACTTTTTGATCCTAGGTTCTCAACTTAGTACGCAAAGTGGGGTAAAGGTAAGCACTAAGGGTTAATAATATGCGAATGCCTTGTAAAAAAAAGTAGTTGCTGTTATAAAGGCTTCTGCCAAAAAGCTCTAAATATCTTTTTTATTTCTCTAATCTAGCTGGATTTAAGTCATTTCGTGCGGTACTCCTAGTAGTAAAAGGCCCCACGAGGTTTTTTTCGTACAGAGATATTATTAAGTGACTTGCGCTCTACAATACAAGGGGTATACCTTGGGCTTCCTGTTAAAACTATTCCCGCTTTTTGCAAGTTTGGGTCATTTTAATTCCTATATAGTTAAAGGAACATGATAAGAAATTAAAGAAAAATTTGAATATTCAAAACGGAAAATGCTTGGAGTTTTTCCTATTCTATTTAGCTAGATAAGCTATATAAGAGAGCTGTTGACTATTAAAAAGGAGGGACTCATGTAACAAAAATATGGGATCGGTATTATTGTGATCTTGGATAAGTATTTTACAAAAAGAATATTCAAGGGTTCAAAAATCTTCTTCGAAAATCCTCAACAAGCTTTGTATAAGAAAAAGAAACTTTCTACCTGTTTAGTTTAGAGTACTCCTTTTGAGGGAGCTTAGTTAAGAGAATCCCATTTTTGTACAGCCTCTCCTTTTCTGGGTTCCCACTTAGGGTTTCCTTTTAAGCAAAGAGAAATTTCAACTTCTAATTCAATGTTTAGGGGCAGTCAAGTCTATATAAGCAATGCCTTCTCGAAATGTGCTTTTAAACCAACAGCCGAAGATTCTCTAATAAAAGTCAAACCCTATTTTATGTTTTATGCCTGTAACTTTTACTCTTTGTTATTTTGACTTTAGTCTACCCCTTTTGTAGTATATGCTCAATTAAAAGATGTTATGCATTAACGTTTTACTGGCTTATATATATACTTCAAAAAGACAGAGTGTGGGTCCCTAAAAAAGAGGAAAAGATTGACAACAATTGTATAAGGCTCTTACCCGGGGCTCTTGAAAAGTAAGCAAGATTGATGATAGTAAAACTCTGGAATTTCAATAGAATATAAAATAATAAAGAACTAAAAGCGTCCCTACTGTATGGTAAAGAGGTCCCAATAACTTATAGTAGAGGACGCCCCTTGCTCACACGCGAGGAGCACTAAAGCAAACAAAACTGATAAAAAGACTTGGTGATAGGTGTAGAACTTGAAGCTTTGCGCATACCCTGTTAAAGTTAAACCCGCGTGAAATATGATTAGACACTGATAGCAATAAGGAAGACACTACTTTTAGTCATTACTATGTAAGAATGTTGTTACATAAAAACGTTAGACTAGTGAAACAAAAAGAAATAGAATGTCTTTTCAATTCTTAAGTTAGGTAAAAGTACTTCTTGATAGGTATAAAAACATTACCAAGTTTGTTAAAATAGACAATAACCGGTCCGAGAGTATAGACGAGATGCTACCGAAATTTGACTTAGTTCCTTCTTAGCCCTATAGTTATTATCTAAAATCCTAGTACCCAAAGAGACTTGTGATTATCCTCACACTATGCACCCTAATATTAACCCCACTTGAGTATAAATAAAAAGCTTTTAAAGCTCAAAAGATTTACTTTACCTAGACTATTCAAATCCTTGAACCAATAAAAACGCAAAGCTTCCTTTGTTGCTCTACCCATTACGTAAGGACTAAGGAAAGGGTAAAAGAGTTAAAGTATAGGGACCCGGGTGTTATAACCCATAGATATAAAAGCAACCCTGTTTCTTCAGTCAAAACCATCCAATATCTTGCAGGTTCTACTCTTACAAGTTTTTCTTATTTACCAAAGACTAAAAAAACTAGCTGCTTATGTCAAAGAAATTATCCGATACAAGGAGAGGGTTTAACCAAGAATTTTTGTTCTAACAAGAGGGCACCTTTTTATATTTTGAATTCCTCTATCTAATAGAAAACTCGTACTTACCCCCGCAGTTTTATCGTCAAAAAAGGGCATTACCGGGTAGTGGCGGGCCTGATGAGAACTTATGTTTGTATAAATTACTAACGAAAAAAGCTTATAGAAAATTCCAGTGAAAGGTAAGGGAACTGTTCTACTGATGGAGTACTCTTAACGGATAGAGAGGCTTTGAACCCTTTTACAAGGAGGAAGTATAACCATTCTTTTTAAGTGAATGTGAATACAGAGGATCTAGGGGATTTTAACAGCTACCCTTAGGGAAGCTTAGACCTACTACCGGCTGAGTCTTAGTATATAGACATTAAAGTCTTATCTGCGCAAACTCCAACTATGATATGGACACTTCCGTTTAAGGATAAAATGACTTTGTAATAATGATTTTTCGTTCGATTAGTTAGCACCTGGCATGGAAAAGTCTTTTACCTTTCTATACGATAGGTACACAAAAGAAATTCTTGTTTATTGCTTGACAAGAATTCTTAATTACATTACCTTTCTAATTCTAAATGACTTAACTCCTATAATATTAAGTTTTCCTTAGTGATTGGCACCTAATAAATGTTAAAACTCCTTGTTTATAAGTTAATGTGACCGGGAGAGGCGATTAGCTATAGTATAAAATCTGAGCAAACTCCTTAACTAAGTTTTTAGTTATAGCTAGGCTCACCCTTTTAATCTAGGAAACATTTAGTCTATATATTTTTTTGAGTAAAGAGACCTTAACAGGAAATACCCCAAAATTGAGAATATTCAGAATAAAAAACTTAGAAGTTACCCACCTTACTTTACTCGCAGCTAAGCTCTCCTCATTGGATTATCTCAAGCGTAACTACTTAAAATAAACAAGGTATCAATATAAACCAGTATTTTCGAAGTAAATAAAGATCACGTGCTCTTTTTAAAGATGGAGTCAGTACTACTGCGCTGCGAATAGGGACTCCCCTTAAAGTAATTTGAATTGAATATTAAAAATTCCGGTTTCACATAATTTTTCTTTTTGTTGAGCAATTACGAGCATGCCCACACTCCTATACTTTTTAGAGGCTCTTGGTAAATAGGCGGGAGGTGTTGTAGTAAACTCGTTTTGTGAAGATAGCCTTCTAATTCTTATAAATGTCCCGGGCAATAGAATATCAAAAGAATTTCGGTCTATTTAAGGAACTCTCTTAATATAAGTACTGTGAAATGACTCAAACTCCTAGGAATTATTAACTTTCTCTTCCCTATTATCAAAGAAAGCCTGGATAACAGGAATTTGAAAGTAGAGATTGGTAGCTTATAGGAACCCAGAGTAAGAAAATAGAAAAGACTCGGAATTGGTTTTTACAAGATTAAGATTTATAGGGAAAACTAAAGTGAAGCTAGGAAATATGAATTGGGGGGAATAAACTTAGAGGGTCTTGTCTCTGAAGGAGTAGTACCCAATGTTTCCGGTTTAAAGTCAAAAAGGGATTCCTTTCAGTTTGATGCTGTAGGTCTCAAAATAGGAGCTAGTTAGGCGGCAAAACAGAAATTCCGTTTTCTTTCTCTAAGTATAACTAGAATGAAATCTGACCTTTAGAATTCACCAGCAGTAAGTTTTCTAGTAAATAAAGTGTAGTAATTTCCGTTCTCATTTCAGGTTTGTCTATTTAATAGAGGGGGGCTTTAGCCCCAAGCTGTATACAAGTCAAAACTCTTAGGACTCCTTTTTAACTAAAGTCAAGTCCTCTTCGGATATTCTAAATCTTAAGTGAGGAAAAGAAGAATGCCCTACTGCACTATAATCCATAGTTATAATCAAAAGTGTATTGACTCATTTATTACGGATTTACTTAAAGTGTACTTTACAATGTATAGCTTTTACTGAGTAATAAAACCAAATATTATACTAGGAAAGTGGAAACTCTAAAGCTCTAAGCCAAAGTTTAACAAGGGTTGCCAGCTTCTATTCTAAACTAAGTTAAACTTACGCCGAAGAGAATACAAAAAATTGCGTCATATTGCTTTGACATTATATTGTAAAAGTGAGCAAGAAATTTAAGCGGAGCCCCTTATCTTTGTACAAATGGGAGAACCTTCTCCGTGGAATCTTTGGGTATAGGAGAGCTTTATCCAGTAGCAATTAAAGGGTTTATACATTACCTGGGGTCTGTATGTCCACTATTAGGTACAACTTTATCTATCTCAGATTCACGAGAACTCCAGGAAAAGAGTTTTAGTTTAGTATCTTAATTGTAGCAAAAAACAAGGGTACTTGTATAATTACATCCTGAATGAGTCTAAACCAGATAAATATTACTCTCTTCAACCCCAAGTACGAGCCTAATTTTCTATAAAACTTATATGACAAGGGACAAAACTCCAATAAAAAGCACCCCTATAAGGAAGGAAATTCATACCGATATATCAGTAAGACTACAAAAAGGTAAAATAAGTACTAACTTTAAACTAAATAAGAGTCCTTTAACTAACATCGGTGTAATTTTACAGAAATAAGAGAATAACAAGATTTCTCGATTTAATAAACCCACTGCGGGCCCCTTGTACTATAGTGAAGAAAGTCCTATGTAGATAGATTCTGCATTTCTTAAATTTACGTAAGTTTTTATGAACGTATCTTGAGTGCCTGCTATAGTTTTTTTACTTTTTGACTCGACTTGGTAAACAAGGAGATGAGATATAGGTAGAATTTAGAATAGGAAACAGGATAGCTAACGCGAATGCTTTAGGCGGCAGTACAACACAACAAGAAACTCTTTAGAGGTTAAAAGGGAGTAGTAAATGTTTTTTACTAAAGGAATACTGTACAATCAGTTGAGCTAAGGGATTCCGGGCCTTTTAAAAACGTCCATTCGAAGTTAAACCTATTGGTAAGATTCTTAGATTTTTGGGAGTAAGGGCCCCCGCGGTACAATAAGGGCATCAGTTAAAAGCGAAAGAAAAGCACAAGTTTTGGCGATTAAGAAGACACTTTTTATCCTACAAAGCAAGCATTCAACCCGATTTTTGTATAATATTACAGAATAGAATCTCTTCGTTTGGACTAAAGCTAGGAATTGACTTATAGAGGAGGGCTCGAGCTGTAGAATAGTACTTTATAATTTTGACGCTAAAACTGTATATCCTGTATTAAGTATTTGATATTGAAATATACTCATTATTTTCAGAAAGGCCTTAATCTAAGCCTCGCATTTTTAACGGAATTTGACTTACTAAGGGGAAGAGGCTTAAACAAAAAAATGACTTAAATAGAAAGTGCACTGGATAGCTTTAGCCTAAAGGTTCTATCCCTTTTTGGGAATATATGTTTCCCAGAAAGGCAGTTTAATAAGGTTAATTTAATAAAGGAAGTCTTAGTGTGTAGATTTAAGTCCTTTAATTTGTCAAACAAAGCGAGAGATTCTAAAAGTTTCTTTATAATTATATGTATTTTTACCTACGAAAACCGAAGCGCAGTTACTCTCTTAAATTCCGAGGTATACTAGAAAAGGAAGGAAGGAAGTACCTAAGAAAATTGAGAAATTCCAGTAATAATGGAGCAGAAAACCATTACCCTAATGACTTATATTTTAATTAAGAAGAACTTCCAAGCCTTATATTATCTGATTTTCTTTTTCAGGGACTCAAGTTAGTTTATTATACAAAAACCCAGTCATGACTCAACATTAAGATAAATAAAGGAAGCAGAAAAAGTTTAGTCTAGTAATAAAACTTAAGAAAAGTACATAGTTACTGAAAGGTCTACTCTCAAGGACCCCAAGAGGTGCTGCTTCTAAGAAGAATATGAAGAATATAGCTCCTAAGACTAAAAGAGGTCTAGCTTTTTAGAGTAGTACAAGGATCTGGGTCTAAAGAGGTTAGCTACAAAAAGTTAAGTAATTATAACCTTACCAAGTACCGAAACTATAAAGTCTTTATTGATTCACAAGCCATTTTCTTTTTTTATAAGTAATAAGAGCCCTGCCAAGTGATTAATTCCTTGAAAAGACTTAAGGCACGGTTGCCTAAATCTAGGATTCTGGAATGCTAAGGAGACTGCTCCTAAAATGGAAGCGAGGGCCCCGCAAAAGGTTTAAAACAGACTTATGGAAAATTTACTAACAGTACCTTGTTAAAGATTAGATGCCAAAAGTGGGGTCGTAAAAACCTAAAATCTATCCGGTTTTTTATAGGTATAGGTCCCCCGTCTTAGTGCAACGTTTATCAAGTAACCTTACAGGGCAATTTAATCTAGCTCTCATTTTATAACCCACTAGTTGACTCCAAATCAAATAGACTACTAACCAACTCTGGATCAACATAAGTTAATTTTCTATAGCTAGAGCTCAACTCTTTGCTTTTTGCACGATACAGCCCCTCTATTATGGTATTCGGAAGTTAAACTCTCGTTTCGGAAAATGCATAATTAAACGGAAATCTCAGGGTTTACGCATATCGTATTTGGTTATGACACATAGGATATTTCCCGAAGATACAGAAGAAAGAAAGATTTACTTGTTACTTGAAAATTCCTTCTTGGATTTTAGTTTGCTTTTTTTAATATAATAAACTCAGCCAAAAAATGCCAGACTTGTTAAGTAAGAAGTCTCAACAGTTAACTAGAGTACTCTACAGGATTTATTACTGCCTTTCCTTTCCGGACAATTCTTTGGTTTTTTTACCAGACGCAATTGAGGTTTCCAAGGCAAGATAAGAGTATTTAAGTATCTAGAGCTAAGAGCTTCTGAAGGGGGGTACTCTATGCCCATTACTACATACTAATAACTATAAGAGTAATACAAGCAACTAAACTTCTCAAAAACTAAATAACTATAAGAATAATATAAGACCCTATATTCTAGATACAGTAACTAGATTAGCTTCTCCAAGTCCAGGGAACCCTAACTACAGGAAAACCCAGGCCCATAATCATAATACATAGAACATTTATCCCACAAGAATTATAGCAGCTACAAAGGGCAAGTCCGGTAAGTAATTAAAGAAATATAAAGAATAGAGATCGTAAGACAAAGCAAGTAGGTCCGTTGATGGGTATTGTAAAGTCAGTCGGTCTACCTAAAATTACCCGTAACTTTAACCCCCTTTTTTTTCTAACGTTCCTGTCAGTAAGAAGGACTCTTTCTAAAACCTTACTAAGGCTCAAAACTCATTAGCGATAAAGACATAGAGCGAGAGTAATTATAAGTTGTTCATTATTCAACAACGAATAGAGTATAACCTATAACCCTGTGATGAGTCTATTGACGTTCTACAAAATAAGTAAATTAACCCCCGGGGCTCAGGTCCCTGGTTTAGTACCCTTGTTGTCCGGGCAAGAATAGGTAAGGTACTTCTAAAAGCTAGGAGTTTTCCTTCATTTCCGGTTAATTGTCATTTGGAATGAATCTAGTTTTGTTATCTTAAGCCCTCTTTGAAATTGAAAAGGTCATAGGATTCCCGGAGTTTGACAGTCGGGGAGCTCTTAGGTTTTCCTCTTACGTTCCCTCTCGTTTAAGATAAGAAATTTAATACTCTTAAACAAGATGAAGCTAGGGAATAAAGTATTGGAAATTTGCTATCGGGGCTATTCCCGTTTATTTCAACAGCAGGGTAAAGTGGAATATGAATTGCTTTAAATAAGAAAAGGTATAGGGCTCATCAATTATATAATATACAAAGAAGTCCGAAAGCTTTATAAAAAAGTGCATGAAGCCGTAGAATTTTAAGATTTAGTTTTTATATGAGGAGAGGTGCGAAGCCCTTCTTAATTAAATTGCCTAAAATTTGTAGTCGTTTAACTTCGATTTTTAGTATTCTATAATATTAGTATTAGTAAGTCTTAGTATTGTATAAGATAGTTTCTTTAAGACTTTACGAGATCTCAGTGTCCTATGGGTTTATCGTTATGGAGTAAGCGTGCTTAATAATAAGAATAAGATTGTGTCTATATTCCCGACTGACACGCTAGTAAAGGAGGTTGGCTAACTTGTTTCTTGATAGTGCTTGCATGCTTTATAATATCCCCAACTTCTACTACTAACTTTGATTTGGATTTACTTGGTTTACTTATTTGTTATGAGCTAGGAGATTCCTTATTTGTATTCTTTGTATCATACACCTTTTTTATTATTACCTGTTAGTATAGGAGTTAGCAGCAAGGGAGCCATAGATAGAGAGATTCCTTTTGCTGTTACCTGTAGCTAGTTCTTCTTGTTGTTATTGTCTTATACATTGTAGCATTGTAGTTTTAGAATAGATAATAGTTCTAGTTACTTAAGGGTTATACTGGATAATAGGTATACAATACAGGGTTGTTGTTCTTGCTTTGCTTTAATTGCATTACCTCTGGTTCCTTCTGTGTTTATCGTTAATGAGTGTTGAAGCTTAGCAGGTGCAGGAGTACGTCCTATGTTCCCGACTGAAGCGATAGCGAGGAAGCTCTCTAAGCACTAGATAGTATATGCTTTAGGACACTTCTAATTCTTCTTCTGCTTCTTCTGGCCTAGACTTCTTTGTTCTTGCCTTTTGAAAAGGACTCCTACTAAAAAGAAATTTCTTTAGGAACGGAAACCAAACAAAGAAAAGTAAGTACAAAAAACCTCTATGAATTGCAGGAATACTAAAACAAAGCCTAAGGCTATTTAAGTGCCAGAAAACACAAGTTAGCCTACTCATGGGTTTATTATATTTTATGCCTGCTTAATAAGATATTTTATAGAGACCCTTAGAAAACTGATACCAAGAAACTCTCTCTTTGCAAAAACTTCTTACACTAGACCTAGGGAATTAGAGAATTTTCATTCTCCTGCTTAGCTGCTCTTTAAATTTAGCTTTTGGAAACAGAGGGACCTGGGGAACACTATAGGAAGACTCCAACCATTCAAATCAACTAAAGAATTTCCTGTAAAACATTTAAAAGATAAAGGAAGACACAAATGAATTAGAACAACGCTAAAGTTTATATCTAGAATGCTGTTTATTCCATGTTTGGGTACCGAGTAAGATGGTTTTTTCAGAGATTTAGCAGGGGTTCTCCTACATTTTTCTTTGAGTTACTTGCTCTTTTAGAGAAAGAATCTAAAGGGAATACATCTTGAAGTACAACCCGCTATACTACCCATTTAGACTACCAAGATACAATATGATCTATAGAACTACCCAAAAAGATAGAAAAATCTATAACTATAAAGACTAATATAACTCATATAATAAAAAATAGAATAAAAAGAAACTATAATAATAGTAATATGACAGAAATAATACAGTAACACACGAATCCATTTAGACAATAACTACAAGGAAGAACTCTATCTCTATATAACTCCCTGGCTAACTCCTATACTAAGAAGTAATAAACAAAACCAAATAGGTCAAATAGGTATTATAGCCCTAACTCTAATACGGAATCTCCTAACAACAGGTATTATAGCTCTACTAGCTTTTCCTCTTCTAACTAAAATACAGAGAATACAGAATACCAAAGCAATAGAAAAAAGAAGTCAAACAAGCAGTTGGTGGGTATTATAAAGTGCTAATGTACTAACTATAAATACTATAATAAGTTACCCTCCCTCATTTCCCTTCATTCGGGAGTATAGACACTATAAAGCACCTGTTAAGACTGTATACTCCATAGCGAGAAGCTCCATAAGACAAGAGTAACATAGCTTAGCAATTAGAACTCAAACAACAACTATATTATGTTTAGGTTGAGAGAAGCTCTTTCCTAGACCCCAAATATTACCTATATACATTACCTTAGACTATCCAATACTATCTAATAAAACTATTAAGAAAATAAACTAATACAAATAATAATAACTATTACTATTGATATGGACTATAACAATAATACAAATTTAAGTATATAAGCAATGCAGAAAAGACAATAAGAACAAGAACTCAATAAGAGAAGGAACAAGAAGAAGACAATAAATACAGGGAATACCGGCATAGCCCTAGCTCTAATACTGAATCTTCTTCTACTTGTAAATTTTTCTTTGACTTGCTTGACTTGTTTTATTAATTGAGTATATTATGAGCTAGAAGACCCCGCATTTGTACTAGAGCTATCATACCTAGTTTATTCTTACTTGTTAGTCTTAGTATAATAGGAGTCCTAGAGATTGTATTCCTATTCTTCTTAGGGTTGTTGTTTTTTAAGAAGTTTTAGCTTAAGGCACCCCTCCCGTGTACTTTGTCTTTATCAAGAGGGAGGATACGGGCTTAGAGAGACTTGGGAAGAATTGTTGTTTAGGTTGTTAAGGCCTCTTACTCTTCTTGTGCTTCCCTTATAATTTACCTTAGATGGATTAGAAGATATGATTTTATTAAGCTGAATTCCCCTGTTGATTCCTTTCTAAAAGAGTATAGTAACTCAAGAAATATACAACTGTGTTAAATATATGAAATGTACCCCAGATAGATACCCAGCCTGCAAAATTTTAGATATGAATCTTGGCATTGTTTCGTTTCTTTTGTATTCCTGATTCTTTTGCTGGAAAGTAATGAATTGATTAAATGTAATTGAGGATACGAGAATTTTTAGGTTTCCTTGTTTCCAACTATAAGCGGATAGGAGAAAGCTAAGTAGGGGCACTCGAGAGTTTCTCAGGACCCCTGCTGTAAAATGTCCTTGCATTACGAAACGAAAAAGGCCTGTAGAATACCTTTAACGGACGCAAAAAGTTTTGGATGTACAAATAAAATATAGCTTACTTGATACACTAACTTACTTTGGCTTTTCAATTGCCTTACAATTTAGTATTCCTAAAAGATAGGGTTTGCCCTTAGTTCTTTTGTTTTGAAACGGGGGATTCCCTTAGCCTAGTAGAGAGTTTTTTCGAGGGTTCCGTTACTTAGGAGGGGTTGCCCTTAAAGCTACAAAGGACTTAGTTTTTTTTAGGTATAAGCGGCTTCCTTTTATTTTAAGTTTACCTGTTTTAATACTTATTACCTTCTTCAATTCTGAAATATAGGTTAGAATCTTTCCAGCTTTATCCTTAGTTCGAATACCCTACAGTAACCTTCTTCTATATTCAATTTAGAGTCTCTACCATGTTACCGTGTTTTTGTTATAGTAAACCCCCTGCAAAGGCCTATAGTGTACTGTAAAAACTACACTCTCAAATCTAGGATAGCCGACACTTTTGACTTTACTAGAACTTACTAACTAAAAAACCTTTATTTGGAATTTACGGGGCCCTAAAAAGGAGCTTTCCTGCTTCTCTAATTCTATCTTCTTGACCCCTTTCCCGATCTATAAACGGAAATCCGAAAGCAGGAGACTCTGCATATCTCTTTTGTTCAATTAGGGAAGAACACGATTTTCGATATTATACAATTCCTCTTCTAGTTTTTAACTTATAGACTTTTTGATTGGGCAGGCGAAGTATACTCCTAAGCTAACATTTTCGAACAAGGTCCCTTTTTATTAGAATAGGTTAAGCATGTCTCCTAATTTCATTTTATGTATATAAATATTGTTTTAAATTACCTAGTCAAGGCCCTCCCTATAGCAATAGCAAGTTAAGGAGCTTCTACTCTTTAAATTATGAAAATGTTTCCGTAACGTAATAGGGCACCCGTTTAAAAAACAAATTATCATGATCGGGAAAGCCGCGGATCTCTCATTTCATATAGTGTGCTACATGTAACATAGGGTATATACTATATACACCACAGATAAATAAAAAGGAACTCAATTTGTACTGTTTTTACCCGCTGAGTGACTAAGTTAACAAACCAGCATTTAAACTTAAGTATTCTCTTTTTCAAAGTTCGGTGTTTGGCTAGATCACTTACTTTATTTATTAGGGAAGATTTTCACTCGATAATTTTCTGTTTTCATATTCTTTGAAAAGACTTTAAAGCACTCAATAAAAGGGTGTCGTAAATTTGTGATTCAAGTAACTTGTGAATAAAGTGGGATTCTTCATAGCAAGATAACTAAACTAGGAAAACAGGACTTGAACTCACTTCCGGTCTGAAGTGAGGTGTTTTAACGGGTAAAGAGCCTTAACTTGGTAGATAGTTGATATAAAGATGCCTATTCTTTATACTTGCTTTCGGGAGTTAGAAATGGGGATCCTTGTTTTTAGCTGGGAAGGGAACAGCATACTCTTCCTTTTTTTAAGTGAATACTTCTAAAAAGAGTCCCTTTCTTTTTGCTCAAATATGCTTAAATAAGTTTCGAACCTAGCGCCCCCTCGATCGTATCCTAATTTGTAGAGAAAACTTGATCTTAGTAAAAAAAGAATCTAGGAAAAGGGCCGTTGTTATTTCATATCCATAAAATCTTCCAAATCTCCACCAGGTTTAGGTGTAGCGGGGGTGCTTGTTAAAGTTGTACTAATCTAATAAAGTAGGGGAAACCCCTTGCAGATATGGAATAACTTTCTTATATGGTTTATACGACAAAAAGGTACAGATAGGAGTCTTTACGGAAGTTTTTCTAACAAAAGCTTTAAGAAATCCTGGCTTTCTTATAGATATCTAGTAACTTTCAATTTTCCAACCTATAATATAAGAATCTAAGGAGTAAACTGTTCTTGTAAAACCGAGCTTACTTTAATTTGACTTTGAGATTATGCTTTATTGGGCAAATAGCAGAAGGGATCGAATCTAGCATAATACAAGATAACTAAGAGCTACGGATGTTTTATCCTTACATTGACTTTCCCGATTCCCCTTTATCTAGGGATAACTCGCTTTAGTTAGACGTTTTAATACATTTTTTAAGGCTACGGATTTTGTACTATAAAAACGCTTTTAATTTCCTACTTAGGGGTTTGTTTTTTCCCGCAATCTCTTTTACAAAACTTTCCCAGTAAAAAGCAGCCTAAGCATCCCTCAGAACTCCTCCTTTTATATACCTTGAGGGGAACCCCCTTTTTTGTCTTACGTTTCGAACGAAATTTGTCCTGAGACAACCATTATAAAAAAAAGGAATCCTTTACTTGTAGCTATACTCTGGGGTCGAGAAGCTGTTCCTATAAGAAGGAATCCCGTATTCTAATCATAGTGAAAAAATCAAACTCCCTTAGAAATTTCGAAAAGGGGCTGAATATACGCTAGGTATTAAGTATTTGTACCGGAAAAGACCTTGCTAAGTTAAAGAGAGGTAAACAAGTCTTTTTTTGTTCAAAATACTCAATGACCGGGACTCCTTAAAATATGTAAGAATCTCAAAAGGTCTAAGCTAAATCTATAGGGGGCCTGTAGTTACTTTATAGAAAGTGCTTTCGGGGCGGACGCAACAATCTCGGCTCCCTACTTGTACTATAATTTGTTTCAGTTCTCTATACCTCATGCGGGATAATGGAAATTCCCATGCTAACAAGCTTTCTGGGCAGGATACTCGTTTATTTATCTAACTCAGGCTTCATTATTTAATACCTAATTTGGAAATTCTGATCTTTACTTGCAAACTAAGAGTTTTTGTTGTAATTTGTTCCTTCTGCAAGAACTTTCCGCGGGAATTATACTTAACATATAAATTTAGTATAGGTTCGTACTAATTTTGGAGTTCGGGAATACAGTAAAAAGTGAAATCTGGAGAACTTCTTACGAGGATAAAGGGCTTTGAGGTGTTGATCTGGATACACAATAAGAGTAGATTCTTGACAGTTGACTTTCCCATATGAAAATTATCAGCTAACAGGGTTTAATAATAATGAACGAAACTATCCCGCCCCGCTAGTGGTGATCCTAAATTCTTTAGAAAGGCGTTTTTTACTACGGTCAAAACCTTAAATAAGGATTTTGCAGATTTGAACCTCTGCTTTTCTTGTCGATAAGTTGTCGTTCTAATTTCAAATTCTAAGTTTGTTGTTTATTTAATACGAATACGTATGCTACTTATTTCTATATTAAGCGCTTTCCTTCTTCACGAAGGGATTTTAATAAGACACCAAGCTCTAAAATCCAAATTAGCAGCTTAAGATGGGTCCTCCCGCAAGAGAGTAAGTTCTACCTTTAACCTGTCCTATACAATAAAGGGGTAAGGCTACTTTAAATGATATAGACGGATTACCCCACGACTACTAAAGAAACTTTCGAACACTATGTAAGAACCTCGTAAGTAACCAATAGTAATTGTAAAAGGGTGCTCTTAGCTAAACTAGGGGATCCTAAGAGGAGGGCTCCCTTAATTAACTAGGAGTTGGATGTTTACATAAATCCAGAAGTTTCCAAGTCAAGGTTATAATTAAGCTGTATACTTTTTAGAAGAGCCTAAGGAAACTTTTAGTGATTAAAAACACAAAAGGGCAATTCGGGGGTACGAATCAGAAATTAGGTTCTACCCTTAAATTTACGCAGTTAAAGCATTTTATTCTAGTCTAGTATTTGGCAAAATAGAGATGTTTTCTTAAGGAGTTAATCTTTTTAGTTTTCGAAAAGCTAAAATTAAGTATTGATTTATGTAAATATAGTACTTATTTTATCACAATTTTGATTTGCTTCAGTAGGAATGCGTAGCTATAAAAAGTCTTCCCAGAAGAAATAACAAAGTAACGGATAACGTCGGCTTCTCGACAACGTGAAAGTTTTACAAAATATAAAATTTTGAGCTCTTAGTCTTAGATAGGCATTCTGCTTTAGTGAAACTCTTTTGTTCATTCAAACCAAATTAGAAAGAGGTCCTAGTAAATCCAGTAGTGAGGCACAAAGAAGTATAAAAGCTGTATGAGATAAAGGAGTTTTTAGAGAAAATTCAAGTGAAAGAAGACTTTAGAAGCTTACAAAAAGCATAGCTCGAAACTGTAGCGTAACACTTACTGCGATAAAGACTTTTAACCAAATAAACCTGGAATCTTTCCTATTATCTTCCTTGTAAAGTCAAAAGCCAGCTCATTTAAGAACTCAGGGCAGGTGACCCACCGTACTAAGTACAAAATGCTAAAAAGTTTTCACAATTCGAAAATTTCCGTTCTAAGTAACTATAATAACCACTAGAATTTTTACAAAATTACAGAAGGTTAAAAAATAGAAAAGTTTTTGTCGATGTGGAGCCCCCAGCTGGGTATTCCGGGAGTAACAAGTTAAACTTATATAAGGCACTTGCTTTAAGAGCGGAATCCTACGTACTGTAAAGGAATCCCTTTTTATTCGAAGTAAAAGGTAAAGTTATGTTACTAACTAAGGAGTTTCCTCGCTTTGTTGTATCTTCTTTCTTTTTTCCTTCTTATACTAAGTAGGCCTTTTTAGATACAAATAACAGGGTTTTAAAGCCTCTGATTATGATAAATATCCGGTTTTTATATAGCAATTACGTCGTATTAAAGTCCAGTTAAATCTGGATTCCTTGTTGAACTTCTCCTTTTTATTATAAAGCAGGTATAGGTCTTACTACTTATAATTTGAGAATGGGTCCCTTTTATTAAAAATAAGCCAATACAAACGGCTATAACATGCTTTTCTTAAGCAGTTGTTTTGTGTAACCCTCCCCACTAAATTAAAATACTAAAAAAAGGGACTCTTAAAGGTCTTATAATCCATAGCCTTTATTACAGTTAAGCAAGGTAAGCCCTCTCTCAAACAAAACTACCGAACAATGTCTTATCAAGTACTCAATGTAGGATTGGATTCTTCTCAACAATGCATCGTGTACAATAAGCCTTATAGAAGAAAAAGACTTAATTACCAAAAAATTACAATATCCAAAGCACAAATAAACCGGTTGTTTCCGTACTTACTAGAACTGTAGGCATAACATAGATAAGAAAATCCGTACAGTCCTAGCTACAAGTACAGGAGTGAGGGAGGAGGGTAGCCTACTATTATATTAAGAGTAGGGATAGAAAAGCTAAGGCAGGTAATAAAATTAATTCAGCTACAGAAAAAAGTACAAGTAATACCAAAACAAGTAAGTATAAGCTACAAAAAGATAGGTAATACAAATAGGACAACTAAGACTCCTATCGACACTGAGGGATAGACCTAAGAACGGGTATTAACTTTCAAAGTACAGAATAGGAACTCTGAGATCAAGACTCTAATCTAATTAGGAAGAATTTGCAGATAGAAAAAGTTGAGTACATAAGATTTTGACTAGGTTTCTCATTACGAACATTGACACTAGAAAAAGAATTTGATAGGAGCTCCTTAATACTCTTATATAAGATATAAAGAATGTAAGAAGAGGTAGACTAAGACAACTAAGCTAATACAGAAGTACAGTAACACTAGGGCTGCAGAAGAGTAGCAAAGTAGGGCAGAAAGGTCCTAATGTTTACTATACTAATGAGGAAAAGTTTAAGGACTACTATAACTCTAAGGCTATTACTTTAATTGGGGGTTGAGTGTACCTGTATTTTTGGTAAAGTTTCTTCTAAGGGGTCCTTTGTATAGTAAAAAGCAAAAACTGTGCAGGAAGTTTTTGAATATCTTTCTACTTAGAACCTCTTGAAAAAGTCCGGATTGTCATTAGAATCTCAGAGGTTTGTATACTTATATTCTACTCCAAATTCCTGGAAGCTGCAATTTGACTATACTTTTTCTATTTATTCATTTCTTAGACCCAGCTCCTTTTACCAAAAATCAGACTGAAAAGTCAAGAGATGTAAGATGCCCTTTTTTATACCCATAACTTAAGTTTAAATTCAAGAAAGAGAAGCCGAGTCCGCTAGACAGGCAAAGGGACCCTTGTTACTAAAAAGAGTTTTGAAATGAAAATCTCTGCTTATTTTTATCCAATGCCGTGCATCTACTTTGTAAGGCCCCTTTTCTGGGGAAGGTTGTAGCCTCTTGACCAAAAGCAAGCTACTTACAAACATGTCCTAAATAACTAAAGCTCTTACCCTTAAAACTTCTTTTGGTATCATATCTTAGAAAGCTTGTGCTTGGTCTACTAAAAACTTCTAATAATAGCAAAGAATCCCCTGGAAGCCGATAAAAACTTAGTAAATAAAAAAGAAGGGTTTACGAGAGCTAGTATAAAGAGCCAAAATTCCCGCAAGGGGGACGGGGTATATTTAGGGGTTTCTAATAAAAGTACAAAAAGAACTTTCCCTAGAGTTTGTTTCTGAAGTTACTACCATATATATAAAGATCTTACTTTCCTATTTCGAAAGGGTTTTTTCTAGTAAAGAAAGGGTATCGAAAATCTCCGGAATTAAGGGCAATGAAAGATAAAAAAATGGGCGGCTGGTATATACTAATAAAATGAAAAGTCACTGTTTACTTTTTGGGTTACAGTTTGCGCGTAAGTGTAAGGGGTTCCTTTCATGTACTCTACCTTTCTAGCTTTTCACAAAAGAATGATTTTCAGTAAGAGCGCCCTTAATTAAGTTCAGGCAATTCCCACGCCTTTAAAAAGAGTTAATATATAATATTATGCTTAGTTATTATGCCGAATAAAACTCCTCTGGAACAAGTCCCCGTTATCCTTTATTTTGTTTAGCAAGCTTTTCCTAAATCCAGTCGCGGCGATTTGAGGGTAACCTAGAAAATAGAGAATTCTTCTGTATTCTTTCTTTTTTTCAAGGTATAATAAGGATCCAAAGGAGATTCTAAAAAGGAAAGTTAAGGGCTTTTATAACTCTATGCTATCAAGTAACGCAAATCAAATTCATAGTAAGCGGGCTTCCTTTGCGTACTAATTAAATATTTTCATAACATAATAAGGAAGTACTCAAGGTGTCAAGTATCCCTTTTCGAGCAGATTTTAGTATATAGGAGCGGCTTTATAGGTTTTATCCATTAGAGAAGGAACACCTTTTATAAGCAAGTGTATTCTATATCAGGTTTTGAACCTTAATTTTATATACGGAATTTCGCACATCTGCTATATAAATTCCTATAGTTTTTGAAAAGTTAGTCTAGAACCCCTTGTATTATTCAAATGGACCTCTTCGCTTAGCGTAAACAAGAAGTTAACTCGCAATAAAATGAAACGGAATTTACAGAAAGCTCTTATTGAGAAAAAGGAAACCCGCCCTAAGACTAGAGAGCTCGCTTCTTTAGAAAAAAGAAAGACATCGCCTACAGAAACCTTGAAGATATGCCCCTGACCCCCCGCTTACCTACTGGATTCCTGTGTAAGCACTTAAACCGAGCAGCTCATTAATGTCGTCTAAAAGTGTCGCTTAGGACTCTGTAAGTCTTAACTGAGCAGGATTTCCTTTTAAGTAGTACTTAGGAATATAATAAGGTTTCATAGTCTGGATCAGGAGTTAATTAGAAAAACTTTTACCTATCCTTTACATATTTATACTCCTCCCTTTAGGAGGTTCCTATATCTTAGCAGCGAAAAAGTAAACTCTAACCCTGAATACTCATTAATAGTAATCTTTGAATTTAGGTCCGTTCCTATAACAACGTGTAAATACCCAATCCATAGCCGAGAAAAAGTTGGATAGACGATTCCTTGAGCTCCCCTTACTATTTACATAGTAAGAATTTCTTATATAATACCAAAAAAGAAAATATCTATAGTAATACTGACGGATTTTCATTTTTAGTTGATACAGGTAATCCCTAGGAGGAGGCAACACACAGCACTTAAATTATACAGGGGTACTCCCACCTAAACTGACTTATAAAAAGGAGAAAGCACCTCTTGCCTAAGACTAGTCCTAGATTTTGAGTAATTGACAAAAACAAAAGGGAACTTTTTCTATTTGTTGATTGAATAGATTATCCTCAATTCTTGCCGAACCAGTAGCAATTTACAGACTTAATTTAAAGCAGGGGCATTGCAATCGGGTTCCTGCCTTGCTTAATACAACTTGACTACTATTTCTGAGGATCCAGTATGGAATAGCTAGTCAGATTTTCTATATTCTATATAAGATTCCCTTATTCTGGAATTGTCAACTTCGTCTGGTGAGATTGGGTACTCATATTCTAACTAATTTAAATAGAAAGGGTATACTGTTCCTTCATTTACTTAAAAAGGATGTTTTGTTAAGGTCTTTTGAACCAACGCATGTCGGAACAAATGGGTCTTGGTTTGATGTGTAAAATTCCTTCGGAGTCCCTTAATAATACTTACTACTAATACAAAAACTGTGCTCTAAGTCAACTTACTACGCAGTTTAGCACACAAAGTTAGCGTAACTTTTACTATACTATATAAGTGATTTTTAAAGGTCTTATTCCTCGGTAAATTCCAGTGGAAAAGTACATAGTTATTGAACTAAATTACGAATTTCTTTCGAATTCTGGTACCAACAAAGCTGCCTAGGAAGACTCTTTTTTGTAAAGAGCTAGACAATCTTTCAGGGGTTAGGAATTCCGATTCATAATGGGACAAACCTTAAAAATAAGCCAGATGCAGATAACTTCCCTCTGAAACAATTACAAGTAAGAGACAACCTCACTTTGGATCAAAATTCTTTCTTCCCTTTCTTAGACCCGGTATAGTATTATACTAAAGTTCTTTCCTGAAATGCAGTCTAAATTAGGGCTAAATCCGGGATAGAATCTAGAACTACTTCTCTTTCCTTCCTCTTTTTTGTCTTCTAAATATTGCTAGAATGGTGCCTTGTTTAAGAGTCTTTTCCGTTGCGACGGGAACAAACCAGCAAGTATGTAATCAGTTACCTAAACTCACTGAGTAAGAAACAGAAAGAGCTGTTATATAAGTCTACTCATAAAGGAAAGCAAAAGTAAGGGAAGTGCAAGCTTGGTACTCATTTTGTTAAAAGTGAGAGGAGTAAGAGCTTGGGGAACTCTGAACAAAGTGAAGAGGGAGGCTTGTTTGGAGTTTGAGTGGTAATTCAAGATCAAAGTCTAGAATCCAGTATTTCAAGCTAGGAAATGGATCCGATCCTCTATAACGAAAAAGGGGAGGAATCTTAACAAAAGGCAAGTTATCTTGTCTTTGTTTCTAGTTCAGTAGGCTTTAAAAGAAAAGGTTTAACAGAAAGTGAGCGGTTATATTCTTTTTAGTTTTAGTATTTGGAAGTAGTTAGAGCACCGGTTAACGTAACCAGCACGGCAAAGGTTCGAGTCGAGTCATTGCTGTGAATCCTCTTGCTGCTGGTAATCCTATTGCATTTATTGGATCTTGTTTCATCCTCATTAAAAGAAACCCGACATAGCTCTAACAAGGAACTCGCCGATCTTTGTTTAGTGCTTACTTTCCTCTTTCTTACCGAGTTGAGACACTCCGTTTACCGTTTTTCTTTTCTCCTGATCTAGTCGGGGTAGAGTTTTTCGTTTAAGTTAAGGGAGTCTTGTAGGTGCCATTACCTATTTTACAAGGTTTCTTTGATAAGAGAATTTGGTCGAGAATGGTTGCTCTAGAGTTTTCACAGATTAGGTTAGCTTCAAGTTGACTATAAAATGGGTTTTCATTATTCCGGAGTTAGTTGATCGATTAAAGTAGGAAGTCATACTAGCATTCGCGTGTTCCTTATTAAGAATAAATAACCTCAGCGTAAATAGAGTCCGTTTAATCTTGGAACTTGAAAGATAGTAATACCGTGCAGAACCCCAAAGTGTAACTTCACAAAGTATAAAAGAGCTTGGTTAATAAGGAGGGCTCTAAATGAATCTATTACTATTAAAATATTACTTAGTAAATGGTGAGGTATGATTTAATTCACGTGATAGAAACATACTTTTGACTTTTCTTATTCATCAAAAAGACAGGCTCGATGGCCCTGTGTTTATTATAAAATCGTATTAGCTTCTTGGAGAAGTGCTCCTATTTAACGTATCTGACTTAGAAACGTTAGTATGTAATCAAAAAATTTCATTCTTTCTTCGAAACCTTGTCTAGATTTATATTACTTACTTGCTTTGTTAGGAGCTTTATATGAGCTAGGAGAGAGTTCTGTATTAATTACATTACCTGTACCTTGTTGTTTATTACTTCTTAGTATTAGTATAGGAAGTAAGATAGGAAGTGCTACAATATGCTGCTTATGGGGCTTATAGGTTACTGTCTTATATTGTTGTTATAGGCTTATAGATTGTATTAGATTTTTAAGGTTTAAGAAAGAATTCTTAAAAGTAAAGACTTTGTGTTCCTCTGGTTTCAGGTTTCCAATTCCTGGAAAAAAGTAGTAAAGTCATAAAAGAGAGTTCTAAAAAGCCTTAAATATCTTTTCCCAAATTTCTAGATTAAAGTGGGTTTCCTTTATTTATATAGTAGTAACTACAGGGAACAATAAAGGGAGCAAGGGAGGCACTTTCATTTCTTTTTAGGTAATTACTATAGGAATAATACTAAGACGAATAAGATAAGTCGAGGCTGCAAAGAATACAAATGAAGGGGATTGGTAGGCATAAGAAAATAAGCAATAACAATAGTTCTAAGGAAAAGGGCAATAAGAGTACAAAGGCTCGGAGAGTTTTTAGGTTAAATATGTAGATAGGTGTAAATCCTCTTACAGGTAATGGTTTTAACAAAGATTTCTACAGCGATTTAAGTTTAAAGAAGAGGGACTCGCTTTTAAATATGAATATTAGCTTTTTACTTTTCCAAGTTCTGAACAGAGCTTCTTGATGATACTTAACTATTCGCATTAATACAGTTACCCTAATTACTTCAAAATCCTCAGAAAGACAAAACCTAGTGAAATGGGTGCTAAACTTACACCTCTTTGAACAGCCTTATTTAATTGAGTAAACCAAAATTTCGTTTTACATAGTAGCACGTTATTTTGGAATTTTCATATGAGCTTATTGCAACCCCTTTCCTTGTCAAGAAAACTCTTACTCTAACTAGAAATACCCCGCGGGCTCTCTTTTTCATTTCAAGATTTTAAGTAATTGCAGAAAGACTGGACTTGGACTCTAATTAGACAAATTATACCTAGATAAAATGACTAGAGGAGTCCTGTTAGAACTATAGAAAAAGCAGAACTTGCAGGTTTTTTTCTTATCTATACTATACAAGCAGTGACTCTCGGTTGTTGGACTGTAACTAATATTTACTTGTAGTATTCCCTTTAGCTTTAGTTAGGGTTTAACCGGAAAGAACAATATCTCTACTCGGAGTAGGATAATCTAGAGTGAATGTTGAGGTAGATAGATTTATAAGAAGATTTTTTTTAGGCCGGAACCTTACCATTTTCCTGTTATTAAAAAAACACTCCAGGAGTCATAGGAGTCCTTTAGAAAGAATGAGTCAAACTGGGGAGACAAAAACCCCTTTTATTTTAGATTTTGCTTTATTTACAAAATATAGAATACCTTGATACATATAAATAAAAATTCCATAGTAAGGATATAAGGTAAAAAGGTTTAGTGAAAAATAGAAAATGCATGTCAATAAATAATAGAAGTACCGAAAAGAGCTCGCCAAAGTAACAAAAAACTAGAATCTCTCCCTACCTCAAAAGGGGGACAAGCCAACTACTACTCAACTTCACTCGGTAGTTAAGAATGCTTGAGACATAAAAACGAAAGACTCCTTGTTATCTCTTAGCTTTTAGAAGGGACATACTCATAGTCATTCACGTTAACTCAGGTTAATATTTAGCTCGTCTTCTCTTGAATTAGAAGGAAAAAGCCTCCTTTGAAAGAAAGAACTTAGATAGAAGCCTTTAAATGTCTCTAGATAGGAATAGCTTACTTTTATGTATGGCTGCTGAACTAAAGAAGTAAAGTTTTTTTAGTTTTACAAGGATGCCGAGGGTTCGAATTTTTTGGCGTGGGTAGGCTCTCAACTTTCCAACAAAACTTAGTATAGATCTTTTTCGAGTTTAGGACTATACACCCCTTTTTTATGGAAGAGTAGTGCTTGATTCATATGAGTTTGAAATCCATCCCTTAAGATTTTTTATTACCAGGATTCCTGGATCAGCACATTTGGTGAGATAAGTAAAGTTTTGGATAAGCATATCTTTGTTACTTTAGTTCTCCTTTTAGTGAAATACCGCGGAGATAGGTAGAATAAAAGCCTTGTGGGTAAGTATCCTTGACTATATTCTAAAAAAGAGGGAATTAAGATAGACCCACTAGTCAAAATATATAAAAGATTCTTAAATAAGGAATAAGGAGAAACTAAGCGACGAAACCCCTCTGCAATTCTAGAGATCCCTGACTTATCTCAACTAATTAAAAATCCAAAAGCTGTATGCTAATTCTGGGTTATTTGTCAGTTTTAGAACCAGTTTCTCTGCTGGAATACTTACCGGATCCTGTGCAATACCCTTTCTTCAAATTAGAAAAATTTTTTACCTTCGCGTTTGCCTAATACCCGTCCCTAGAGAATAGATAAATACAGGAACTCTTTCTTTTAGAGTTCTTATCCGGGGGCTCTTTTTGTTGAACATGTATCTCCCGGATTCTTTCAGACTTAAAGGCTTATAATAGAATTTTTAGTTAGCAGGATACTTATAAATCTAGGGTAGAACCTCATAAATTTATAATAAAGTAAAGGAAACCTTAGTTAAGGACATATAGGACTGCTACAAAACTTGCACCTATACAGGAGCTTAAGTCTATTTTAGCAGCTGCTCGCAAACAAAATTCCCAAATATCAGGAATACCAAAGAAAGATAAGACACCTTTACTAAAACCTGATAGAGAAGTACTCACCTAAGGCTGAAACTCCTTATTTCTCCTCGCAATACAAGTCACAATAACTAAAGTAAAGACAATCTGTTTATGTTATCAAGAGTTACCCGCTTCCTGGAACACCTTTGCCTTCTATTTAGATCGGAATAGCACTCTAACTCTCTAATGCTTGCTCCTTCTTCCTTGAACAAAGAGACTCAAATATCTCTTATATTATAAAAAATCCTTGGAATATACTCTCACAAAAGAAGTTTGCTTCTCTCCATTGCCTACAGCTTAGACATGAAATGAGAGTTCTCTATTCTAAAGAAGATAATCTGGTTTATGTTATACCTTTGTCAATACTGTCAATACACTTACGAATCGGAAGAAAGCTCTCTATCTAATAACTTGCTTACCCCCGATTGCAACAGACTACCTTCCAAGATCTATATCTTGAAACTCCTTACTAGATCGGAAAGCTCTCTCTTTAAGACTCGGAAATAGAATTCATCTAGTTTAGGTACAAAATAGTACTAGACATACATCCTTCTTGAAATACCCGCAATCCCTACCATCTCTTAACACCTGCTTACAAGGAATCACAGAAACAAAGAAGTCCCTTAGATCTGTTAGAACTAGAATGTATAATCTAGCGCATTTCTTGGATTTAGAGGGTTCCTGCAATGACAATGGATAATTAGTACTGTCAAGCCCTGGATGAATAAAATTCCTCAATTGACAAGTTTGGATTTAGATGTTTCCCTGGTAAAGCTATAGTGTACATAATAAGAAGTAAACCCAAAACTAACACCTGGAATACATGCACATGAAGGTAACCCGTCGAACCTAGATTTATCTTGTCTTACATCCTAATCAGATAGTAAAGTAAAATACCATTACTAGAAAAGCTGTGAGAGGTTTAATGGGAAACACAGAAACCTGCTTCTATTGATTGGTATTCTAAAGACTCATATCATATAACCAATAACTGATTTAAGCATTACCATATCCTAAAGCTAAGGAGAGCTATGAGTGCTAGAATGGATAACAGAATTGTTTTCTTATTAAGTCC
The DNA here is from genome assembly GCA_036897445.1 of Pelargonium tetragonum. Taxonomy (NCBI): domain Eukaryota; kingdom Viridiplantae; phylum Streptophyta; class Magnoliopsida; order Geraniales; family Geraniaceae; genus Pelargonium; species Pelargonium tetragonum. The sequence goes on from JAYMTL010000023.1 coordinate 44,715, forward strand.
TCATCTTTTGCACCGAACTGAGGAAGTGAAGTCGTCCAACAATACAAAGAGACAATCTACTAAGATAAGGAGTTGAATTACCACAGCAGGGGAGGCCTGATTTTCCCCTTCTCGGAGGCGGTACTTAAACAAATAAGGGACCTCTTTTAACCTCTACTAGTATGCTTAGTTTGGGATGAATGGAATGAAAGAGCTGCTTAAGCAAACGTAACTAACTTATTCTAAAGACTAGGAGCTTAAGGCACGACTGAGACAAAGTACAACTCAACAGAATACCTAAACAAAGTCCAAATAGAATAGGTGCAAAATCTGGGTCAGAACAGAATGAAAGGTCACAGTTCTGAGTAGAAAAGTTTAGAGTAGAATAAGCAAGTAGCCAGCTTACTTAATCTATTTCTCACAACAAGGACAAGGAAGAGTAAAATACTGCTGTAACTAAAACAAATTGAGGATTCCAAATACAAGTCAGCGGAAGAGAGCTCTCTGGTCATCTTAATAAGTGTTGGGTCAGGCACTTACAAGATGTAATGAAAGCTTTATTAATAACTAAGAAAGGTTACCATACACATAAAATAGAAAGAAATAGGATTAGAATCGATGGTTTTACATGTCGAACGATGTTGTTTTAACTAACTGAGAAAAGGATAAGGTATTTCACGATATTCTATCTGGACAATTTCACTTTACTAGAGCTTTCGTACAACCAAAGTGTTTCTTACTTTGGAAACTATACAACCTATGTGTTCTTTCTCGATCTATATATTGATTAGAAATTCTTGACTAGAATTCACGGAACTTAAATTAGAACCAATGTCCATAACCTAATTGTTTGATTGATTACATCAATTGTCATAACTAAGTCTTACTCTAAAAGGCATCTACTAAATACCTTAGAAAAAGTTATAGACAACGGAAGTGCAAATTTGAAGTTTATTTATCTAAGTGATTATAATCATGGAAAGAAAGGCAATATTCTAATAATTGGAGGGTTTTGGAAGCAATTGGTACAGAATATTTCATATTTTATCCGAAATTCACGAGTTTGTAAAATACCTTTTTTTTCATCAAGTTTACAGAGGGAAAGCAAGACTGAACCCGTGCCATCAGCTACGGATAGGACTCTGTACTAGATAGAGGAGCTCCTTTGCCTAATCTGTTAGCAATTCTTAGGACTCTACTATTCTTGTAACTTTTCTAACACCTCTGACTGAATGAAATAGAATCTGTTCCTAGCAATACAACTACCTTTCAGAACAACTAGGAAGAATTAATATTCCTTCTGTTCAACCTAAAAGAGCTGTCTTACTGTCAAGCAATTAATCGGTAAAGCTCTCTTTCTACTGTTCCTTCAGTCCTAAAATTCCGAGAGTCTTCCTTCACTTCCAAGTAGACAAATAGAGATGCATTTAGCTTAGCAGCCTTCCGTAAGATCAAGAGCAAGTGTTCTAGTTAGGTTAGATAATCTAAGAAATAGAATACATTGCATTAAGACCAGGAATGGACTTCTCCTCAAGCTACAATTGTTCTCTCGCATAGTAAGCTCTCTGCAGTCAATTGACCTGAATTGAATGAGCAAGACCCAAAACTGGTTCAGGAAATGTTGACATTGCCAAGTTAAGACATAAGGTAGAACTAATAAGAACTAAGACTCGGATTTCTAAAACTCTGTTAAAGTGAATCTGGTTTATGTTATGTGGTTTCTGTCTAAAACTCCTTTACTAGAGGAAAGTTCTTGACAAGAATACCTATTAGCTCCCTCTAAGCTCATGTATCACTCAATTCTCTGAAATATCATATATTTGTTAATCCTTAACTGTCAAACTAACAAGACTATATAAGGGTAAGTTCTTCGCCTACTATACACAAGGGTCTTTTTTTACTCTGATTCCCAATACTAGGAAAGCTACAATTCCTATCCTATAGTTTAAGTCACATATTTTTATCAGGAACCGGAATACTTCTTTACCGGCCTAGTCTGTTACAGGTTTAGCTTCCATTAGCAGAGAAGATATTTTGACTCATTTACAAGAACTGGAGATTCAGAGGTTCCTGGAGAAATAGTACAGTCTCCCAAGGACTAAAATACCAATCCCCAAAAAGACTTGTTAAAGCTACAAAATACAGCAGAAAACAACTTTACTAGTAAACAACATAAGGAAATTCCATCTGAAACTTAGTAAGTAATTACAAGTACGAAATCTTTCTTAATACAAAGAAAGAAGAATAACCCCGAAGTTGTTATCCAAAGGCCCCTTTTATTGCCTGTTTAGGTACTCTGGTTTGTTTACCCATATTTAACTCATAAAACCTTAGTTTCTTATTAGTTCCAATTCTTTAACCTTAAAAAAAAGGAATCCTTGAGCCACGACTAGAACTATTACTACTTCTTATCCAGATACTAAATACAAGTATATAGAACATGAAGGAATTCGCTTTATTGTTAAAACCTTTGCTAAACACCCTATACTGTACTGTCCAAAAGAGCTACAGAAGAACTAAGACAAAAAACAAGGAATACTCTTATCTTCGATACCTTAGCCTGCAATGAATGTCAGCTTACATTTAAGTGGATTGGATTATCTGGTTTACATACAACACAAAACTACAGGAATACCCTATAGCGTTGCCTTAGCTTCAATTACATCCTGTTAGCCGGCTTACTAAGATCAAGAGGGAAAATGGGGCTTAGTTCTTAGAAGAAATCTTCCCTTTTAGAGAATCTAAAGAATCTTGCACCAGTTTATATAAACTCTTATTGCCGAGGTACCCTGTAGTTTGTACATTTGACTCAGAAAATTGGGGATTTCCTATACTATAACTCCTTACATTTCTACTTTGAGTCTATCCTGTAATGCTACGAGACCGGATTTCTTGTAAAACTTATTTCTTTGAAACCACTTTACTTAACTAAAATCAAAGTATCCTTTACATTATAACCAACAGCAAAAAGGTACCTAAAAGAAACTAATTTACCCATACCTTAAAGGACTTTAGCTTAAACTCTTTATTATCTTCCCGAACCGAAAAATCTTAAGCAGGAGAACCCGTGAGCCTAAAAAAACTCTCAAAAAACTTAATAAAGTAACCCTGAATTGACTATCCAGAGTGCCTAAAAAGTTTACACTACTTACCAAATTGAAGCTTTTGGAGTCCTAATATATGCATGCTTTAGAATTCATCGAGATACTAGAAGAGAAAGAATTACCCTTCATCTTGGCTTGACTGCCAACTATAAACAAAAAAAGGATACCTATTACCAGGAAAACCTGGATCCATACTCATTCCCTATTTTAAGAGGGCTTCGCAGAATGTCCATCATAGTTTCCTTCCTTATTTATTAAGTTTGGTACAGACCTGGCCTGGAACTTTCTACTATGCTTTAGTAAATCCTTATATTCTTTCATTTCTAAAACAGAATGAATCCTACTGGATATATAAAAGTAAGCAAATCCCCCTCTTTATAGAAAGTTTTTGCCTTTAAACAGCCTTACAACTATAAAAAACAGAACAAAACAAGGAATACGGCAACTCACTATTTTATATCTTTCTTGGAATGCCTTTAACCAAGACTTCAACTTTTTTAAATTACAGAATTTTATTTAGCATTTTCTTGAGAGCTTGAGAGTTGTACCTAATCTTAGTACTTAGAGAGACTTACCTAATGGTAGATTGATTAGAGTTATAATGAATGTAGAAAGAGTTTTCTAGTTAGTTAGGGTACTCCCTTATTGTACTTATTATGTAGTATAGTGTATTAGAGTAATCACCTTACACTCTAAGAGCTCCAAGAAAAAGGATCTAAAAGGAACCCCTTTCACTTGTGTTTACTTACTGGCAATTGAGACCTTTCAGAAGCTTACCTAAGGAATTGGATCTACCACAAACCCCCAAAGAAAGGAATACGGATTCCATTAGCTACACAATAAGCTAGAAAGGTACATCTTAGAGAGCTTTAAATTCCGCGGAATATATTTTATCTGTTGAAAGCAACCAGGATGAAAAAGAAAATACCTGGAAAACAGAAGCCTGCCAATTAACTTCTATCTGTTAAACTAATGGAACGCACTAACAAATAAAGAGGGAAATAAGCAACCCTTTTTCCCTGTTTTATACTGTAGAATTATTAAAAAAAGACAAACCAAAGTCTATCACAGTTTTCATTAACCTGCAAATATAGGAGGTTAGGGCAATTAAATTAGTAGTATGAAAGAATAATCAACCTCACACAATGACACCTCTACCGAAAAAAGGAAACAGGCTTCAACTTGAATTCAGAGTTCTTTACAGGAAACCCCCAAATTCACCCCTTTTATAAAAACCCTTACGAAAAAACCCGGGACTTGCCTTAGCCTCAGCCTAGACTAGAAAAACGGGAACCTCTAAGGAATCTTGTGAACTCTTCCCTAAAAAAAGAGTTATACTTATTATCAGGAACTTTAAGATTCAGAATTAAGGAACTTTCCTAAAACTTAAAATAGTTGATCTGACTTTTTAATAGAACTACAAGACAAGGAGCTCCAATACAATAGATATAGAATTATGATTATGACTTTCCTTATGGCGATGACAGCTTTCCATGAATAACCCAGAACACAAGAAGACAATTCAGATAGTTCTTTCCTAAACTAGAAAAAAGGGAATAATATCCGGGAACGGATTAGTATAAGAATACCAAAGCTACAAGAGTTACAAGTCTTTATTTAATTGAGTTCTTCTATAATTACTTAATATCAGAACCTTTCACAAGAACTAAAGGTAATAGAATCTGTATTCAGTTATCCACTGTCAAAGAATACAAATAGCTGCAATTCAGAGAGTAAGAAAATCCTAAACTATCTCAACTCAAAAGGATCTCAAAAAGAATATAGAAAAGTCTGTTCCTTGCTAGCAATACAAACCCAGAATACTGGAATAATAAGAAATCTTGAACTCCTTTACTTACCAGCTATCCTGAATACAAGAATTCCATGCATTAAGACTGAAACTCCTTTACTAGATCGAAAGAATGCACTCTCCCCTTCCTTTACAGCTTCCAAAAACCAAGAAGACTAAGTGCTTGGACTGCTTACAAGCAAGAGAATCTAAGAGAATCCTGTTTCCATTAAGAAAGGTTCCTATCCAATCATTTATCGGCTATAAACGATGCAATTCTCAAAGGATAAGGAAAAGCTTGAGAATAGCTAACACAAGGTGAATTAAAGGGGAAATGCTGGTTCCAGCACAATGAGTACAACCTGATGGACAAGTTAGGAAATTAATAAGTTTTCCTTGGTAAAGCATTAACAAAGAGCTTAGACTGTCCTATCAAAGAGAGTCTAATCCGTATTCTATTCTGTTATACTATAAGGATCGGCTTACAAGGACATTAGAACAACTATGAAGGAATACATTATTTAAGGACATTCCAAAGAATACAAAATCCATTTACAATTCTCTGTTATCATTCTATCAGATCGGAATCCAGCTCTCTAGCATCAAGATAAACTTTCCTTGCAAAAGAAATAGAATTAGGAACTTTCAAAAGAACAATTACTTAGAATTCCCCCTTTAGCTTTAGTTTAGCTGCAACATTCCCTTTCCATTAAGACTTATAGGATTACTTTGCTTGGCTCAAGAAAAAGAGTCTCTGTCAAGAATTAGAAGATGTTATTTGCCTGCTTAGACATGTTAGACATGAAAGTGAGAGTCCTCTAAGCTTATGTATCTATCTTAAACAGAATTTAAGTGCATTCCTCCAGTTCTATGCGTTTATCGTTAAGATGCATGCTTTAGAAATCCTTATCGAGATACTAGAAGAGGAAGAAAATCTCCTTTATTAAGGACATGAGATAGTATTCCGGAATGCTTTAGACAGACTAGAAAAGCATAGCTACCTGTTAATGGAACTTCCCTTTAAACCTGTCCTCACTTGTTCAGAGGAATACCGAAGAGAATGGGCTGTCAATTCCTATAAACCAAGAAAAATTGACTTACCGGAAATTCAAGACTCTCTTTATCCTTAAGTCCCCTCTAAAAAAAGGCAAAACATGGGAACAAACCCTTTACTTTAAAAGCTACTCTAACTTAAACCTTTCTAATAATTTCAGGGTTCAGGGATTATCCGGGATTAATAGAATTACAATAGAATCCTTTTCTGTAAATACTTCCAAGAAATACTAAATACAAATGAAAATTGAACTGAAGTTTAATTCTTTCTTTTAAAAAAAGTCTTTCCTTTGACTAATTAGTAGCTCTTAATTCCTAGAGTTAGTATCTATTCCGAAGTGGGCTTGCTCTTAAGAAAGACAGATATAGCTATTTCTTAACCTTCCTACACTTTTCTATTTGTGAATACAAGCCAATTGTAACATAGTACCCTGCTTTTGAAACCTTGACATACTTTTCCATTAACTGGAAAGAGTCTCTTTAGTTAGTTAGAACTAGTAAATAACTGAACTAGACCCTTTTTTTTTGCTGTGCTAAACCCCTGTTTAATGAATGACCAAATTCCATATCGTTCTTTGGTTTATTTCTAGGTCCTCTTGTAAGATAGATGGAGAAGTCACATACTCAAATACATAAAAAGGTGTCCTTGGTGACTTACCCTCGTTAACCAGGAAGATAAGAAAACTGACTTTACTCTTAGCTTTAGAGCTCTCCTATTCCCTTTAATTACTCTTTAGGTCTTTATTCTCATTATCCGGAATTGAAATTAGAGAGTAACCCTTACTTTTCTTCCTTGAATGCCTTAACTTAAACTGAAAAATTCTTACTATGCTTCGGTTAAGCTTCCCCTACTTATTCCTTGTGATCTTAGAGAAACAGACCTCTTAAGAAAAGTAGGAGAGAATCTTCCTAGCTTTTGCCTTTTTTAAGTTTCTCTTGCAAAAGGTTTTCTACTTTCGATTTATAGAATCGCTTGTACAAAATTTGGGACTACACTCTTATGAGAAAACTTATTGCATATTACTTTGGCTCGGGTTTGTCAAAAACTTAACTTGGTTAAGACAAATTAACACTGACCGGTTGAGTCTTTAAATTTAACTAAAGGGAGTCATACATAACTAAATCGAGTTTCCTAAGTTATCCGGGGCCTATATATAGGCCCAATTTTAATATAACATTAAAGTAATCCTTTAATAACAAAAATGACTTATATCTCTTTATTTGAGCACCTCTAGCAAGAGCTTTGCGCTTATTTGTATTACATATTTCGCGGTTCCCCTTTCAGTAAAAGTTTGGGGCTAAGCTAAGCGGATTTTTTTTGGATAAACAGCGAGTACAAATAGTCAAATTCTATTTGTAAAACAAGCCCTTTATCTTATCAATGTAGTACTACTAAGCCTCACGATTTCATTTTTTAAAAGCACTCAATTTTCAATGTTGTTCTTGTTTAGAAGGTTTCCTTACATACCCTACCCAGTGCACTCGTCAGTTATAAATATCAAGCATCAAGCTAAAGCAGCACGGGGCTCCACTTCAATCAACTTTGATAAAAAAAAGCTCTACTTATTAATTCTGCATACAGTTAAGGTTCCTTTTTTAAATTTTAATGCGAATTTTGTTGGTATGGAATTACTAGAACTTGGATAAATCCGAGAAGTGTACAGGTATCTAGCTATTCTATACGACTTCATTCAGAAGGAAATAACAAATAATTAGAAAGAAATTGTTAAAACTAAAAAGCTTAGAAGAGCCAAGGACTGCTTCGAGTTCATATTTCCCCCAATTGAATTTCCAGGGAATCCACCAGAGTATTACTTTGTCCTGTCGGCGGCAGCTTGAGTTAAGTATTTTTGAAGTAGCTGCTGGATGCACACTGCGTACGAGAATCTTGACCTTAGTACGGAGGCACTTAATAAGGGGTTCTTTCCTTAAGGTTTATCTGTTATTATTAGAAATAGGAGTTCCTTTAAGTAATTAAGGCATATCCCTCCAGCGGTTCCTTGTTCTTATTCAAACAAAGAGGTTACAAACCTAATAGATAATGAGTAAGTCCTTTTCTTCCCAACTTAAGTTATTAGGCATAATAGTAGAGTATAAAATTTGTATTAGAATTAGCTAGTATACAGATAGGAAATAAACCCGCAAATTTTGGTAGAGCACTTGTCCTCCTTTGTATTTTTTGTTACAACAGTGTTACTTAGAGTCCCCCCTTAGGAATAAGGTATCCTGTAGCTATAAACCAGGCTTTTTTACTTTATAACTATTTATTTTAAAAGCTCCTTTCTTTCAGTCGAAACGAAAGCAAACTATTCGAGCGGATACGGCGCCTCTGAAATAAGAGCAAAAAGAAAAAGCAGGAGTATTTCCTCATTGGCGGGCTCTTTATAAAAGTGGTTTTCAAATACCGATTCCGCTCGAAATTTGTATTACAAGGAGTAAAAAAGGGAGAAACTTAAAAAAGTTCTTTGCCTCGTGTTTAGGGTTGAAAGGTATAAAAAATACCCGGCAGTAATCCAACACATAAAGGAAATATATAACCTAAAACGGAACTAACGAAGGCCTGAAGTCTAGTGCAGCCTTATAGCAGGGGGTTCCTGCGATATAAAATTTAGGTTTTACTAGTAAATTAATTTACTTTTGATCTGTTTTACACCTTACCCAGCACTGGAATTAGAACCAACTTCGAAGTACCGTCCGCTTAAAGGGTAGAGTCTCTCGCTAGGATTGATATAAAGCAAATTGCTCTAAATATAAAAGAATATGAGGGAAGATTTTGTGTCTTAGTTTCTGTAGATAGCGTGGTCTTTTTAAAATAAAAATTTTAGTTTAGTCAACACATACAAAAGTAAAGAGAAAATTCCCGCTGGGTCCGTATTTAGTTCACTCGTTTCTTATTTATCATTTTATGACACACCTTTTCGAGGAATTAGACCCTTAAAACCTAAATAAAGGATGCGGAGCTTTTTTAGTTATAAAAAGGATTCAATCTGGTCTGGACTAATGAGAAGAAGCTTCTATTTTCTGAATAAAAACTAATTAATAGAGCGCTTGAATAGGTATAGGAATTCTGCGAGTTCAAACAAGTTAAAAGGACTCCGTATCCCTTGAATGAAGCTTGTTAAAGTAAAATAAAAAGAACAAATTCTTAATTTCAGATCCAGAATCTTAAGATTTTTTATTCTTCGGTCGACTTTGCTTTAGAATTACATAGTAAAGGGTCCTTTTATCAATATGAAAATCCCAAGTTCCTTAAAAGGGAGCGCTTTTATTTAAAGACATCTTTCGCAATACAGCTTAGGAAAAAAGCAAGTGTAAAATGTGGGTAATCCCTAGTTGATGTTAATAAGTTTGCTAAAATATTCTAAACATCCTGTATACGAAAAACTTTTCTGTACTAATACTAATTAAGAATAAGCGGAGATACCGGGCTGCGCTAAGCTAAAAACTGTCTAAGAGGAGCTATAAATCGCGTTCTCCTAAGTAGCATAGCACTTACCTAAGTAAAAAGTTAATGAATGAACCGAACTTCAAAAGGAAGCGATAAATATCGTACGGAAACTCCTAATTCCGGAAGTCGTCCAAGAGACTCTATTTTAAATAATCCTAGAAAGACCCCCTTTTAATTAATTTATAAAGCAAAAATTTCTACTTGTTTTTGAAAAAGGCAGACTCCTTTTTTATCGAGACACATCCCTGCCTTAAAAATTGACTGAAGTTTTTATTAATAAACTCTGTGGCCCAATTCCAGAAAATTACAAAAAGGGAATTCCGGAACTTGAATCTGGGTATATCTTGTAATTTCATTTTGCTCGAGCCCTCTAAGATAAGAATAGGGTCAGGTCGAAAACTCTTTTTGTTAGCCATAGTTTAGAAACTTAAGACTTAAACCCTTCTATCTTTCTTGCCTCTATTCTATTCACTTTATACTCTTTTATTTCAGTTTTGTTATGCGAGACCGCCCCCCTATCGCGTCTCTGATAAAACTATTACCAAGGACCTATCACTTTTCTTTATATATATATATATAACTTTTTAGAATTAAAAGGGGATAACTGCGAGGACCTGATACTTTACTAAGAAATAGTCACAGGAATGCTGTGGAGGTAAAGCCTATCAAGAGAGTCCCGAATTTTTAATTATAAATAGTTAAAGTTAAACTAAAAAATTTTTTAGCGGTAAATACATACTCAGTTTACTAGCTCTAGTCGGGTTTTTTAAAAATCTCCATTTACTTTGAATGCTTTATCATAAAAGGTAACTGAATTGGGTTACTCCCAACTAAGCTCTAAAATAAGGAAAATTTCTTTCCTTATAAAATAAAGGAATTTGAGGTTCCCTCTACTCAGGCAAAGCTACACCCTCAAGTCGTAAATAAAGCAATACTTGGCTTTTGTGCCTTGCTAATTGTTACTTAGTGGCCCCCTTCGTAAGCGAGTCTTACCCTTGAAAAGACTTTGCTGGAAAGTCCTTATAAGACTTACTTTTCAAAATGAAACTAAGACTTGAATGCAAATTTTCCTTGTATCTTAAGGTGCAGTTCTAAAACTATTTGCATAGTTTTCCTGTTCCGCAGGTTTTTATTAAACCGGGGGTGCTAATAAAAGCCTTTTTAATCAATGTTTTAATTCCTAATCAGAATGCTTTGTGCTATTGCCCCACACCGGGAATCTCTCAAGAGGGTCTAAAGAATGCTTAATCTAGTATTCTTAGCATTACCACAGGCATCTAATAAGATAAACCCCAGTTAATTATTGCAAATGAAGTATCCGCAATTACGTTGTCTTGAAATCTACAAAAAGAGAATTCCTAATACTGATAAAGAGGAACAATTTCTTCTCCTTTTTTAAAGCCTACCATACTAGGGAAATATTATAAGCATAACAGGGTATATAGCCCAATTCGGTATTTTCAATCTCTACGGGTATTTTTGACTTCATTGCAAAGGGGCCTTTTCCTTATTATTAAAATTACGCAAGTATAAATCTCGTTTAACAGGTACTCTTTACACACTAAATGAAAGTACAAGACAAGTGGATAAATTCCTATAACCAACCCAGTTAAATTTTCTTGAAAAAGACCCTAAATTAGCAAGAACAAGGACTTGGTTACAGACTTTAGTGTTTAATAATAGCGTATACTGAAATTCGATTCTTGTATAAATATATATAAATCTAAATTAGGGTCAATGATTAGAATTAAGAAAACGCGTGTGAGAAACTAATTATCGTGAATTTGCTGCGTGAGAAAGAACCTTAACACACCCCCACTAAAAAAAGAAAAGAGTTAAATCAATAAAAGGAGGCTGTTGGCGAAATTAACCGACTAAGGGTACTGTAAATCTACAAGGAATAAGGTAGTCATCCTTGCTACCTTTACTTTAAACTTTAGAAATTTACACAGTCAGAATTCCAGATATCAATTTTTGCTAGTCAAGAAGTTTCTGCGAACGGTCGCTTTTTCTCGGTTGAGGAATTGTGTAAAAATTCTGGGTTTAAGAGACGTACTTCTCTTTTAGGATTGGTAAGTTCTTGCAGGAGCCCCCTTTTTTAAGAGTAAAGTCGGATGGAAATTATAGCTGGAAATAAAATAAGTATTATTTACGTTTGGGTGAAAGAGGAAAGAAAGATAAAAGAGTTCTCTTGCTATACAGTTACAGTTTTTCCATTAAAAGCGGCGCTTGGTTACAAAGAAATGCTAGATATCGGGCAAATTCCAGTGCTTAATTAATAAGGAGGCCGTCATGTAAAGAGTCAATTCAAGTTTCTATTTTTTGTACTTCAAATAAAGGCAGTTTTACGAATACGAACCGGGTTCTCCTTCCTTTTTTCTTAGCAAGGGGTTTTCCTCATATCATATAAAGTGTAGCTATTCATTCCAGGTATATACTACAAATTCTAGAAAGGGAAGCTACATCCTACTTCTAAACTTTCTATTTTCAAACTATTCGAACCACTAACACTTGACTTTTTAGTACTTTGATCTAACTGAGTCAATCGATTCAAAGCTAAACTAAAATAAGAATAACTTCCCTTTCCCTTTGTTATATACAACTCAAATATAGAAGCTAGAAGTTTTTTCTTTCTATCTATTAGATATCTATCTGTGCCCTAGGACGGATTTCTAACATTGCGGATATCACATAAAATTTTCGGGTTTTTATATCTCTAGTAAATTGTCCGATTTCTAGGGATCCCGGTTGGGGTTTCCTCTTTGTATATCAATACTTTGAACCGAGCTAGTTTTATACTTTCTTGTGATTTGCAGATACCCTTGACTACAATTTTGTCTAGAAGCCTGTCCTTAAAGGGCTGGAGATAACTTATAAAGTCGGCCGCAAACAAGTTTATCCTTTGAAGTAATTAGTTTGCTGACTATAATTTAGGAGTTTGTATTAGTGTCCTTCTGTTAACGAAAGGTCAAACGTTCACTAGTGCGCATCTTCCGCGATCCTGGGTACGTGTTATTTTATTAGAAAATCTCCAAACGTAAATAAGAGCAACCCCAGTTTTTAGAAATCACAATCACATAAAGGGACCTCCTTAAAAAACTTATAAAAAGAAAAATAGATATTCGTTTGTATGTTTGACGGATGTTAAGTTAAAAAAGGGCCCAACTAAGCATTAGTAGGATGTAAAAAGACTCTTTAACAGGAAAGTCCCCGGTTCAACTTTTTTATTAAGGACAATCTATGAAATTAGTTACTACTGTTAAAACCTAGTTGTATTTTAGGGTCTATTTAGGTGGGCCTTGTGAACGGTAAGAGAAAGCCCCTTTTGAGGCATTTAACACGTAAGGCATCCTTGTCGAATACTAATACCTGACTCTAACTTTCATGAACTCCCGTCAAAGGGTGCTTTTTTATAAATAAAGAACTCTTGTTGTATACTTTTACATAGCTTACGCGCTGGGTCATCCCAAAAAATCTTCCTAATAAGGTGCCTCTTTCGCTTTATACGGGTTTCCCCTGTAGAATAATAAAAAAATCTTAGAGGTAGTGACATAAGGGACCTGTTTACTACAAGATTTTGAGATGTTTTTCCTATCTAGGGTCTCGTTTTATTTGAATACTATTTATCCTTTTAAAGTCAACCCAGGTATAGCAGGGACCTAGTATAGTTTTATTCTATTTCAAGTCAGGAAAACAGTTACAAAGGTTTAAATAAAGAAAGCTCAATACTTTTGATGATAACTCTGCCCTTGAATATCTAATTAGGACCTATTCCGGGTTAAATTGTCCATGACTTAATTGGCCCAAAGAGATAGCGATACTTAACTTTTTATGACTTACAGGATTCTGGAAACAGCTCTCTTTTTTATTATATAATAAAAGAGGATAAAAAACTTTTAATACAACTAAGAAACTTTGGTAAGTCATTTTCCCGGATCTTAAATTCAGGAGTCTTCTCTTTAATAGGGTATCCCGCAAAGAATAAGAGCGCAGTGCTCTTTTCTAATTAGGGCTATATAATATCTAATATTACGTTCTAAGAAAGATGCTAGAAGCTAGAACTCAGTGCTGTCATTTAATCTATCTATGAAACTTTTAAGTTATTGATATTTTGACTTCATGTCCAGTAAATGCTTAGAGCACCTAAAGTTCCTTTTTAAGGGGCTTATAATTAGGAGTTTTCTCATAATTTTGTATCTTATTTTTCTCTTGTGCTAGGTTTTAGGACATTCTTTTTACTTTCTATAAAAGAGTTTTTATATCTTTTTTACAAGCCAAAATGGGAGTCAATTTAATACAACAATAGGGAGCTCGCTAGTTATTTCGTCCTAGTACCAGAATTTTTAAGGATCTTTTTATACCAATATTAGGGACCCTTGCAGTTTACCCGTAGCTAAGTTTTTTTATAGTATGTTCTATACAAGCAAAGAGCTAATAAAACATAAATAAGGGCGAAACTCAAAACTATATTGATACATTAAAATAGTGTACCTACGCCAACTTTTGTCTGTATTATTTGGAAAGGACAACCTTAGGATTTCACAAATCTATGTATATATAGTATTGAGTCAAATTAGTCCACTCACCTATAGAAAAAGTTCTATGAAAAGGCTAGATGCTTTTTAATTTCGAAGGGCCCTCCCTGAGAGGTAAGGTAGTTTTACTATAGCAAGTTCGGCGTATGACAACATTTAAATTCTAGCTTTGCAACTCTTTTAAACTTTCTTTGCTTAGTATAGAGATAAGTTATAACATATAGAGCATTGGTTAATATACAAGAGAGAACTTCTTGACACAAGTTTGCCTAAATCCTAAATTGGAACCTAACAAGAGCAACTTCCTAGTGACTCCCTTTTTAAGGACTCAACTTGGGCTTGGGAGAGGCTGGGGCTTTTTCTTATTTTATGTGTCAAGTTCTAAATCCCTGCTTTATAAGCGGATTCAGTAAGACTTTTTCTCGAATAGAGGTCGCAGGTTTAACAATTAAGAGATGCCTGAGTTTCAGCCCTTTAGTGTTATGCGAGGGGTACAAGGGAGGGACTTTTCGGGAAAAATAGCTAATATCTTCTTATGTTTTGGTAAGCCTTTAAGAGCGCAAAACCCACTTACGAGTATACTTGTTGAAGCAGTATTCCTTAAATTTCCAATTATTTATTTAAGCTTAGCATAAAAATTTCCTTTTTAAATAAATTTTTTATAAGACAGGGAATACAAATACTAAGACTATACTACAAGGAAAGGTAGAACCCATAATAAAGGTAATATAACCCAAAAGAATCCTACCTAGTACCATTCTAGCTACAGGTATTCTCATGAAGAAAGGTATCGAAGATAAGATAGATATTACAAAGACTTAGAAAACCTAGTAAAGCATATGTAAGATTAAACCCAAGTTTCTGTTTCGTTAAACCTTTAGCTAGTAGTTAAGGGGGTGTGATCCTCGTTATGAAGCCTAAGCAACTTTTACGAGAATCCTTTTTTGTGGTAATAAGCGGATAAGAAGGTAGAAAATCTGGGTTTTCTGTGGGTTATAAGTAAGAGGTTTTTTTACATTCGCTGATCAAGTAAAAGTAATTTAATTACAGCTTTTTAATGAACAAGGTATTAAAAAGAGTAAGGGTATGGCAGAAGAGAAAGATACGGAGAGTCTAGGTTTTACAAGAGAGACTCTCAAAGGGAATTTTCCAGATAAGTTTTGAGCTACTCCTTTAGTTTAGAGTCCCTTAGCTGTATACAAGTGGAAATTCTTAAGGGACCTTTTTGTTTGTTAGTTTAAACTTTGGAGTCATTGAATCTTTTAGAAAGGTAGAGGCTAGAGGAGAGGTATGATACAGGTTAAGAGTAAGAAGGTACAAATAGGGAGTATAGCTCTCAAGAAAGTTAGGAATATGAGACTCGTTTTCTAGGATAGTTTCGCTTTGTAGAATTAGGAACAAGTCAAGGCACTTTTATTTAAGAGGACTGTGTAGAACCTATGCCGCACTGCAGCCTTAATAAAAAAACCCCGGTTTTCCTTGAGAGATAACTTTTAGGAAGAAGCCTAAGTAGGTCTGAGAATTGAACTTTAGTCTTTTCGGGTAGCTGTATTAATAAATTTGTACTGTGTTTTGGAACAAGCTTAAGAATCTTTGGAATAAAAAAGCCTGAAATAAAGTATAGAAGTAAAGACGGGTTTCTTTTTGATCTAGTGTAATAAGTAACCACAAACTATTAAAATTTATAAGGGGTTTATTAAGTTGCAGATCTAGCTAAGCAATTTTAGGAACTAAATAACTATATATAAGGGTCAGGTTTAGTCCTAAAAAAGGGTACCGTCTATTTCGAGGTAAAGAGGGCTAAGTTTATATACAAGAAAAGGATCTTCCACAAGGAATTTTACAAGTAAGATAGTTTCAGAAAGCAAAAGTTAGTAAGAAAACAAGGGTACAGAAAAGTCCAGGTATTATAAAGCATTAAGATTAAGAGTACGAAAGGTCTAGCGGCTATAAAGATAGGGATTAAAAATAGAGAATCCGAGTACAGCTCTAAAGACTAAGAAAGTTCTATTTCTGAGGAAAGGTATAGCTAATAAAACAGAGATACAGATAGCTACTATTACTGTACTTTCATTCTAGATTCCTGTTTAAGAAATTTACCAAAGTAAAGTAAAAAGCAATAGAGCTTCCTGTATTAAGGTTTTGTATGAAACCCGGCAGCTAAGTAGGAGAGGCCTCGAACCCGCGCCATTTAAGTCCAAGCCTTCCTTTTAGACTCCCAAAAGTTTTTAAAAGCCTTGTGCAGTGTGTATACTTTCTGGTGAATTCAATAACCAAATACGAGTTCCTGTAAAGGGTACTCCCGCTTTTTGTAGAGAAAATCTAGTTTATACCGGCTCATACAAAAGAAAAACTCCTGAACTAACCCCGTTTTAACACCTTTGCGATGAACAAGAATCTCCTAATAGATTGGGGGCTCTTTAATTGGACTCATTACAATAGCTTTTTAGACTTTTAAAGTATAATACATTGGATGTTAAGCTGGATATATCAGAGTTACCTAACAATAAGCAGGATTATAGCTCAATTTTTTTGGACACTAAGAGAAAATCTATAAATCAAAGGGTTTTGCTTTTAACTAGCAAGAGGTTGGCTCTAATAAATAACAAAGCAAGTCTTTTTGTGAATATAACTGCAGGGTTTCTTAAAGAGCAACTGTGTAGGTGGGTTTCTGCCTCGATGAATAAGGACTCAACAGGGGGTTTCGCGTCTGGTTACACTGTGCCTAAATAAAAAGCCAGAAACTCCTGTTAATCTAAAGTGATTTACTTTTACTGGTTGCCCCATAAAGAGAGATTTGAACTCTTACATGTTCTAGGGATATTCCTTAAAACTAGGGAACATTCGACTCTTCTAATATATTGAATATAATAACTAATTGAAAATCTCTAGGGACTCTATAGCTATGATACAAAATGCAGTATAACTCTTGTTTTAGAGAAAGAGGAATCCTTAACGTATCCTACTAAGAAATCTGGAAACTCTGTTCGGTCTAATTTAATTAAAGAAGTTTGTATAAAGCTTTTCTTAAAAGAAAGGAAGGGTAAAACTGTGCTCAATATTAAGAAAAGGTATACAACCTAGAAACAAACTAGGATTTTTTATTAGACTTAACTGGACCTGGGAAAAAGCCTCAAAGGGTAGAGATCTAAGAATAACCTCTCGTTTTCAACTTATCTAGCTACTTAATTAAATTCAAGTGATTCTAGATTAGAGGAAGCGTAAGTCAGCAAAACCTAGATTTTTATTTACCTTAAAATCTTCGTTATTACTAAAAACCCGGGATTTTTTTCCAGGTCCTGAAATTTGACTAGGCTAATAGAGTAGACCTATTGCTTTTTTATTTTATACCCCTATATTATTCTGGGATCTGGGAGAGCGCATAAAATTGTAAAACTCAAGAGAGCCCTATCTCAAAAAAGAACCCTTCTCCAATTTCATTTTTTGTCTGTTAGAGCCTATATAACACACAAGGAAACCCCTTTCAGTAGCAAAGAGTAGTGCTTATTTTCAAGTCGATAAAAAAGTACCAAGTGAACCCATTTTCAGTTTCTTTCTGTTTTATAACTTTTCTATTTCAAAGATAAAACTAATATAAATAAATACAAAGCTCTATTATGCAGCATTTCTCTAGAAGTTAGGAGTAGCTCCTAAAAAGAAAAGTAAGCCAGAGGCCATATTAGATATTAAAGGCAGGAGGAGTCCAGGGATTTCGAATTTGAGGGGCCCTCGTACTTCAGGAATACCCAAGACGAAATTAGACTTTATTTTAAGAGTAAAGTACAAAGTTAGATGAGAACTTAATAAGGAAACTTGACGCTTTTGTAGTGTAGTATATCTTAGCATCTAAGATGAGTTAAACAGGTAAAGTGAAATAGCAGTTCTACGAAAAAGAAGAACAATGATATAGTAGTACAAAAAGCTTCAAAGGAGCCCTTAGAGAATTCCTATAAAAGACCTGAAGAGTGTGGAATAGGAAAAATCCTGTATATAAAAGTTTTCTTATCCCATTTCCCCGAAATAGCAGGGATTCCTCTTTAACTTCGGCTACAAATCTAGGTCTAAACCTGGGATATAAAAAATTCAAAATAAAACAAGTTATAAAACTAAGAGGCTCCTAGGAAAAGAAACTTGTAGCTTAGCCTTGTGTGAAAAAGAGAGTAATTTAGGGCACTCTTCAAATTCTATTATATATTAATTCATTTTGTTAAGGACAGGAGGATCCCCCACTCCAAAAGGGTAGGACCCTTTAAATGCAATAAAACAAGGATGCTTGGATGTATGCTTTTTTCTTCAGTTCGAAATTTTCATTCGTTTTTCATATATAATTTTCCGAAGCTTTTGGGAAAAAACGTAGCATCAGCGAATCTAAACAGTAAAACGTCCTTATTACTAAACTTCTAATTCTTGGATTCTATCTCGGGTTCTTTTTAGCGGGGCTGAGGGGTACAGGGGACGTGAAAAAGCAGCATCTTAACTTTAGATTCTTATTAGAAAGTAAGCCCCCAGTTAAGCTGACTGCGGTAAAACCCTTACACCTGCTGAGTTGGTTTTAATACTTAATATAATATTACCGAATCTGGCTACAACCCTTTATCAAGCAAAAAGTTCATTTTTAGTCTAAGACTGGGGAGTAACAATTCAAGTTAAAGTTAAGTTGACACGGCAAAGGCCGGAGCAGGGGAGTATACTCTTGATCTCAGAACAAGAATTGGCTTCTAAAAGCAGGAATCCACTAGAAGTAAGACAAATACAACGCCACGGGGTTTTTCTAATTATGTATTCAGAGGGTACCCGTCAAACAAGGAAGGGGTTAGGCAAGTAAGGAGCCTAGAGTTTTCCTTTTGATAAAAAGGGATTTTCGAGGAAGAGTGCTCGGATTGCACGAGTTTTGGCTCTAGTAATAAAAGGCTTAGTATACCCTGCTTGAATACTTTGTGAAACTTCTTTAAACGCGTTCGCTAATATAAAGTTTACAAATTAAGCATTTTGGAAAAAATAGGATTGATATTAAGCCTCTTCTGTATTGCGTAATAGTACTTTATTGTACTAAGCATAGAGATTGTCCCTTATCCTCGGAGTCTCCAGACAATCCAAAAACTTATCAAAAATGGAGCATAATCGCACAAAATTACAGTTCTCTCAAACGAGGATACTGGGCTTTAAGCACTTACTAGAGAAATTGCCGACCTATATTCTAATATTCTAAGTTTACTTTAGTGACATGTAATTAAAAAGAACAAGTAATTCAAAGCGTATATAACGAGGGCCCCTTTAATTCTAAATTCTCTGTATTCCACTTAGCAGCAAAGCCTAATTCAAAAAAGGTAAACGTAACAACTTCATCATAAAGATTACTATGAATAATAAAGGGAGGTACCCCTATTCTTATTGTCCAGTTATACCGGATTATGTCACTCTGTTTGGGGACTCCCGAGATTCTCTATTTGAGCAAAAGCAAATAAACCAGGATCTTAAGGTTGACATCCTATGGACTTAGGAGCCCCTGGTTTTCCTTACCCGAGAAAAGCTTACTCTCTTATAGACTTTGTGACTTAATAAATTTCGATTCTACCCAAAGAATTCCCGATTTCCTTTGGAGTTTTCCAATCAAAAGTTATACATCAAGAAATATAATACACCGTTCAAATAAAAAGCTTTTTTTTATACGAAACTTGGCTGGTTTGGGATCTCTAAAAAGTGCAAGCAATACTTTAATAGGAAGAGGTACGCTTTTACAATATAGTAACGGAAATCCTTGGAATTAGTGCAATGCGTGGGCATAACTCTTGTACAATTTCATAAACTAGATTAAAAAACTACTTAATTCTATTCAAAAGGGTTTTTGTTTTATTAAGTATTAAGGATAGCATCCCTTCTTCACAACTAAAAAAGTCCTGCCTATTTCAAAGGCACTTGAAATTCAGAAACCATCCTTCTTTACCTAAAATTTGGCATCCCGGTGAAAGGTTCCCTATGGACATTTTCCTAGCGCAACCACGGAGAAGTGGCAATAAAGTCCATGTATTTATTTGTTACTCTTCCTATACCCATTTTTAGATAGTTTTATTCCTAACGCAGCATACTCAAAAACAAGCATATGAGGAAAGAGTTCAACGAGATTTCAGTAACTTTATTCTTTCCGCACCCTCTTGAAAAATTCAACTAACTACTTTCTTTTTTGCACTAGACACCTATAATAGAAAAACTAAAACCCCAGGTACTAGGGTCTCCCGGATCGGCTTTGCTGTAGAAGGTATTCTATTCCTAATCCTAAAACCTCAGTTCAATATAATTTGGACTTAAACCCGTGTATCTTAAAAAAGCTCCTATCCGCTTAATTTATAGTTAGATTTTTTCTTTCTTTATTAAACCCCTCCCGATATTGCTCTGCAGTTAAAGTGATGCTATCAAAGTGTTCTAGACAAGGGTTCCTTATACCTATTATAAATGATTTTGGCTTGCTCTTTGCGACGAAAATCTTTATATTTATAAAACGCTTGCTTATTAATATTAATATAGGGTGTATTCCCATTCTGTATTTTTGAGTAAAAGCGAATTTAAGGTATTCCATTTTAATCGATGGATGGAGTAAAACATTCTTATGTTAACTATTATGGATTCTACCCTCTATAAGGAAAGGGTCTTATCTCCGCTTTAGGAGTAATCCTCATTTGTTTTTATTATATTAAAGTGATTCGGCTCTTAGTTCCTGATATGACAAGGGGAATATTTGTAAATACTAGTTAAGTTAAAGCGCTTTGCCTACGAGGGGGCCTCTATCTATCGAGTAGCTACTGTGATTTCATTTCGGTTAGCAGTTAGTGCTCAAAGGCTTTTGTAGCTAAAAAACTACAATAAGCAAAAATAAGGAACTTTCCCAGATAAAGAAATTCCCATGTTTTAACCAAGTTCAAAGAATTTTTGTTTAATATAAAGGAGTGCGAAAAAAGGAATTTTTTGATTTTTATTTATAGGTATTGGGAAACTAACAAAGTTCTAACCCTCGCAGCTTGGCTAGAAAATGAGACCCTGTATTATGGTTGAAGTTGCTAAGATTGCTAGAATTCCTTCGGACTGAATATGAAAATACTGCGGATTAGTAAAACCAAGGAGAGCCCTAGAGCTAATGTAAGGATTCCTTTCCTTCTTTTGTGGACTTATAAAACTTTTAGGACCTTCTTATTCACTCAAGACGACTAAAAAAGAAATTGACTTGGGGTGTCAGGGTTTTCTCTAAAGAGCTTTTTGTAGCCATAGTGTGTTCGTAGAAGTGTTTATAATAGAAATATAGAATTATAAAACGAGATCCTTGTACCGAAACGTATTAAGTGATAAAGAAACAAAGTAATCAATAAGAGTAAGAAAATCCTTGGTAAATGGGTGTGAAATGAAAGGGAAAAGCGTACATAGGATAACGGGGTTTTTAAGGCCATAAAAGAAGTCCTAAACTTTTAGGAAAGGTATACCCGCTAGTTGGTCAGGAGATTTTGTTTCAGAAGGGTTGTTAAAAGTCTGTAGACGAGCCGGGGAGTTCCTTAACTGGGCACTTGCCGTATAGAAATAGAAATGCTTTAAACAATTAGAGTAGCTTGGAGAAACTTTTGGATCCGTTTTGTCTCTTTTTATATTCCTTCGAGACTTGACCAGGTTCGGTATTCCATCTGCCCCACTTTTTGTCCCAAGGCCCGCAATTTTTCAAACCAAGAGAATTCCGGAATGATAATAGACTTTTGGAAAAATCAAAGTGGACTCACATAAAAAGTAGGTTTCTACTGTTATAAAATCTGATACCTAAGATAGCTTTAGCTGGTAATATACAGTAGGTTTTTCTTGCTAATTGCTGTATTTTGAAATAAAATTGAGAGGGTGGCCTTAAGTTTATATGTGAGTTATTCGATAAAACCAATCCCTAGAAAAAAGGATTAACTGCCCAAAGGATATAATTTATATTCATAATAGGTTTTCATTTTAAGGAGTTTCTTTAGTCAAAAATAACGTTAGGACTGAGAATCACTTAGATAGAAGTCTGTACAATAAAGATAGGTTTCGTGCGGAATGTGTCAACAATCTCTAATCTATAGTATAATGCGGCGTTAAGCCAATAGCTAAGAATTCCCGAGGTTCGCATCGCTTAGCCATGAAATATAAAGGTTCTTGTAACGCAAGAGATTAAGAAAGAGAAAAGGGGAAGTAGAAAAGGCAGTAAGTTTTGTTCTATCTAAAATCATTGTATAGTAAATTCTAGTGTCCTTAATGAAGATATAGGCACCTAAAATTTTAGGGTCGACAGTAAGGGTACCCACCATTGAAAGCGAAAAGCGCGTTATTTTGGTATCAAGAAGATTGCCTTATAATCGATTTTTCTTTCTTTTAAAGTGAAAGTACTCCTCTTTTTATTAAAACTACAGGGTTTTTAAAGAATTCTTCATAATACTAAGGTTTCCCTCTTTTTGGCTTTCTAATAGAGCTTTATTACGACTTCAGTTCAGGGGTGTATAAAATTCTACTTTTAGATAGCAAAGCATCTTTACAAAACAAAACAATAAGACTAGAAACCCAAAAGTCACCAGAACATCATACGAGAGAGGCTATAACTACTGGTCTAAGAATAAATAATTCAAAGACTATCCTAAGCTGGGTCATAAATTGTACCCCTTAACTATTAAAAATCTCCCCTCTTAATTAATTGTCGGGTTTTTAATCTTGTTACTGCAAAACGGAATACGCTTTTACGAGTAGTTTCAGCAGACAAAAAATTCTTCTCCAAGCTAAGGGTTTCCTTGAGGAAGCTCTGGTAATTGTAATTAATTCCTCAAATCTCATATTTCGTTTATTCTTTTATGTATTGGGAGTCCTTAAGGGACTTCCGCGGATATATATTGTATATAAATTAAGGCTTGTATTTAAACAAGAAGCATTTCACACCGTTGTACCTGTTCTATTTAGATAAGACAACTAACCTAGATCTGGATACTTAGGGATACTCCCACCTGGGAAACTTATTTCCAGAGAAAGCCAAACCCTTTTCGAAGGGGTTGGGGTGCCCCGTAGCATTAAATTAATTCCGCAGTTTCGTATATAATTAGACTTTAACTTTAGAGAGTTTTATTTAATAGAGTAAAATGTGGATCAGATAAATGCATTATACTACCAAAAACCTTTCTTAGTGCCCTCTAAAAAGGCCCTATTTCTCTTTCTGTTAGGTTATAGTTCATGAAAACAGCCATTACAATGGGTTTACTAAAAATAGGATTCCCCCTTAAGGGGTTTTGGCCCTTGGAATAAATTAAGGCCCAATATTATATACTATAAAGGATTGATTTTTCTTACAATTATAAATTTTGACAAAAGCAAGCTTGTACCAACTACTTTCAAATCAGGTAGGTCTCGTAAAAAGGAATATTATGAAATTTTTCTGCCAAAGTAAAGTTTTTACGGGACATGTCAGGTACTTTAATTGTGAAATCTATAGGGATTCCTTTGACAGTAGTTACACAATTCTTTTTCGTTTAATATTTTAAGTAAGCAGGTAGAGGTTTTTATACACTCCAAAAAATCCTGTATTTAGCGAGGCAGTCCTTGGTAAAGCTACATTCTTAGTTAAACGTCTGTTTTAGTAATACGTCAGAGTATTAAAGGGTTTTGGATATATCTATATCAAAGCTAGGAGTGTCTTCCTTTCTTTTTTAACTGGGGTCCGAAGTCAATGGGTGAAAAATCTAGGAGTTTATATTGTTTGTTACCACGCCCCCCCCCTTTTTCCGAGTGTGTTCCCTTAGATTTAGAATTCGAGACAAAGAACAGGTCTAGGAAATAGGAGAAATAGGGATTTAAGGGGCTCTTCATAGGGCGGTTTCTTTCGTACGAATTTAAAGTACTTAAGCAAGTTAATTAACCAACACAGTTCTCCTTTCTTCTATCTAATCTTGTTTATACTACAACTTTCTTTCTAGTTTAATAAGTTCTTAGTAATAAAGTAATAAAAACCAAAGGGGGAATTTCATTAAAGGAGAGCTTCTTCTCGTTATCCATAATAAGGTAGGGAATTTCCTTGGTATATATTGCGAAGGAAGTTTTTCGAGTACAGGGTCAAGGTAGTCTGTCTATGGTGCGCTCATAAGTTAAGTAACCGAGTTTTGCTCTAGCAAATACAAGTAAAAAGGGTATCTTGTAAGATTTATATCGTAGCTGGTACGGGTAATAGAAAAAGAAAATTGAACATGTTACTCCCTTTTAACCTAAGGAGAGCTTATATGCAACTCATGAAGCCTACTCTTTTACTGAAATAAGTGCAGTGGATCTTTGAGCTCTTCTGACGACGAAATTTAGCATACATATAAACCCTACACAAAAAAAGAACTAACAAATTTTTACGCAAGGAGCTCTAACTCCTATCTTGAAAATAAGGAGTTTCTACTTTTTTATGCCTGTGTTTCTTACTCTTGACTTGTTGAAAGCATGTTCTACCTATTCTTTACACCCTTAACAAAGCAGGTAATGACTAAACACTAACTATGTCAACAGAATTCCAACTTATTATTAGAGTTCCTAAAAACCCTTTAATATTCATAAAGAAAGGCAATTCCTCAAGAAAATAGAATTGCTTAAATTAAATAGGGATCCGCCGCCAAGCTTTCAGCTTAATTGTACAAAGAAAGATGTAGCTCTAAAATTTCTTTAACTTCGTTACCTTTTTCAGCTCCCTCCTTAACATAACAGGAAGAAATCCTTAGTAACCCTTCTGCAGACTACCTCGAATAAGGGCTCCTATCTAGAAGCTCTAATGACCCGCTAACTATAGTTTTCTAGACCCAAATCTTTCAAAAATCCCCTTTTCTGAATATCTAATATCTTGTGAATCTGGCACTAAAATATGGAGTAGCTACCGCCGTGCCCTAATCTGTTACAAACTTATAAGCTTTATTTCTTACCTTACCAAGTACTCATAGAGAGACTTTTCCTATAGATAGCCGTGGCGCAGGGATTGCCGGAGTAGAAAAACCCTTCCTAGTATTGTTAGTAAGTAGTTCCTTTATATCAATTGAATTTTAGCTTGGACCTTTTTCTTTACCTTATTTTAGAATACCAGGACTTTGTTCAGGATTCAAGAAAAGCTCCCCGTTGGTGGAGTAAGCAAGAGCTCCTTTTTAGTAGATACTTGTTAATTCTATTTCCGTGGTAACTTTACTTTTTCTGGAGTCTAGCCTAAAATCTCGCCAGTTTAATATTTAATTTATAGGAATAGGTACTTGGTTTGATGAGTGGTTATATAAAAAAGAAGTTTGAGGACCATGTCAAGAGGTTTTCTAGCTTTCTCACAAGGGTTTAGTTAAAGTGAAAGATTCCTCATAAGAAGGTTGCAAGTTCAAATCGACTTAGTATTCGTAGATAAACTCGGTAATTAACGTAGCATCCCCTTTCTTTATAGATCGTTTTTTGTGCCAGAAATTCTAGGATTTGCCCTACTCCAGATTGAAATTTTACTGAAATATTATAGCGGAAACCCACTCTTTTGTGTATAAAAACGGAAAGAACTTCTCTTCGAAAAAAAAGTAGGATCCCCTTGGCCTTCTAAACTAGCGTATGTTATTGAATAATTAATTAGTAAATACTTTTTCGTTGAAAAAAAGTTGAGTTTCCTAAGTAGTGAAGCGCTCCAGGAGATAAAAAAGGGTTTTGTTATATATAATATAATGAGTTTACCTTTGATACAAGAATTCCAAACTTACCTTATGTTGGGCTCTGTCCGGTTTAATAACATTCTTGCCTGGTTTTGCCTACTCTTTGATTTGGAATTAGGGATCCCTATGAAAAGGGTACTCTAAATGCGGGTTTAATTAGATCCCGCTAAGGCAGAGTTTTATATGATAAAAAAGCTCGACTAAATTCTCAGTAAAGAAAGTCTTAGATATGGATGTGATAAAATATAGCGACCCCTAATATCCGATCCAATTTCATCTGAAAAAAGTGAAACGCGGTTACCCTTTTTAAGGAGTCCCCTTTTTGCGCTATTTATGCCCACCTAGATTCGTTTGTATCCTTGCTGTTTTTTAAAAGGGTACTCGAATTTTTGCAAATGGGGACTTTGCTTGTTTATTAATGTGTCTAATATGTCATCTTGTTTAAACCTGTAGAAGAGAACTTCTTTTTTAGTTTCCTGTGTCAAGTTATATTTAAGAGTATTATGGCCCTTACCTTGCTGTGTTAGCTTATGTAGTTTAGCGATCGGTAGTCGGTAGAATGGCTTTATTCTTATTAGGTAGGCTTGCTGTTACCCGGGCTTTTTTTTCGTTTGTGATTCTGATTTATTAGTAGGATATAGAAAAGTAGTGGCATCTATAAACGAAGCAAAGTCCTGGAAGTTCTTAGAGAATAGCGTAAAAACCCTTGTTAGAGAAACGAGATATCAAATTGTTAAATTTTTGTATCAAGAGGACTCTCATAAAAAAGCAGGCTTAACAAAGGTTAAAGCAAGTCCTAATTTAGGGAAAACCCTGTAATATAGAAATTTACTAAAGCTTCTGATACATTATAATAAGATAATAAGGCAGTAATTGTACAGGATTGCATTTCTTGCAGTATGCAATAAACGTTTCTACAGCAGTGGTTTTTTGGAGTTAGGCTTCTCCTCCATATGTATTTAGTCAAAATCCTTGTGTACTCGTAATTCAGGGGTCCCCAAGTAGATCCACCACTATGAAATACTAGGAATTACCCTTTCCATTAACAATCCATTTTTTGCTTGGCAGTATAAATACAATGTAGAAGCCCGCGGGACTCCTTTTATAACTTTAGAACTTTTAGTTGTACTAACCTTAATTGCTCTTGTTTGATAAACTCGGGGCTATAATTTAAATGGAGGCTGAACTAGAAATTATTCGAGGAAATTCAGTAAATGACCGTAGTTTTACACCTTCCACAGGGGTCCTGGTAACGTGAACCTAGAAAAGTCCCTTTAAAGGGGCTTCCTCTATTCTAAATATACTACAAAAACTATTCCAAAATTCACTGTTTATTCGATCCTTTGCAAAGTACTTAATTAGATACTGATAATACCCCTTATTACAAAAAAAGGCAAGACTTTTGATTTATACGACCTGTAGTTTGAATAGGTGTAGACCCTATACCAGAAAGGGTGGCCCTTGATAGGTCAAAAAGGAGATTACATGTACTACTAAAAGAAAGGTTCTTACTTTTTCAAGAGTCTAGTGCTGCTATATAAAGCTCTATTATTTTTGTAGCATGCCGACTTTAAATCCCCGGATTTCTTTCTAAAGTGGAGTCATTTCTTATCCTGTAATATATATAAAGTTTTTTTTGTATTATACTGACAGGGGTGCAAGGGAACGGGGATAGGCTGATTTAAGTAAAAAGTTTCTGTTATATTTACATTAAGCGGGCATTTTAGCGAAAAAGATTTTTTATGTATGTAACTGTGTGGAACCCTAATGAGCAGGGTTTTGGTTAAATGAAAATTGTAATTTATGGGAATACTAACTTTTCATTTTATTTAAAACTTGTAACTTTTTGAAAAGGATATACAGAAAATAGGAATTTAGATTCTACTTATATCTAAATAAGTAAAAAAGTCGTTAGCTAGCGTATAAATCCATAGGAGTCCTCTCATTTATCAGCAAAGATGATTGAGTTTCTTAGAGTGCCATAAGATTAGCGTACCTTATTATGATTTATTAAAAACTTAAACAAGGAATTCGAGGGCTTATTAAAGCAAGTCTAAAAATAGGATTTGACCTCGTAATATCCCGAGAAAAGGGCCCGCAAAAATACCAAACGCCAAGAAGTGGACTTAATATGAAGCTAATAAAGGAAAAAAGATCCGCTATTCCACGCTATTGAGTTTTTAACCAGAGGGGAATATGCCAGGTAGAGGCTTAGAAATTTTAGGTTGTACATATTTTAAACTTCTGTGTCCCTAAGTTATTAAAAACCTACGCGTTGGCAGTTAATGTATTTCCTAGGCTTATTCGTAATAGGAAAATCCTTGGTTGAAGAAGCTCTTTTAGATCTGTAACTAGAAAACCTGTCTTTTATCTTCGATACCTTGTTTAGTAGACTATACCGAACCTGGTAACACGACGGAACAACAGAGACACAACTCTTTCTAGCTTGAGAGGTCAGGTAGACCCAATTCTATATATCCCCTAAAATTTCCATCTCTTAAAAGTGCCCTTTACCCTTTATACTTAGGATAACTAACCTGTCCTAAAGACTTGAGTACTCAAAAGGATACCTATTCCTCTGCTTTTGAAAGACTTGTGAAGACATAGCCCTCCTTAACTGTAAACAAAACTCTCCTTTTTCTTTTCTCTTACCCCAGTTCCTAGAAGCTCCCAATCTCGACTATACCTTTTCCTGTCCTTAGGAGTACCCGGCCTAGGAGGGCCCCCTTTGCAAATAAATAGAAGGATAACCCTCAAGGGTTTTACTTAATTATATAAGAATTCCCTGGGATCCTAAAGAGTCCTAGTTTACAAGTTTCTTCGGCCTTGTTAACTATAAAAAGAAATTCCGTTAGGCATAGGCACAAGTAAATAAAACCTCCCCTTCATTACCAGTATCCGGTTATAACCAAAATGAATAGCCCGAGAACCTTTTTTCTTTCATTCCTTATTAACCGAGAAAAAACTTGAAGAATAGAAACAAGGACTAGTACTAAACCCCAAAAAGGGGCCTGGCCTTTACTTACACAAGAATAATCTATATTATAAACAAGAAGAAAGAATCGGAAATTAGAAAGCCTTGAAATCGGTATCACAAAATGAACTGTATTATGTTACTTTATTATGCCAGCTCTTTGCTAATTGTTGGTTTTCTTAGTTTAGCTCACCCTGGAATTTGATTGGGAACACTATACTATTCACGGGTTTCCTCCTCTTATGGGTTAAAGGCATAAAAAGAGTTCTTACTCAGGAGTAGGGAATTTATATGCATTCACGAAAAGTGTATATCCATTTTTAATAAACGAAAGAGTTTTTTATATAAAGAAACTGCACTGTATGTCTATAACCAAGCGATTTAAAAGGGATGGGATTACAACACAGCAAAAACTATTGAGGATATTTCAGAAGAACCGCTAAGCCAACTGCCTGGACAAAAGGGGGCGGTTCCTTAGTAAATACTACGCGGAAGTTTGAGGCTCCCCTTTATGAAAGCAATTGAAATCTTTAGCTAAATATAAATAATTGTTAAATAATATTCGAAACTCGTGTTACTCTAAGCGTTTCAGGAAATAACTTTTAAGTTAAAATTCCTTAAATTATAAAGGGATACCCGCCCGCCCCCTAAAAACTTTTTTGCTGGGATATCTCTAGTTATTCACCCAAGCTTTACTGTGAAGTTTATTTAATAAATCCTGCTTCTTTTTAAGGAATTCTTTAATATACTAAGTTTATACTCTTTTCTTGTTACATACAAAAAACTTGTAGGGGACTTTTTCTAGAATCCCCTTCTTTAAGCTTAACAGCCAGAATTAGAAACTTGAAACAAAGGAATGATAAAGCACTTACTATTCCATTCTGAGTCCTCTGTAGCTTAGTTTCTTAGTCTTTAGGGCTCTAGTAGCTGACTCCCTACCTTCTATCTGTATACTTTAGTTATTATAGTTATAGTGAATATAGTGAATTATATTAGGGTGGACTAGAGCTAAAGATATGGATACGGGTCCTCTTACTCTTAGAGTTCCTTGTAGCTAGTCTAGTGTGGTTGTAGCTTATCTTATATACTGCATGGAAATAGTATATTTATATATGGGATATTTAGGAAAGGAGTCTAATAATATATTCTTGTATTACTCTATAATAAGAATAAAAAAGATAAGTATTAGTTATAGATATATTATAGGCTGTTGTCTAGGACTAAGAGTTGTTTTAGTTATATTGGTCCAAGCAAGCTCGCCTCCTGTTCTATGTGTTTATCATTATGGAGGATGGGAGCTTAGATGGGTTTAGAGTAAATCATTCTTACCGATTGTAGGCATCCGAAGGAGGTTAGTGTATTAAGTAATTGTTGATATACCTCACTATGGGAACAACCCAACTCTTTCTTTTGCTTTCATGTTATTCCCTATTTGTATTTTATTCTGTATCTTGATACCTGTCTTGCTACTCTTAAAACTCTCTTATGAGCTAAGGTATTCCATCCCTATTTAGCTTAGCAAAGTCTAATATTCTCTATTTATTCTATTATTTATTAGTTATTGTAGTAAAGGAAGCCCTTTTGCCTGGCTTGTATTCTCTCTGCTTCCTTTTCTCTTTTAGATAGAAGTAAGCAACCCACGAATTTTGTAGCAGAGTGGGTGCTAAAAAGCCGAAAAACCACCTTACGAGTACTCTAAACTAATGAGAAATGAAATTCTATATAATAAATAATAACTTCGGCATTGTTTCGTTTCTTTTGTATTCCTGATTTCTTTTTCTTTGACAGGAAATTTATTGAGTTGCTCTAGTCCCTTTAAGTATTTAAGGTAATGGTTTAATAGATCCCTATAGAGCTACAAGGTGAGCAAAGTTTCTTTAAGGTTTAACTTAACATCTTCTAATTTAAGACAACTACTGTATCTGAAAGATTTTAGTTTTAGAGAGGCAATAGAAAAGGGGTGGAAGAAATAGAGCAGGTTCTTTTACTGCAGCTCTTTTTTAATGCTTAGCTAGAATTCCTCATAAAGAAAGGGCACTCGCCACCAAAAGGCAAAAGGGAAGGGTTTCTTCTAAAAAATTTTTTATTTGTTATAGTATAACCTACCCCAAAAAAGAAGGCAAGATTTATCTTGTTGTGTACTACTAAACACTTTCTTTATGGAAAATCTTAATAAAATCCTTGCCCCTAAATAAGTTATATGAACTTGCTTGAGAGAAGTTGAGAAAAAGTCTACCCCTAGATTGTATACAGGGTACCCCCTCCTACAGTACTCCTCAGAAGCTGAAACTATAACTCTGGGACTTGCCCTCTCCTTTAACTACCCTGGCAAAGAGCCCTTTTTCTCTTGTAAAACCTATACCCGATCCCAGGGATCAACCTAATAACAAAGAATACTTGAAACCCTTATTTGCCTAATATTCCCCATTCTTTAAATAACAAGGGATAATCCCAAAATTCAATCTTATTTAGTTCACAAAAAAAGTAGTACAAGTTTCACCTTATTATATTAACCTACTATACACAAATTTTGAAATCCCTCGAGAGGATCCTAGCAATTAATTCTTTATAAGTTCTATAGACAAAAGGATACCCTTTTGATTTGCGTAGTATATTCCATTTCCAGTTAGCTAAAAAAGAAACTTTTAAATCCAAGAAATGCTAGAAATCCTCAAGTCTCCAGTCCAGTTAGGAATAAGATATTTATTACTGCAGAACAAGGTCCTGGACTTTCTGTTTCTACACACACAAAGGGAATTCTATATGCAATAAAAATTTCGCCATAGAGAGGCTTTTATAAAGCTTAAATTCTACACTTACCTGGAATGGACAAATCCTTCTAAAATTTTATTGCAGCGTCCTTTTTTAGGTATAACAGCTCTCCAGTTTCGCCAATCCTAGAATACCCAGCATTATACAATTACCTAGCTATCGTTATACTTGCTTTTTGAGTCGAACTTTAAGATATACTACTCTTAATAAGTTCTTAATTAAGAGTCTCCTAAAAGAATCTCAAAGGAACTCCTTTTTATCGAAACGTTCTCTACTTAGGATTGGATGGAACCCATTACAAAAAGTTTGACTCCCCCGAAAAGTCAAATTACTCCTAGATAAAATACAAGACCCTTCTTGTCTAGAAAACCGGGGATCCTCTGTAGCTATTTCGGCAGTTTGCTTTTCCTAATCTGGTTAAAAACGCAAATTACTTATTACTCTCTTAAGGAGGGATCGAGCTTGTGTGCACTGATTCTAGGTCGTCCGTATAAAAGCCCTCTTTATTTTCTAGGCCAGGATAAAGTTTGACTATATACTGTGTATTGAGTGTAACTTATTAATGTATATGAGGGTGGAGACTTTATTCTTAAACTATCCTTTTTATTTGATTTGCAGGCAGAAAGATGAGTATTGTTATAGTATGGCTTAGGCATTCTAGTGATTTTAAGGATTAGCTTCCTTTTTTGTTTCTATCTTGCAACAAGACTTTAGCACCATATAAAAAGTATAACATAAAAATACGCAGTAAGTTCGATAAAAGGACTTTTTCATTAGCATATTCACACAAGGTACCCTGCCCTAAACCGATAAAAGAGCCGGACTACTAGAAAGTGAATAGGAGCGCTTAAAAAAGCATCAGAAGGGGGTTAAAGATCCTGCAAGTTAAGCATTTAAAGCATATCCACCCACTTTCCCTTTGTATTACTTTTCCCAGCTCGAGATTATACTAATATACAAAAAAGGGTCTTACTTTTTTCTTATTACTTATTAGAATTTTAGGTAGATAAAGAAGCTTATCCCAGAGAAAAAGTCTTTAAGAAAACCCAAGGGACAATATATAAACGCAATAAATTCTAGCTACAAGACCTCAAACAAGTGGAGTTACAAATTATAAGAGATCCCCCCTTCTAGTAAGTTAGCAGTCCCCTTCGTATGTAAAAGTTGAGACTTGAGTCGAGGATTAGCCCTTGTTGAAGTAAGGGGTGGAATATTTTCCTTATTTTATTACTCTGAAACAAAGCTTTCAAAGAGGCTTTAGCGAAAAAGGCTTGGTTATCCTATACTTACTCGGACAGGTTCAAATACAGGGCTGTTGTTACTCATTTAGGAAGCTCCCCGAATATCCTTGCATCTAAATCTTCTTATTACTCAGCAATCTTTATTTTAGGGGGTACTATAAGAAATGAAACTGGTGAGAATTCCTACTTAATAAGAATCTGATATTTTTATTCAACCCATAAAAACTAGGGGCTCTCTTACTTTAAATTACTACAGACGTCCTGTTAGTTTAAACTTTTTTCAGGCAAAAAAATAAGGAATTTTTGAATTCTATGATTTTACTAACACTTAACTCGTGGTTTAGGCAACCCTACAATTACCTTGCGTTTAACCTTATAATCTTAAAACTAAAAACGGATAGATATCAATACTCAGTTGACTTCTGACTAAAAGTAAAAGAAAAACTCTTTGAACGCTCTTAAATATAGATAGGTACCCCTAAAAAGGGATACTTCCCTGTTCTGAACTGATTTAACGAACTCATTTAGTCTATTTATCCTTGTTGGCTAGGGTTTCATTCACTTACGGCTATCTTTGTATACAAAAACGTGCTTTGAAAGAGCAAACATTGTACACGGATCCGTATATAATAACTAGAACTAGTAAATAACTTCATATTATAAGGAGTATCAAAAAAGTTTTAAGAGTTTTTAAGGCCTCCTCTTTTTGAATAAACACTTAAACCAAGTTACAGAACTCATTATAATAAGAGGATGCTTCTAGAGGTACCAGAATTTGCAGGGGTAGATTTTGTCTAGTGACAATTCTCGAGTTTTTGTCTTTTCTGAAACGAGAAAGATGTTATACTTGGCAAGCTTTAGAGTTAGTAGTTACCCGCCCTTTGTTACTAGAGACAGAGTCCTTTTTCTGACTTTATTAAATTTAAGGCGTTTTAGGCTAATTATTTTGGCGGAAGTCCCTGGTGTTATGTCTTTATGAGGATAAGTTTAGTTTTTTTAGTATCAGGAGAAAAGGGGGTCCGTCACTTGTAAGAGAGTCAAAACCTTTTTTCGCAGCTTATTTACTATACAAAGTACCCGTTAAGTGGGTTGTTTCTCTCGTCGGGTTTATATTACAAAGACTTGTTAATTTTCACAGAGCTAGGAATTCAAAATCTATCCAGGATAACCGTATAGTGAATAACTTCTACTTCTTTTCCTTTAACTTTTTGTGAAGCCAAGCCGGGGACTCTCCCTTTCATGTAACTGAAAAACTAGAAATTTCTATTTTACTAGTAAAGAAGTGAATACAAAAAGCGAAAACGCATGTAATTTAGCTTCGATACAAGATCTATAAACTCAAAAGTTAGTAAGAGTAACTGCGGAGTTTCATAAAAGCAGGTCTTGTTAAATCCTAATGCAGTTTTTTTCTTTAGGTTCTAATTTAGTATATGTTAAATTTTTCGTAGTAGTTACAAGTAAGGAGGACCTCCTTATTACAAAAAAGAAGCTCGCGCGTTCAGATGGGGAAAGAGGAAATGCTAGAACTAAGAATAGGTAGAAGAGGGTAGCAGTATCAAGAAACATACGCGAATCTCAATTTTTGATCAAAGCGAGCATAAAATGAATTTTTGTTTTTATTTAGAGGGACGGCTTCTCTATACAGAGGCTTTTAAGGCTCCTCCTAAGCTAAGAAAGTAAGATAGAGAAAATTTGAAGGGTTTATGCTATAAGTCTAAGTAGAGAGTTTTTTCTACAGTACAGATATTTACGGAGTGGGGATATTTGAAGAATTATTCATTTTAGTGCTATACTCAGCCCAACCTTAATCTCAAGTGAAAACATAGAAGTTGATCCAAGCTTTCCAAAGTGTCCGGGGTTAAAATCACTCATACTTTTGGTTCCTATTATACTTCCTGGAAGTAGCTAATAGAAGTTATATCAATCCCTTTTTAGGCAAGGGTGAAAAGCACAAACTTTAAGTCTTTAGGAACTTAGGAGTAATTAAGGAACTCCGTGTAAAATTTTCTTACTCCGCATTAGGGGTTCAGACTCTTTGTAAAGGGACTTTTCATAATAGAATTCTGGCAGGCTTTTAAAAGCTATAAGCTATGGAAAGCCCTTTAGTTGAAGTACGTACTGTAGGTTCTAGGAAAGGGATAAGCTTTTGTTGCTAGGGGCTTATTATAAAGTAACTTTCTTGGATACAAGCTCCCTTTTTATAAACTTTTAAGGGCTTTAAGGTATAGAATTTATAGTACAGGGCTAGATATTTTATTAGGCTTACCTTGTATTGCACTACCTCCTACCTTTTTCAGTCAAATAAGAACACTTATAAACCCAAGGAAAATCCCTGGGTGATGCAAGGCTAATTCCGAAATAATATATATTTAATCTTTCTTTCAGCTTTTAGTCCAAAATTTGTGCTAATTTGTGTCTCTGTATAGTAAAAATCTAAGATTATGCCCTAAGGAAAGCATAGTTATTTGTTATTTAATCGATATTCTATTATAGGGTTAAGGAATACACTTACTAACTAGACTGAATAGACCTGACCTACTTTTTATTCTATCGAAAAGCAGATTTTTTCTACAAATTATCTAGATGGAAAAGACCTACAAGCAAGTATAACAAAATTAGATGGGCTAAACCCCACTCAACAAACTATAACACAAGTTCTTTATTTAGAGTCCGGAAGCAAACCTTTAAAATGAAATTCCGATGAGTTTTCAAAAAAACTAAGATTAAGACAATAACCTATCTACGAGCTGCTACTAAGGGGTACACTTCTTTTTTTTTGAATCACCCTGTTTTGACTGAAAAGTGAACTAGAATTCCTTAAAACTTTACTAGTATATAAATTTCAGAATTTAACTTTGTTGCGCGATGTTACATTACACTTCGTACTGAGCCAAACAATTTCGAGATTATACAAAAGGTTCTTGATAAACCAAAGAATAATACATGCTTAATTAATTCATTTTTGAACTAACTTAAAGATAACAGTATACGCAGAAATTTTATAGCTCCTTTCACGGGCTGTCCTAAACTAGAGACTAGCCAGGAATATTTTATATTAAAAGTGTAAAAACCGACACTTAACGTCTCCAAATACTTGTACATGAACCTGAAGTACTATAGGAGTTTTCTCTAAAGGATATCTAAAGCAACTAGACTGAAAAAGACAAAAATCTCTCTATATTAAATAAGAAGGGGCTTACTTCGGATCCCGGAATGGGGGATTTTGCTGTTCTGTAAAAGTTGATGAGGATCTTACAAGAATTAGCAAGTTATTTACTAAGGAAACGTTGCTAGGGTATTCCTTGTGGGGATTTGAACCTGTGCATTTCTATGGACGGAGCTTTTGCATTACCGAGTATCTACTTGGAAGGAAGAAGTCGATATCTAAACTTAATAAAGGATTTACTAGTTTCATAACCAAGGGCGGTATAGTTTTAAAATAAGGATCTACTAAGTGAATGAAATTCTAGCGAAAACATTCTTGAGGCTAGAGATCAAAAGCAATTCTACGAGCATTTCTGTGCTTTATAAGGCACTTTTAGACCCCTTTACGTACGAAATATTTCCTCTTTTTTTATTTCATCGAGCTCTAAAGAATCTTATTATGAAGAAAAACCCCAGTAATTAGGACCCCATAACTTTACAACCAAGAATTAACCCGGCACTTCCTTGGTATAACCCCTGACGCTGCTTAGGGAATTCCCTATTTCTTACGAGTAAGTTTTATATAGACCACATTCCCCTTTTGTTTATAAAAGTAGGCAAAGAGCTGCACGCGGGGACCCCGCTTTTTTTGAAGAGCCTTTTTTAATGTAAGGACCGGACAAACCAAATACCAAAACAA
Source organism: Pelargonium tetragonum (assembly GCA_036897445.1). NCBI lineage: Eukaryota > Viridiplantae > Streptophyta > Magnoliopsida > Geraniales > Geraniaceae > Pelargonium > Pelargonium tetragonum. The sequence goes on from JAYMTL010000023.1 coordinate 81,138, forward strand.
CGTAAAATACTTGAGGGGCCGTGGCGCTGACACTAAGATTGGAGAGAGCTGTTTTATAGGGGAGTACTTTTGTAGAAAACGGCGCGTCATAGTGGGCCCCCGCGGGGAAACTCCTCTAAGTTATATCTGCTACAGTGATTTTTTCCACCAAGTAAACTTGGTTATAGAATGGAAGATTTCCTACACTCAACCTGTTATAAAAAAAATATCTTACTTTAGTATTAAATAGGTAGGGGATAAAATACCCAAAACTACAATTTTCTTGTAGAACTAAATTCCTTAATTCTTTGTCGAATAATACAAAAGGGCACCGCTCTTAATTATTTCCTATTGGAGGAGAGAACTCCCGCTAGGGACCTGCCTTACCCACTTTTCAAGATAGAACCAGGCGTATTTTACTATGCTCGTCTTAGACCTAATTCTGAGGAGTACTCCTGGATTCTAAGGTATCACCATAAAATGCAGCACTTTAGGGTTTTGGATTTGTTAAGTCCTCGTATATTCCATCAAAACGCATTCTAGGACCTTTCGTGATCTTTTTGTTCCTTATTATGACGAGACTGGGAAAAACTTAGACTTCAGTCTTAAAAAAGGGGCCACAGCTCTTAATTAAAGTACGAATGTTTTATTTTACTACTAAAGAGCTTGGCAAAAAATGAACCTAGATTTTTATTAAAACCCAGGAAAGAAAAACTAAGACTAAATTTCTCAAGCCTCAAGAAGGACTCTGGGTTCATCTAATATATTAAAGAAAACACCCCTCGTGTATAATTCTCCATATATAAGGTTTAAAACTCCTTAACCTTAATTTACTGTTCTACCCGGTGGGGGAGTTTTGAGTTCTGTACAAATCCTAAAAAGTTTTCTTAACACTTAAAAAAGGCCTTGTAGAAACATGAGCATAAGAACCCTATTTTGGTATTAATTTAGTTTACTGGGGGGCTACCGAAGTATTCATATGCATTTACCCAGATTCATAAAACCGCATTGCGCTCGTTAAAAAAAAACCAGGACTTCTAATTTACCAAAGTCTAGGACCAAGAAGTAAAAAATTTTAATAGGAAAAAGGGGCTTCCCCTTTAAAGAAGAAACGTTTTCTAGCCTTAATTTAAGGAGGACCTCCAGCCAGATAATTAAGAATACTAACTTAGTTTGGGCCAGAAGTCTTAAATTGTCTTTTTAACCTACTACTTATAATATAATTCGTATTTAAAACAAGGTATAAGGTAAAGGGCTCGTAGAAATTGAAGAGTAACTCCTTGTAGCTTATACTAAAGTATTTAAGTAAGGGACTCGGAGCGGGGTAAGTTATTTATTTAATTCAGTTCACTCTCAGGCTCCTGTTAGGAAAAGAGGGCTTTCCTTAAATTACTAAAAACCTAATTAGAAGATTTACCTGAACACTTTATTGGGAGGACTTCACTTTCCTCCTTTGTCTATTCAATCTTTACAGGATCTAGACAATTCCAAAGCTTTTTGGGCCTTTTAAACAAGGTTCCTCCGCTATTTACTTTTAAAAATGTTAATCCCTACAAAGCAAAGTCTTTTTCTAAAGGAACTGTCCGGTTGGGCCCTATAAACTAGCGTCGCTTAAAGTCAACAATCATTTAAATATTAACTTCGAAAGAAATTTTGTTTAAATGAGTTCTTGTACCCTAGTTGAGCCCCGGCGATACCCAAAATATACAGAAGTTTGTCTTGCTTAGATACATTTCTAAATAAGGGAGACTTAAGCTTTTTGTATCCAGTTTATAGAAGTATATATAAATAAAGGCTTAAAATACTTCGGAAAACCTTTTGCACATTGTTATTTATGAAGTTTTTAGCGAACTCTAAGAGTCCTCTTTAGGAAAGTGGTGGAATAAGCCGGCTCTTGCGTAGTCTATATAAAGAAAATGTTTGAGCGCAGTAAAAGGGCTTTTTCATAAACTAATGCTTACTCCTAAAGTAAACTGAATTTCTCATTAGAGGCATTCTAAAGTACTTGGAAGATGTTTATACTTCTTTAGCTAAAAAACTTTTAGATCACCTTGTTTTTTATTTCCGGGGGATTTAGAGAAAGGCATGCCCTAGTTTTGCCCCAATTAGGTGTAATATAGTGCTCTATACGGGTCCTTTTAAACTCTGATATATAAATTTGACTTCTTGACCCCTGCTTATTACTAAAAACCATTATATATATGCACTTCACTCAATCAGAGCTATTATAGTAACTAAAGTGGACCCGTAGGAAAAAGCTTTTTACGATAAAACGGAGCTTATAGGTTCCTTGTTTATATAATAAGCCTGGGGCTTAGAATCATTTTTATAGTCTCATGGTTCTCTTTAAAGCAAAATACTAGACTTATAATATATAGGAAACTCGTGCAAATTTTGCTTTATTCGGTCTATTCAGTACCCCATTATGAATTCTAAATTCTGTAGTTAAATTAGAGACTTAATAGGGCAGCAACTACTTCTTTAATCTGGCTGACTCTTTAATTTAAAATAAATCAAACTACGTGTTAAGATATATAGCTAAGTGGATTAACTTAAAGAAGAAGCATTTAATATGGAGAGCTTTTTAGCCAAGAGACCTAAGCGTTTCATGAAGCCTTTGCAGGGGACGTCACTCCTGTTTCCTAGTGGTAACTTAAAGTAAAAAGGAGTCCTAAATAATACTATAAAAGGGCAAGAGGTCAAAAATTCTTAAGATATAGAGTACTTACTTTGGTAATTTAGGGACGCGCTTCTTAGTACGCCTCTTTATCTTTATGAGTAAGCCGCTAATATGTTATAACTTCAAGGGGTTAAGGCCTTATTAAAAGTAACCTACTCCTACCACGGAGACCTACCTTAAATAGCTTTAGCTAAAAAGTAGGTTTTATAAAAAAAGTTTAACAAGTAGAATTAGACTAATTAAAACCCTTTTTTAGTTACATGTTGTCTAGACGATCCACTCACTTCTTCCTTGTACGTTCAATTTGACTCAATGCTTAGATTGATTATCTGAAAAGACAGAAGTCTTACCCTTTTCAAAAATTTTGTCTATATACTTTATTTTGACTAGCTAGGACTAAAAGTCTCTTTCCACTGACCTAACAAAAAGTGATACAATCAATAAAGGGATCCTGATTTGAACTAGTAAGAATTTTTAATATTTTCGTTTCAGATAGAAAAATAGATTAGAAGAAAATGTGTCTACACCCGCAGGCTAATTTCAAAGAGCAGCTGTGTTCCTTGTGTTTCTTTTTTTTCTTATACTCTTTAGGTAGAATATAACACTTATATTTCTACAATTCTTTAATAGCAGCCAACAAGTCATTAGAAGGCTAAGAATTCCTTTTGATATTTTTTTACCCGATATCTGGCAGCGATGGTAAAAGGGATTCCGCAAAGATTTCATTTTTTTCGTACACCTAAAGCTTCCCTTTTCTTTGTTTATTTGAATTCATTTTCCTTATACGGACTCTTTTCGCCCGACATCCCTAAGTACCTCTAGGTATTAAATACTATATGTTGAATAAAAATAACATGTACTTTGGTTTTGTGAGTTACCCTACTGCTTGGATAAGAAAAATATGGAAGAACGCAAATGTTTTGAGAATTTCTGTAGTAAACTCTTATACTAACTCCTTTTATGAGTAAAGCTCAAAACTTTAATTTAGGAAGCCTAAAATTCCGTTTCATTTAGCCCGGATATTCCATAAATTCTTAATTAGAACCTCTTCTAAGGTGCCCTTTTTTCACCTAGAGGATTTTACCTGTTAACGCGTGGGAGCCTTGAGTAATTTGTGCGAAGGAACTCACGAGTTTGTATACTGATAACATCAAATATGTAACTTGCTAATATTTTAGGTGCCTCTTAACTTTATTACTTTGTCTTAGTTTAACTAAAGAGATACAAAAACTTGATCCACTTCCCTTATGAACACGCTATCTCAACCCCTATTTTGTACTTATTTTCAATCTGACCAAAACAACAGAGAGGTTAATATTGACAAAGGAGAATCAGGATCCCCTTTGGGATCTCTACCTAAATTTTATTCTATTTACACGGATTTTCATCTCATTCGTTAATAGAAAATCACTCTACTCTTGTCGGACAAATCAGAAGAAAGAAGCTCCTTGTACCTTTTAGAATGGTATACCTGACAACGGCAAAAGGGTTATTCCCGAGTAGAAAGAATATAAGTTAACCTACGAAATTTAGTCTTCACCTTTAGCAGCGGTATGAAGCTTGATCCTAATACCACAAAAGTCTTTCTGTTTCTCCAGATTGAGTATCCTACAAAGCACCTATTTTATAAGATAGGGTTTTAGCCAGCAGGCATAAAAGAATAGAAAGTCTATACATCTAGTATATCAACATTTTAAGCCCCAATCTCTTTTCTAATAGCTATGTGACATAAGTCTTACGCCACTTAAGGAAGCCTCCTTTTCTCCTCTAATTGGGCTTATCCTGAAACGTTAAAGGGAAGTCGTTGAGAGTTTTAGTAATAATATATCAGTAGCCGCTATTAAAGTCCGAAACTGAATAGTAAGAAATTCCTTGTAAGCCTAGTAAGAAAACCTATTTATATGAGGGCGTTTCCCAAAAAAGAGGCCCATAAAAAGGATCCATGCGTATCCGGCAATTCCAAGACAGAAACCAATTACCACGAAAAGAGATACCGAAACAGGAACGCCGGGAAAGATATAATTTATTTAGAAAGAATTACATAACATTTTAATTCGAAAGCTTTTTCTCGAGGAATTAGCCATCCAGCAGGTCCAAGTGAAGACTCTAAACTAAAGAGTATTTGATTAATAGGAAATGGAAAGTTATGAAATACCCCAAGCAGCTTTTTTTATATACCGATATAACCAGGATAAGAAATTTATGCGTTATGCTAAACAGAGGAACTCGCTTTAATACTAATGTTAGAGCTACCTTGCAAATCAAGTAATTGTAGGTTCGAATTGCGCAGGTACAGAAGTAAGGGTTACACATAGTAAGTTATCCTTTTTAGAATCTCTGAGCATTACAATACGCAAGCTTGAACTCCTCCTGGATTTCATGCGTAAACACTTGACTTAACATAAAGACATAAAGCTTTGGTGATTATCTTTTTCAGCCCCTCTATCCCGGATATAAAAATTCATTTTAAGAGGCCTTACCGTCTTGCGCTCTACTCCACTTGAGATGGTTCTAGTACTATTCCTCTCATGCTTTTACGAAGGCATTTTGGTATACAAACAGAAGCCAACGTTATTAATTCCTAAACCTAAGTGTATGAAAAAGCAAGAACTCGTGGATGTGTCTTGGCTAGCACCTTTCTATTTGGATTATTACACTATATTTTACAATTTTCTTAGTACTCTTTTAGAATTAATTAAGGTTGGCTTCCACTTTGTAGACGTTGTATTTATTTACTCCGTCGGTTTAGTCACGAATAGCTTGGAAGCGAAACCCTTTTTAGTCCAGTTTTGGTTCCTTGAGTTTCTACTGCTGATCGGGATAAGAAAGAGAGATCACTTGCATCTACTCTACTCGAGTCCTATTGTATTAGGAGGGTTTCTCGTAAGTAGCTTAGTCCTCCCCTAAGGGTCTCCTTATCTTATAATCTTATAATGGCAGGCTCTTCCTAGCAATCCTTGTTCTATTCTAAAACAGGTTTCTTTGATCAGGTTACATTTGAGGTTATAAGAAGGTCCCTGAATCTATAATAAAATTAAGTAGGTTTAAGGTTGACTCTCTCTAGTTAGTAGGTAGGAACCTTAGTCTCTTTTTCGTGGATATATGGTATTCATGTTCTATCTGTAAGACTTCCTACAATTCCCTTCCTTCGGGCGACCCCTGTACCGTAACTCTTTCCAATCTCTCTAGGGCTTACCCTTTTCTATAGTAATAACTTCAAAGAATAAGAGCAATCTCCCTTATAGACTGGTCTAGCTACAGGTATCATCAAGAAGAGTAAAGCTGTTAAGATACTGATACAGAGTATAGCCGATAAGGACTGCTAAGTAAGGCTTTCGAGAAGGGTTTATAGGTTATAGAACAAGGTATAGGAATCGAGAAAGCCGGTAAGAGTATAAGGGTCATAAGGTATCCATATTATACTTAACTTAAAAAAACTAACATGCGTTACGCTGCAGTTAGGACCAGTAGAAGAAACTAGACTCAAGCTCCTTTTAATGATAAAGACAAAAAAGAAAGGGATTTCCCTTTGTAGTAAATGTCGTTGTGTTACAAAGAAGTTAAGGAGTCCTTTATTTATATTGATCTAAAAACCTTATTCTAAAACTTGGGCTTATTTCTCTTCGAATAATTCTCGTTTTACTGAGGCCCCCCTGACAAAGGAGCACTTACCTGCATTTTCTCAATTAGATTTTAAGTCTATTTCGCGCTTTCATAACTAGAATTTAATACTTCAGCCAGAAAGCCGAGGTTTCCTTTATAAGGTATCTCTCGATTACCTCGTTAGACTTAGCGCAAGAATAAAACATTACTAAACTTATCTCCTACTGATGTTAACACGGAGCCAGAAATTAAAGAAAACAGAATTATTACAAAAAGGGGGAACGCTTGTTAAAATGCGCAATAGAAAAATTTTCCTTGTCTAGGCTCCACGATCTCTGCTGGTTGTAGCTTTTTGTAGAATTCTTGTTGTATAGGGGAGCCCTTTAAAATATCTAAAACTTTTTAGGTTAAGCAATCTCAAAGTCTCAGTTAGATCCTTATTAAGTAAGGTATAAAAAAGAATAAGAATTTACTGCACGGAGTTGGATCTCACGTTAAAAGAGGCTTTTTAAAGCGGCAACTCCCTTTTATTAGTAGGTTTAGGTATATAAATCTAGAGGCCTTTTACTTTACCCTCGGGTAAGTGCTACGTTCAGATTTGATTTATTAAAGGATAACTAGGTTCAAAATCTATAAAAATCGAGTTTCTTGTTTAGATGAGTAAGAAGTCTTTTTCTTTAATGTTACTCTTCGACTGGTAAATTAGGAAGTGGAAGAGTCTACCAGGAGATATTAGTCGACTTCTTTTAATCAAGTTTATGTTTGGCTAAAAAAAGATATATATTAGATTGAGATCGTGGGTTCGAAACGGGTTAAGTCCATCTCTTTTTGCTATGAATATCTACTTGTAACTCGCTGTTGCGTAAATAGAGTTTCCTTAAATTAGGGAGTAGAATCCCTGAGAAAAAGTTAATCCGTAAAGTATCTGACTGAAATTCTCGGTTTTTACTACTACTATTATACTAGCAAGTACTTTTACGGGCTTTTTATTTAGCGATACCTTGAAGCTTTCACTGCTTTAATATTAGTAAGTCGTTCTAAAAACTAAAACTAGACTCTTATTCTGTATCTTACTCAGAGCTACGCCTTAATAACTATATATCCTCTTAGGCTTTATATTATTCCCTCAATAACTTCCCAAGTCCAAGAAACCCGACTTTAATTAAAATAGCCTGTATCCCGTAAAATCTAAAGTCTTTCTGCCTTAAACTTCAATTTCGAGAATAAGTAAAAGTAAGAAAAGTTGCGAAGTAAGTTAAGTACCAGGAATACCCTTTTTATGAAAGGACCTTTATACTATAATTTAAATTTGCTTTATTTTACTGCCAAATTTCTTATCTTTATTTAGGTAGCCCTTTTTTATTAAATAAGCCCGCCTTTAGTTTGAGTTTAGAAGATTTTTAGATCTGGAGCTGAGAAAACACGGAGTTTGACTCCTATAAGGCTCCTTTAGTCTTTATATTCTTTATTCCTGGCAACTTTTTATTTAGACTTCAGATTTAGCAAATGGGTCAATACCCTAAATAAGTTTAAATTTACAAGTCTGTCGGGATAAATAAGTTAAGCCCCGCCCCCGCCAAAGCAAAAAAAGGATTTTACAAATTCCCCTAAATCTAAAGAAAAATAAGGACTGCTTTAGTTATAATATAATGGATTTTAGAGTTCTAGAGCGGCTAACCTCTAAAGGAAATTACTACACTAAGTGCTTCTTTTGTTTACCTACGGGAGTTCCTAAACCAGAAAATTCTGACTTTTGACTTTTAATCCTTATGTTTTAGTCGCTTAAATTTCCTGGAAATAGAAGATTCTGCAACGAGTTGCTTTTGAGCTAGCTAGGTCTCGGCCTTGAATACCCTTTGAAAAATTTTAGTAGGAAGTAATTTAAGAAGGACTTTTGTTACGACATAATGGCAGAAAACCCGATTTCATAGGCCATTCCCAAGTTAGCATGCCTCTTGATTTTGCAATTCTGTAGAAGGGTAGACTATACTTAAGCAACAAACTTGTATACCACTTTAGAATATACCATAGCAAAGAGCCCAGAATTCCCCCACTTTACTGCACTGTTAAGCCTAAAAACTTGAAATATCCAGTAAAAGCTTAGGACAAAACCCCGTACCTAGGATACCTAAAAAGAGCTCCTCAATTACTAAGAGGAAAGCCCTTGTTTAAGTGCCTTCTATAATTCAAAAACCCCTGCTTTCTATACAAAAGAAAGATTTCTCGCAACGAGCTGAAACCTAAAAATTTTTGGTGAGTGGCAAAGTCTCGCCCTTTTTCTAATTCATATGAGGTTAACTGGTCCAAATCTAGTACCCTGTATAAGATTAAGAAAGAGAAATCCCTCCTTAGTAAGAAATTACCTTCTCTCAAGTAAATGAAACTAACAGCACCCCTCATTTATGTATTTTATGTATAAGGAAAACTCCTCAGAATTTTAGAATATGGAATCCGTAGAAGACCTATTAAGTCCTAATAAAGCAATATTAAGACAACGGGATACAACTAATAAACGGATAAGTGTTTAAAATACATACGATTTACATCTTGATAAAAGTATTCCCATTCTGTAAATGCCATAGAGAAGAGATTCAAAATCTTACTCGAACGAACCCCGGCCCCTCTAAAGAGGGTCCTAATTACCAACTGTTAAGTGAATAAGAAGACACCCTTCCTATACATACTATAAAGAGACTTTGTTTAGCTATTACAAATTAATTTAACCTGAGGGGAAACAGGAACCTAAAACTTAAATTCTAGTAGGTTTTGAACCCAAGCAATCCTAACTAAGATCTATTACATTATACCAATCTGAAAAACTATACTAAAAAGAGTTTTGGTAACTCTTTTTATTCCTGCAGTAATATCTAATTTCGGTTTATTCCTGAATTTGTTCTTAACTAAAAAATAAGGGGTCACAAATTCATTTTACTTGGGCGTATAGAAGCAGGACTTCTTTATTAATCTCTCCTATTAATTTATGGTGTTATTTGACATGGACGGCTATAAGGTAAACCCCTAAAGTAGGAAATAAAAAGTAACAAATTCTTACTTATTTTTAAGTATAAATATAATAAATTAGATCCAAAGTGTCTAAATTTTGTAAAAGAATCCACGGATCAGTGGTTCAAATCCTGTTACCCCAAGAGCAGGAGCAACAAAAGAGTTAGTGAATTTTAATCACTTAGATAGAATAAAATTAAGTTGTATATAATACAGAACTTATAGATAGGCTCAGTCCGTTGGTATAGCACGGGTTTGTTTGATCGTCATGCAAGGGTTCGAGTCGAGTCATTGCTGGTAATCTGTTTGAATTCTTTGTCTTAGCCAAATTCTATCTAGTGGGTTTCTCTTTCTCCATGTTCCCATTCAAAAGTAAGCTCAAATTCTTTCGGTTTCTTGCTATAACTAACTGGTATCCCAAGTCAATCAAGACTAATCCAGTAATTTTATCGGGACTGAGTTAAGTTTTAAAGTTAATAATTCAATGCAAACTTGTTTGATAATTGGGTACTTCCAGAGTTAGGAATTGATAAAGTTAAGAATGAAAGTTCTTAGATTCAAGATTGATAATTTACTACCTATAATATACAATTGTTGCCTTTTAAGTAAAGTCTCTTTAGTAGTTAGTTGTAGAAAAAGCCATTAAAATTCCTCATAAGGATTTTGGTAGCAACTTCTCTAGTTTTAGTACGGGAAGGAGCTTTTTGTTTAGTAAAAAGTTTAAAAGAATGCATTTTTCTTTATTGACCTTAATACATACGAATCTGTCTCTAAATTTTTTAGAGGTTTTCATTTATTGGTATATGTATAGTATAGGAGCCCTTTCTTGTTTTGAACCCCTGTTTATCTAAAAAAAAAGCTTCCCTGCTTTGTAAGTAGATTTGAAAGGCCGTTCGAGTAAACCTTCTCTTGGTATAGTCTTTTAGTCTCATAGATAATTTCCAAGCTATCCAGTTAAATCTTAGCAGTTATCTGCTAAATAAACACTTGTCCCTAGCATACTACATTATATTTCATTTTCTTAGATATACAAAAATTCTGTATAGGAAACCTAAGCTACTGCCCCTCTTTTAAAGCCCATTTGAGCAACACAAATGTAGAGTCTTTATTCTTGTATTGACAGTAGAGAGTTCACATTATATGAGCCAGATCCGCGGGGTAGCTATATCTCTTTATTTTATTATAATAGAAAAAGGATCCGTTTGCACTACCCTTTAGTTAAGGTACACCCGAAATCTAAGCGAAATAAAGCCTATTTTAAAGCTTCATAACTTTGTGGAAACTCAAAAAGTCGTACTTAGAGGGTCCCGCTATACCTATAACCAAGTAGCCTCTAAATTCTCTTGTGGAATAAAATCCTGTGTATTGCTGCTTTTTACAAATTTAGAAATGAGTTCTCGTATAGTTTATAAAAAGGGTGTCCATCTTTAGAATTAGAAAGATCTTAGCTAATGCTTTATGGAAATACCCCAGCCACATAGATTGCTTATAGTCTTGGAAAAAGTCAAACAAGTACTCATATTAGCTTTTGCTTTTATAGTATCAGGTAACTAATAACGAAAGATATTCAATCGGTGCAATTCTAAAATCTGGGGTTGTTACTTAGGAGATAATTTGGTTCTCTATTTCTTACTTATTTCAGCTAAAAATCCTTCATTTAGTTTAGGAAGGGTTGGCCTTAGTAACTCGTAATAGATTGGAATCTGGTAAATTACTTATTGTAGAATATAGTTATTCATATTTATTATTAATATATGTAAAGAACTCCTATTTTACATTTTACAGCTTAGACTAGTCAGAATTATACTATAAATACAGAACCCATAATAAATATAGAATTTTCTTTATTATTTGTTTTTAATCCCTAGTCTTTTAACAGCATATATTTCTTTATAAGTCCCCGACTTATGATAATAAAATATCTATGACGAGGATTACTTTCCTTATTAACACGTATGCTTGTATCTTGTCTTGTATATAATTAGACTCTTGGGTTAGTCTTTCTAGTCAAGACCGGGTTCCATACTTTGAGTAGTAACTGGAACTAGAATCCTTATCTGATAAGTTATAAATTGCAGGTTCTAAGATAGAGTTTTTTTTAAGAGATTAGGGGTATTTGCTAAAAAAAGTCCTTAATTACATTACCTAATTGAAGAGTTTACTTTCTGAGATTTCCTGTAAGATATAAATATAATAAGAGGTCTTTAAAGGTTCAAACTCTAGGTAATGTAATTAAGGAATTGGAAAGATTAAGAATTAGTAGCTTAAATAATAGTTAAGAAAGTATGCTAAGCAAATTTTTGATATAGGGCTGGGAATAAGAAAATAAGTCTTTCTAAAGTACTAAGAATTTAGGGGTCGATCTGAAGAGATAATCAATTCTAATTTTTTATACGCGTATACAGGAAATTCCCAAGATAACAATATAAAATCACTATAGAAACCCTCGATTCTTTACTATTATATTTTACTCAATTGTACTAATCAAACAAGTTTGCTCTTAACAGAAGGACACTAGCACTAGAAAGAAAATGAAGTGTCTATAATAAGTCTTTTAACTTGAAAACTCCTCGGTGTATATTAAAACTTCTTTTTCCAAAGGACTAAACTTATCCTGTAAACTAAGGAAGTCTTACTAACATAATACCCCCACCCCAGTCATTACTATTGTTAAAGTACAAGAGTATACTTATACTACGTAAGTGTATAAGTAAGAGACTCTTATTATATTAAGAACGATTACACTCTCTAATTAGAACTCGAGAAGATTTTCTTTAACTATACTTACATCTTAAACTAATTAAGTATTAATTATCAAGAAAACAAGAGGTAAATAAAGATATTAGTTGATTCTATACCCTTATAATGCAGTCTATTTAAAGGACTTTATGGGCAAACTAATATATATAAATTAAAAAGATTTGGCAATAGGGAAATGCGGCTTAGTTGGATAAGGAAAATCGAGAAGAAAGGTTAAGTTTAGGTAAGCTTTTAGGAACAAGTAAGTAAATCAGTTAGTTCGTGCTTTCCTTTATTGTTTTCAACCTTATTAATTTAGTCTTACTTATTTCAAAAGAATTTTATATGAATTCTATATAATGTGAAAAGCACTCCTATATAGTATTAACTAAAAATTTTTAGTTAATAGAAGCAGGAATCTCGCTTACTCAAGACACAAAGCTTTCCACTTCATTTCTAGTCGGTTAAGGAAATGAATCCGGATCTGTAAAGACCTCTCTATTTTCTAGTAAGGAATCAAAGTTATGTAAATAAGGGTTTGTAGGATTCTAGGATATTTGTTAGTTATTTTCTTTATAGTTTCAAAAGTCTGCCTAAAAGAGGCGAGCAGGGGGTTTAGGTCTCAGGTTACTATAGGCTTTCAAGTTTAGATATTTTTTATTCTATTAGTCAAGACTTATTAAATTAAAGAAACTACTTTTTACAAAACTTTAATAGTTAGGAAAACCGAAGACTCTTCTTTTCATTTTTTAATTAATTCGATTAGGAAATTCTCCTTTAGTATACTTAGAAATCTATTATAACCAATTGAATTTATAAAAAAAAGAAAAATCCCACCCTTGAAATGAAAGCTAAAAACTTTAAATACCTAGGAATTGAATCTTATACTAAGAATCGAGACTTTAGAAACAAGAAATATGCTTAAGCAGCTATCAAGGACTCTTTGACTTAACTTTAAAGGAGCTAAACTCTAACATCTTCTCTTATAGTACTTAAGATTTCTATACAAAAAGAATCTTTAATGAAAACAAGTAGAAAATCAGTAATTTAATGTTCCCGATCTATCTGAAGGGTTAGAGTTATTGCTTATCTTACTCTATTCTATTGCCTGAGGTTAGAAGTATGTAGCAAAGAAAACTAAGACTTAAGCGTACTTACTTTAGTAGAAATCTCCTAGTGAAGTGAAAGGTCTGGTTGATTAAGGAAAGGTTATACTGTGTAATTACTAAACCAAAGGGGATAATTTCTTTTATACAGCTCTGCTCTTTAATTAGTAGAGAATAAAATCACTTTATATACCTATATACATAGAAAGATATTTATAGAATCTCCTTTTGGTATTCTGACTTTACTCCTAAATGACGGACTTGAAATGAAAATTAGAACAATTACTTATCAAAAAAGGAAAAACAAGGGTTCAATTTAAGTTAGGTTGTCGTGTATTTAAGGCTTTCCCTTTACTTATTTGATGGCATAAAGAAGATAACATAATCATAAAGGACTGTCTATTTATCCTAGATTGTAGGAATCTCCAAGACTTTTACTTCACTCAAAATTACGGACAAGTTACTAAGAAACTCTTTATATCTTTGTTAACTCAACCCGGTGAAAAGCTTCTCATTTTTGCTACCCTTACATAGTTTTGGAAGTTTTTAGGGGATTTTCTTGACGGATATCATAGTGAGTCTTGTTCCATTCAATTTATAACAAATTCGTATTAGCTCGGGTATAAAACACGCCCTACTTATAAGAACTTAGTAAGAATTAACTTATTAACAAAAGGAGCTTAGTAAAAGCCTTTTAGAGTAGGAGTTCCCTAACTTGCATATAAGAGAAAGGTTCCATAGTAGCATGCTTGCTAAAACAAAGAAATTTGAATTCATTTTTGTATTTGTTGCAACTTGGGAATTCCTGGTACCTATTGTAGCATTGTAAATCCATCTAGAAACCTAACCGAAGCTTGACCTTGTGAATTATTCTGAGAGCTTTTACGGGACCTCCCCGAGTTATCCTCTTACATAAATTCTATTTTGAATTTTTTTACTTCATACCTTACTAGAACTAGAAGAAAACCTTTTTCTGACCGAGTAGAGTAGACTCTTCGCTTGAGATAGTAGTAAAATAAGAACGGATACTCTATAAATATGCCAATACTGAGTAAACTTCAAAAGAAGGCGGTATACTTGCATAATGTCTCTATTAAAATTTATAATAATGCAATATTGAGACCCTTTTTTACTACAAGCCACTGCTAAGTGTAAGGCGAGGTTATCCGCTTACAGCTCTTGTAGAGGGGTGCCCTCTTATTTATCTTGTGAACTGTTATATGTTTATACACCTTTATAATCCTGAACTAAAAACTATTACAATTACCTTAAGTTAAGTTGTAATCTCTAAGCTTAGAAAACAATTATAATCAGAAATATAATAAAAGGTTGTTAAATCAAAAACCTGTACCAGTGTAGTAAGGAGTTCCTTTGTTAGCAGTGCTTGGTACTATGTTTCGTAACAAGTGTAAGTCCAAGATATAAGCAAAAAGGCGCTATATAACTATAACATATTAAGTAGACCCATATACAAACTAATGGGCCCGAGTACCCTTAAAGCGCGCAACCAGGAATCCCTACCCTAGCAAAACTTTACAGCGACTCTATTTTGGCTTATTAAAAGAAACTCCCTTAAAGACTTCAATATAGCCTCCTAAAGAAGTATTTAGAAGTTATAATGAACAGCAGCAACCTAACTAAAAGACTGGGTATAAAAGCTAAGTCTTGAACCCCCTCTTTCTAAAAAGGGTTCTCTGTATATCGCGTTTTCCTATAATAAAGAATTTTGATTCCTTGATTATTTCAGTCACCCTTGTTACAATAGTTGGAAGATAGAGTATATAGGAAAGAACCCCCCTTTTAGGATGCTGTAGAATTTTTATTCTTACCTAAAACTTCACAAAAATCCCTCTTAATTTAGCTTAGAAAGTGCCTTTTTGTAAATAAATTTCTTTTCATGTAACCTCCTCCTCTCAGAAAAAGGATGTTCGGGTCTATAAGTCAACAGGATTCCGTAGCGAAGGCAATGTTCAAAAGAGGAAGTTCAGGTTTCTAACTAAAGAAAGGGCTCTAAAAAACAAAAAGTACCTAAACAAGCAAAGATATTATAATGACTTTAGCTTTGTTTTGGTTTAATCGGGATTCATTATCTTTAGCATTTCTAAAACTTTCCCTTAATTTAAATAGAATTTTAATTAGTATAGGTTTTCCGTAGCTCTTAGTTGAGAATCTTCTCGGGTGGGAATCTCTGACCTTTCCTATATTTCTTTCTCTAACTCCTTTTTATAATCCGGATAATCAAGAATGAAATATCCTGTTTTCAGGCTTAGTTAGTAAGGTAACAAGTAAGTTAAAGAAAGGGTTTTTCTTTTGTATTGTAGTGTCTTTAGGCTGCCTATATCCTTTATACTCTAGAATTGCAACTCTTAAATAAAGCTTCTTGCCGTTAAACCCTTGAAAAGCCGGTTGCTAAGGTAATGTAATTAAATTAATCAGTTTTAACTACAACCAAGTCATACATAATAGAAAAAGATGGCAGAAAAAAATCTTAGTAATTAAGATAAGAAGTCAAATATAAAAAAGGTTCCCCCCTTCGAGTTTAAGAGCCTTTTCACTAATAAGGGGATCTTACAGGGAAACCCCTTTCTAGTTTTTTCGCAATCCTATAAAATAACTTTGGCATTGTTCGATTGAATCAATATTCCTTATTTCTATTTCTTAGCCTTGAAATTACCTTTAAATGTAAAAAAGTACTCTTTAATTCCGGAATTTTCAGTTAAAAATAGTTAAAAGTTGCTCTTGTGTTCCTCTCAAACTCGAAAGCTAAAGCGATTTAGTAACTAAAGTAAAAGGAATTCCTTTCAATCGTTCTTTTAGGTAGTATAAACCTTAGCAGTCTTAGGGAGGAGTTTCAAGTGGAAATGTCGAGGTAATGTAATTAAGTTGATTCTTAAAAAAAGGATTGCTGCGAATTTTTAAGGGACTCCTGTTCTATCTCTTGTGCTACTAGAGAGGGTAAGAAGTTTAAAACCAAATACTGACATATCTTTTTAGATCCGGGTATACTCTAGGCTGTCTTACTAACAGGGCCCCTCTGTATTATCCCCTTAAAGAGCGCCCTGTGCTTGTAGTTTTATATAAAAATTCTTAGTTATTAAATCTATACCCACAAGGATTCTTTAGAAGTACTACTTACTTCCAAAAGTTTTTTGTCCTACATAGAATAGCTCTGCTTTCTTATAATCCCGGATACTTCACAAGCTCCCTTTGGTCTACGTAGTTGTTCTTTCCCTTATTCTAAGTCCTTTTGACGGGTTAATTCTTAAGCTGTTATTTTAGAAAAAGTAAGGCCAGCTATAGAGTAGGACTATACTTCTTAAGTTATTATTCCCTAATATTTCATTATCCTTAGCCGGAATGGGAAACCTAGAAAGAAAGCAAAGGAACACAAGGCTCCCCGGGTTCTTTATCTCTTCCCTGTTACTTAAGAATCCCTAGAGTTAGTAGTATCTATTCCCAATACTTTTAAGTACGAAATACTCTTCTTTATCTCCTATTAAGTCTTTCTAAAAATACAGGAGAAAGAAAGCCCGCAGCTAGACAGATTCAGCATAATTCATTTTATGGGTACGCAAAGTCTTCTATTCCCTCCTTTCGTTAATAGCACCTTTGGATAATGCTGTTTTTAGTTAAAAATCCAACCGGTTTCCTCTTCTTGTCCAACGAAAAATCTTCCCTAGCCAAACCTAGTAGGGTAAGATTTATAAAAACTCCCTAGTATGTCTTGTATGTTACCTTGACTTCATTCAAAATTGAGTTTTGAACTCTGGGCAGGTCCGTTTTGGCAAAAAGATCTTAAGAATTTTAGGGTGTGTTCAAGAGTTCTGTTAACGTTTACTAGGCAACCACTAGGTAGTTAGAATACATTTTTTGGATGATCCTTAATTTACAGTTCTTGCTTTTTTATCTTTTTGGAATATTTAACTGGAATGAAATTTTATTAAGGGAAACTTCTATTATCTAACCGAGGCGTTTCGTTTTTCTATAGGCAGGGGCCCCCTTCTAATGTACGTATAGATGGGTCTTCTTAGCGCCCCTTTGGAGATTCCAAAGTTTTATCAGGCAAAGGTCTGCGGCGTACTTATTAAAGGTTTATAATAGGAATTCCCATCGCAGAAAGTCTTATTAATAGGGTTTTCTAAGTTCCTGAATTCAAGACTCTTAAAATTAGCTGGGGAACTCGTTTGCAAATCAATAGTAAGGCTACTCTAGTGCTTCAAAATGCGTTTTAATACCCCGTACACTTCTACATTTTAAGAAAATTGAGTTCTAGTTTTTGCGATTCCTAGGTCAAGTTAGAGAAAAGGTCTCTGGTCCAGAAGGAAAGTAAAGGCTCATAAATATCCCGGGAAGCTTAGATCCCCAGTGAGGTTTAGTAATACAGTCACAAGTTTTCCTTTACAGAGTATCTAGGGGCACTTCGAGCTTTAGTTAAATCTCTTTCTCTTGTCTTACTAACCTCTACTATAATTATAGAATGCATACATAATTTGAAAACTAAGGGATGCTTTCTTTGCAAAAACTTTTCTTTTATAAATAAAAATACAAGGTACGCGCCTTATTCTTATTCTTCTTCATTCTAATTTACTTTACCGGGCATTTTGAAGTTCCTAGGAGTGCTGGAGCCTTTAAACTAAAAGAAGTTTTTAGTAATACAAGGAGAGTAGGGCATTGTCTCGCGGGTTTCCTGGAATTTTAGATACAAATAAATTCTCCTCGATATAGTTTTACGGGATATAATAAGACAGTTAAAGGAGCGCTTTAAAATAAGAAAAAAGGATTTCCTATGACTTTACTTTCTTATAGGGGAGTCCGGACAAAAGTAATCCAAATATAAGGTTCCCACTTTCCCTAAACTTTAAAAATCTGTACAAGTTATCTAAGAGAGTCCTAATATTCTATTTTAAAACGGGGTCTTGGGATCTATAGGAAAGGGAAAAAGGACTTTGTTAAGAATTCTTCAGAGGGATACACCTACAAATTTGAATTTAAGAGACTTTTTTTTTAGACAAACAGCAAGCCAAAGATTTCAAATAAAAGGGGAAAATACAATTTTCTTTTTGATAAATTAGGCATCTCTCTCTAGTAAAGTACTAGCAAAGCGAGGGTTTTAGTGAAGCTACCCAGGGTTCTTGTAAGCAGATTTGTATTTCCAAAAAGAAGGGGTGGACTTTCATCCTTTATAGGAGCTTCCCAGCTTTTACCTTGAGCGGAGTACTTAATTAGTATAACTTCTACAAGGGGGACTTAATTAAAGAGATTTATATATACTATACCGTGCTTATAGGCTACTTTCATTTTTAATATCAATTTTGTATCAATAGAGCCGATTCTAGTTAGTAGATAACGACGCTTTCTACTCCCTCGAATTATTGCGAAAGAGTGCCCCGCTCTCGTAAAAACAGGAAACTCATGAGCTTGGATAACAAATTTCTTTTTTGGAATTGCATTGCTGGCATTGGCTCTGAATAGAAATACCAAACCAAAATAGATCTTTTTTTGTTGCTAAAACCCTACTCTATTTTGTGGTAATTCCAAGGAAACCTTGCTCTACAAACAAGTTTCTATAAGGGGTATCCCTTAAGTAAGAAGTTAGTAGGATATATTACAAGGGAAACCCAAGGGCCTCATATACATATACGAAATATAGATAAAGTCCAAATTATCAGAGACAAAAATTTTAGGGACATTGCGAAGGGTTTTGTAAGATACTAAACCGAACTTTTTAGCCGATGACTTTTGAGAGACACTCTTGCACTAAGTTACTAACAGGGAGATTTATCGAAAAAGATATAACTAGAGCTAGAGGGAGGCTAGAAAAGATCAAAAAGGTGTGGAATCATCAATAAGATCGGAATCCACTTACTTCTATCAACCGAGGATAAAGGTAGCCATCCTTTTTCAAGCCCCTGTTAAAGTCCTGCGAGTAAGAAACCGGAATATAAAAACAGTGCTAGCCATGGAACATGCGCGAATTAGAGCTCTAGCGGGAATGAGTCATAATTAAAGTAATTACGTGTATTTAGAATAGTCTCTCTTACTAGGAGGGGTCCGCTCCTCTAAGAGACATGAGATAATTGTCTACTGAAGTTCTAAGTCTCGAATAAAGAGATACCATTTACAGTGAATGAGAGTAAACTGTTTCCGGTAAAGACTAAAGAAGTAAAGAGTAAAGCCAGTTAAGTTTATTAGTAACGATAAACTTTTGCTAGAGTTTCAGGTTAAAGTAGGGAGTCACATAAAGTTGAAAGGAGGCCCTCTGTTCCAGGTCTAGAAATAGGGGTATATAATTAATTGAGGGAAGGGAGGTGAATAAGGCAAAGTAGTCCGGAACGTGGGAATTTTAAGGAGTCTTTTCTTAACTAATATTACTAAAGGAAGGGAGCATTTTCCTGATGGTCCGCTTTGTTTTGTATCCTGAAAGTTTTTTAAAGTCAATCCCGGTTACTCATGTATCGTGCAATTCAAAACTAGTATACGATTTCTAATAAAGCAAGGAACACCCCGGGGTCTCTATCCTCGTATCCCCCAGTATAAATTTGACTCTTTTTAATTAACAACCTAAACCTCGTGAATTTCCGTTAATTTCTTCAGGAAGACTTTAATTATTAAAAAGAAATTCGGGCTCATAGTTTTCAGAGTTCTCTGATTCTAAGGGATACTAGGACTTGAACCTACGACTTCTACGTAGTTACAACTTTGATGGATCAAACCAGAAATATGTAGAGTTATACTTGGTTATAAGGTTATAAGTAGAAAAGGCACAAAAAGCCCTTAAAAAAATAGGATACCCAGTTTACGTTATTTCCACTATACGCAGCAAACTTCCCAGAGATTTGCGTTGTAATAGACTTAATTATAAGGCAAGACTCTCAAAAAGAGGTCCCTTTTACAGGAAATTGACTTAAAATTAGAGTCCTTTTAATTAAAAACCTCGGAAAAAGGGTAAAGGCGGGCTTTGCTTCAAAAGAAAAAGGCAAAACAAATAGTATCTAAATATAAGTATACTTAGAGCTAGCTTTATAAAAAAGAGTCAAATCTGTAAAACTCTAAGTAAAGCCAGATGGAAAGAGCAGCCTGCGTATACCCTTAACTTGTATTAGAAAAATCGCTTTTATAACGAAGGAGTGCAAAATAAGTTTTTTATTTCCGGACGACAAGTAGACAGGAAAAAGAGAATAGCTAAGACTAAGAGTAATAATCCATAATGATAGGGTTTATTAAACTCGGATTATTAAGTACTCATTCATAGGGGCCGATTCTTCTCGGAAACCTGTCCTACTTTAAAGTCTTTGTCTAAGTTTATATTCGTTTTTAAGAAAACACAAAAAGAAGTGAGGTAGAACGAGAGTAAATATGTTTTATAAATATCCATTAAATATAAACAGGGTGAATCTAAAACTATAAGGAAGTCCTGTAATATCCGGATGTGCCTTTAAAAATTTAGTACATTAGGAAGTTCTCTTAAATTCAGACTCATGATAGGATCATTTCCCATACCCAATAAAGAAAAGTAAGTTTTCGCTATGTGACCTAGGCACGGGCTAAAAATTCTCTTTAACAGGGCACCTCGTTGTTATTTCTCTCTATTAAGATAAACTTGCCTTAATTAACTTTTTCCTAGTTCGCTTTTTGCGCTATAAAGAGACTCCATATAAATTAAATGTACTACTTACGGATCTTTCCCTTTTGACTTGCTTTAAAATAGACTTAAAGAAACCGGGATAGCAAGCACAGAATATAGAATACTGAATACAGATAATCCCTTAAAATTTCTAATAGATATTAGGAAGAATTGTCTTGTTAGCCGGTGAAACCATGTGTAGCTAATCTATCCTCTGTAAGCCAACTAAGGAACCCTCTCTTGTCGATGGAGATGGTGAATCTAGGCCTGAAAGTAGGCCAAAGGAAGTTGGGAATGCAAGTCTATCTGTATTGCCAGCAAATAAAGGACTTATGAAAGCAAACTAATGAGTTAAAGATAGAGATTGAGAGTATATTCCTATTCTTGATTGACTAACCTATCCAATTGTATTAGTTCTTCTTTGTGTTCTTGTAAGCAAGTAGCTCTTAATTCTGTATAGCATGTATAGCAAGCAAAGGTATATAGCTGGAAGTGATCTACATAGGCTTTTAAGAAAGGCATGTGTCGTATAGCCCTCAAGACTAGGATGAGAGGTATTCCAGCTATAGGCAAGAGTTTAGCTCTCAAGATAAGTAAGAATTAGGCTACAAAGAAGATACTGAGTACTCTAGCTATGAGTAAGTAAAAGGGTATTATGACAGAGAAGTTGTTATGGGTTTAGAACTCTCAGGTTCCAGTAAAGAAGCAGCTTGAGAAGAATTTGAGCTATTAAGAATCTAATGTTTCCAAGTCAAATGTAACAACCTTTCCTTAAAAGGTATCCGAACTATGCCAAACCCGGGTTTGTATTCTGTCAACTTCTTCATTTCCTGAACTTGACTCTACCTTGTAAACCTATCAATGCTATTCCGATTAATGCTTTAACACTGCCAACTTGAGAAAACCCAACTTAAAATCCTCTCTTCTGTATCTTCTCAGTTCCGATCAATGACAGATTCTAAAGGAAAACTGAATACAGAATATAGAGACTTCTTCTCTTCCCTTGTCAGCCGAAACTATAATATCCATTCTAGTGTAGCAAAACTAAAGGAGCCCTACATCTCTAAAGACTCCTAAGAAAGTTGTCCATCTGATGGCGCAAGTTCAAGCTGCCCAATAACAGTCCAAAGCGAACCTAAGACAGTGTATTCTTGTCTTCTAAAGTAGGCCAAGCTACGAATCTAACATGAAGTATAGAGTCTACGTGTACTTATTCGGCTTAGAACCAAACCCAACAAGAAATACACCATCTCTGTCTCTGAATTCCCTAACTGCTGTTAATGAAGTTGAGCTGGCTCTTTACTAAGAAGGAATTCTCTTAATTTAATTACCGGTCTTGTCTAAAGGTGGTCCAACTCTAAATTGAAGGCAATTCTCTAATGCCTGATAGCAACTTTCCTGTTTTGGAAGCTTTGAAACTATTCTCATGTTATAGCTGTCAAATAAAGACAATAAATCCTTTCTTCTTCGGTCAATTGAAATAGAATCTCTTGTTGCAGTGTAGCTAGTTCTGTTGATGGAAACCTGGCTGACATTGCTGGCAAAGGATTTAAAGAAACTGAATCTATTTAACTGAGTTGTAATGGACAATAGAGAGAGGACTCTCATTTTAATGTCTAAGCGGATAAGCTGGCAATTGAAAGACTTATATTATATAGAGAATCTCTTCTTATTGGAATACTAAATAAAGGATAACACTGAATTATCTTAGTGCAGCTCTTTTTTGACGGTGTTGCTAAACTCTAAGATAGTGAAGGCAAGTTCGTCCATTTCGGTGAAATTTCTTGTTGTACTTATTGAAATAGCTTTCTTGTAAGGAGTAAATCCGGGTTGGGTGGGATAGAATGAAGGTGAATCCAGGCATGTCGATAGGACTCTTCCGATCCTACTAAGCAGACAAAAGAAAGTAAGAATAGAATTTCTTGTTCTATTCTAGTTGAGAGTAGAGTCCTAAGAGTTTAGAATAGATAGTTTAGGAAGTCAAAAGTCTTAGTTGTTCTGGGCTTTGTTCTGTTTTTTCGGTAAAGAAGTAATTGTTCCAATGCTTATGATAGCAAGTAGCAAGCTAAGGAGTTCAAGAGGAGAGTCTAGGCAAGCTTACCTTAGGAATCTCTAGCTATGTATTGGGAAAGCTTAGGAAAGACTCTGGCCGGCCAAGCTAGTGTATTCTGTATTACAGTTGCTAATGAAACATCTTGTCCGTGTTCTAATGAGGGCATCACTAGTTTTGTTGAAGCAAGTCCTTTCCTTGTCAAAGTACAGCTAGCTAGGAGGAGTACTATCTAGTCGACGTTGAAGGTAACGAAGTTAAGGTGGACAGTTGTGAATAGAGAGAATCCCTCCTTGGAGCTAATGTCCTTAATTAGGAATGGAATAGATAATATGAAAAACTGTAAGTATATTTCTTAATAATTACTAAACTCTTCAATTCTTCTGTTGCTATGCTAGAGCGAGCCGAAACTGTAACTGGTAAGGAATAGAATCTTACTTCTCATGCTTACTGAGTCCACTCGAAGATAATGTCTTCCTCTTAGCTGTTGTAGCCGGTAACCAGTTCATATGACTGCCAACTAAGGAGCCCTCTCTGTAAGCGAGTGCTCTAATAACAGAATACTTCTTGGCAGGGAACGAACATAAGACAGAGAATCCTTACTTTGAGTTCTTCTTGGCTTTGTGGACGGTACATTATGACGGTACTACCCTTCTTGATGCAGGTTATAGAGTATTCCTGTACTATCTAGAATACTCCCTTCCAATCCTTAAAGCTCACTTAACTAATGCATTTTAGCTCCCTCCAACCCATTAATCCTATAATCCTTTCTTCTTAGTCAGTTCTATTTCCTTGGCTTTGGCTTTCAAGGGTCAAGGGTTTAGAGCAAGTGGATTATTAGTTGTTAGGTAGGTTAGGTTCCTAAGATGAGGACATTCTATAGATTCATTCAGAGGGCCGTGTTACTGATGTTTAGACTGGTTAGAACAAAAGAGAGGATTTCTAGTTAAAGCAAAAGAACTTGTACCGGTTATACAGTAAATCCATAAACAAGAAAAAATTTCCCTCATTCTAAAATTAGAGCCTTTTCCTCTTAAAATCTAACCCACCTATTGCGATACCCAGCATAAACACAAAGGAAACTAAATCACTCTGTTTATGTTATCCTAAATTCCTTACCAGCTAAACTTAATATAGATCGGAAAGCTCTTACAACAAAGAGAATTTTCTGGTTAATGTTATACCATTAGCTCCAAACACCTTTTATAAACTCTAGTTCCTGTAAACTCTAATTCTAGGAATGTCAAGAACGAAAATGAACAACTGTCAAAAGATCTACAATTCCTATTCTTACAGTCTATCGATCTAGATCGGAAGAAAGCTTTCATTCATTAAGATAAAGAATTTGCCTGCTCATAGATAGACCTGCTAACAAGAACTGCTTTCACTTCCCAACAAAGATATTAGAATCAAAGGGAATTAATTAACACCTAAACAAACTCAAAGTAAGCAAGGAGTTCAAGAGTCCCTAATAACTCAAACAACAAGATAAACCTTGCCTTATCCTTGAAAAGTGCTTACAACAAGATAAACCTTGCCTTTCTATCCTAAATAGGAATCTACAAAGAGAGCAGCTAACAAGCAACAGACGAATACCATTATCTTGAACTCCTTGCTTACAAGAACTCTCGCTTTACCAAGAATACAAATACAAAGTAAAGAAACCCAGGGTAATTGACTTCTTCTTAAACCTTAAACTACTAAACAGAAACTCTTTAATTTAAAGTAAGGAATTTCTCTTCTTCTTTACCGGAACTTCTTTAATATTAAGAACTTTTAATCTTACTGGATCTCCCCAAGGTTAGACTAGACTCTTAAGCTAGAATAGAACTAAATAGGATTTTCTAGTTAGGAAGATAAGGAATTTACCTTTTTATGGTTGTAATTCCTAAAACTTAAAGAGGAGTTTCGTGTTCTTGTGTTTCTGATTTTCCAGTTAAGTTTATAAGTCACTGGGAATTCCTAAATAGGAGTGCAGATCTCAAGCACTCTAGGGATTTCTGAGAAAATGGAATTAGAGTTCGTAAGACAGAGTCTTTTCCAAGTACAAGTTTTACTGAATAGGGGCCTAACCAGGGTTTTTGCCTTCCTTTCTCAGCACGAATAAACTTGTGTTGTAAGAGATTCTGGCTAGTTTTTTAAGGCATTCTTGCATAATATTTCTTATATTACATCAAGTTATTTACAAGTTCCCAATCTTTGTCATACGGGACTGCGTTACACTCCGGGTCTTCTATATATCGAATTAGAATTCTTTAGTTTTTCTTAGTCGTAGTTTAGGCCCTCTAGGAAGTCCCTTCATTATGATAATATATTGAGTTTGGCACATTCCCAAGATCTTAACCCACTCGAAACCCGGATTTTCTACTTTTAATTAATCCAAACTCTATATCTCCACTCAAAGTTTCTTATTTTCACTTTTAAATTACCAACAATCCAATAATAGGACTCCCTTACTCTTTAATATGCTCTATATTTTGACTTTATCTGTAACTGGCTGTAACTAGGAAAAACCTTTTTTAATCCCCTGTATACGGGAACTTCACTTTCCTAAGAAATCTCCTGAAAACTTGTACAAATTTACACCCTATTTATTGCGTCTGAAATAAATTAATTAACTAAGGAAATAGCCTTCCCTGTAGTATTATACTATAAAATAGAGGATTGAAACTTAATAGTCCATTGTATGCCCGGCGTACCCGACCGAAGGGTAATGCATTTAGTAGTTATGAGTATACTTAAACTCCCACTATAACCAACAGCTTCTTCTTACCTTCTCTCTCTTCAAAAGTTTATGAAGCCTACAAACGAGCCCTTTTACTAGGTCGGTATCCCTTTGCTTATTTATCTGCTTCCTTCTAAACCCGTTTTGTTATTCTTATGCGGACCTAATCTTAGGAGTCTTCCTAGCGGTCTTAGGTACTACTCAAATAATGTGAAATTAGAGTTCCACTTTTATTAGTTTTTGTGGGAGAGTCAATTAGGGTTTTCTTTGCTACAGCTCGTTCTCTACTAATCACAAAAGGATATGTAAACTTCGTAGTCATTCAATATTAAAGCACTCGGAGTTCTATGCTGAGATCTAGCCCGGTATCCCTGAGTTTCGTAGTATTTTCTTTTTCTAAAGGGCCCCTTGCCGCAAGAATAGAGATTAGATAATAAAAGTGGGATACCAAATACGATATTACTTGAGAAAGGCAATAGGTTAAAGCCCCGTGAGGCGCTGAAAATAGCTAAACTAAAGAGAAAGTATACCCCTTGTCTACCGAGGGTTTCCCTTTAAGAAATCCATAAAGACTAAACTTACACAACTATTATACACAGAAAAGGAGAAGCCCTAAAGGGTATCCCTAGATAATCAAGTTACGGGTTTCTATTAAAAGAATAAAAAGTCCCCCTCTTTCTCGGGTTAAGAAGCTCCTTTACTTATCGGGCTATATGCTCCTCGATTTTAATGATTTTGTAGTTTCTTTGAAGTTCCAAGCGCTAAAAGAACCCCTGCAGATAGAGCCAAAAGAAGAAAACCCCTATGACTTTACTTGTTAAATTACATGGATTCCCTACAGATAACCAAAGGATTAAGGAAAAAAAGGGGGGTATCCCACTTACACTTTATGGCACGGACTGTTTAAATATTACTTGCTGTTGGAGGAATTCCCCCTTGCAAGACTTTTTTTATTATATCAAATTTCTTTAAAAATTCTTAATGAGTTGTATTCGGCTAAATAAAGATAAAGAGTCTTCTGCGCCTTTTACTAGCGGGATATTTAGTTTTTTTCGGATCCTATCATAGGAATTCTCCGGATATATATAAAGCCCAATGCTATATTAAATCACTCCTTTTTTAGATCTTTATTGAGCTTAGCTTAGGTTATTATACAGAGTTATAAGCTATTTGCTGGTTGTAGACGCACAGTTAATTAAGTTGATTCTAAGTATATTATAGTGTTAATAGTTCAAAAATCTCGTATATCTATTCTGGTAAAACTATAAAAATTTGTTGTAATCATCTTGTCCTAGTCTCTTGATTTAGAACTGTGTCTGAGAAGTGTGCCCCGTCAAAGCTTCTCGTAATTAATAAGTGGTAATTAAATTAAATGTTTACACAATGTAAATTTTTTTAATGTAGTTATACTACGAGGTATAAAGGATCAAGCTATCCTAGAGGGTATTCAACGCGGTCAAAACAATAGAAAGTAAAAAGGGTTTACTAAGCCGGCTTTAAAGTTGCTTTAATTAAGAAATCCAGTAAATGTGTGCTGATAGATCTCTGTAAAATCAAAGTAAAGGGGTCCTTGTAAAGAACAATACTAAGGAGTAACTATTAATACCCACTTGTTGTAGATAATGCTTTGGGCTTAGAGTAGGAACAAAGTGGATTAGTTTTTTCTATACTTCTATACTTATTGAAGACTAAGGAGATTTTAGAAATTATTACACACTATAAAGCTTCTTTTTCTTACATAGAATTGTGCCCGATTTGCCTTTAACAAAACCCTACAATTGCCTTTGCTTTCTTGTACCTTTTTGTTTTGAGCCAACTGGGATTCTGGAGCAATAGTCTTGAGCAACCCCGACTAAAGAAACTAGAGATTATAATTAATTGCAGGTTCTTTTTCCCGGAAATACTTAAACGGGTATATATAAGCTACTCTTGGGATAAAGGGTACTTCACAATTTAGAAACTCTTTAATAAGGACGGACTTACCCAGCAGGAGCCTCGTGCATTTTCTTTGTTCTAACAAGTCTTTCATAATAATCCCTAGAAAAAAGAATTTTATTAATGAAATTTCTTTTGCATAATTTACCCTTTTCTTTTTCATATTCATAGCTGCCCCGCGATTTTAATATTGTAGGATTTGTTACCTATTTCAATTCTTTGTAAAAAGAAGGATTCTTGCACTCTCCCTAAAAAGGTTTTCCCCGGGATATCTCTAGCATAACGAAGAAAAAGCGTTAGCTAGGGAACTCTTGTGAAAGTACGGTCTAAGAAGGAGGGAAGCGAATCTTTTTAAAGTCAATTTCATCTATACTTAGGAGTGGTTTATTCCTCGGGCAGGCCCTAACAAGCCAGGAGATTTCATAGTTTTTTATAGGGTGTAGTTAAGGCAAAAAAAATTTGTTCTACAGGAGTTTGTGGTAACTTATCTATAATGCCTCTTGTACTGCGCAATATTCCAAAATTCCCTAGATTACAAAGTTGCACTTCTTCTTTCTAAGCTAAAGGCTAAAGTTTAGTCCCTATAGGTATAAAAAAGTCTTCAAATCAAAGTCAAACCTGGCTTAGTTTTTTTAGGAACTCTTGTCTGATAAATAGGTCGAAGCTTGTTTAGTAAGGTTTTAACTTTCTAAAAGTTCTTTATTATGTAATTCCATCCTGGTTAGTAAACTAGAATCCTAACAGTTTATAGCATACATAGGAAAATGCTATACTTTTGCGTAGTTCTCTTTTGAGTGTACTTTACTTACAAAAGACCTACAGCTTGCTGTATTTAGTCTCGGATTCCTTAAATTCTCTGGCATCTCTTTTTAGTTTTAGGAATTCCCTTTTTTCTCACTCGTTCCATAGTTTGTCTGCGTCATTAGGGTCTTATTCTTAGATATCTTATAGACCTCCTTTACATACATCAAAATACTTAGCTTTTGTAAACATTTATTAAATCTGAGACTCATGTGAGTGCTAACCCCTGTTCTTAATAAAAGGGGGTTCTGGACACCGGAATTTCGTGTAAGATTAATTTAGTTACTAGTATATTTTATCATAAGTGGTTAAACTTTTTAAAATGACAAGATACGTGATAAGGAAAAAATCTCATAAAAGTCTTTAGGGCTGCTCTACTAAAACAAAGTCAAGTTACTATCCTTATAAGGAAACCTAAGTTTTCTTTATTGTCTATATCCCAAGTTTTAGCTTATTACAGCTTACTAGCAAAATGTTTCTAACCATTGCTTTTTACTCTTACTTTTAAAGGTCCTAGGAACCCTTGTCTTGTAGCTACTGGTGAAGAGCTAAAACGGGGTGTTAGGATTTCTTGTAGGATTCAGGGTTACCCACTTAAATAGAGCACCAGCACCCTTACTTTTGAAATATTAAAAGGGTTACCTATTCTGGTATCGAGTGAACTGGCCTGAAATTTGTATAAAGAGTCCCTGTTATAATATATAATATAGGAAAAGGACCCCCATTTTCTTTATAGTTACTTGGGGATGATTATTCACAGAGTTCTAAGCCAGAGTATCAGGAACTTCTTATGCTTCTAGGTCGTTTAATCTGGATCTTGAGTTAGGAAAGTTTTTCTGGTGTCAATATAATAAACATAGCTTGCTAAAGTAGTTTTCAATAATTTTAAGAAATTCCCGTATTAAGACTAAAAAAGAGTTTTTCAAAGATCAAAGGGTATCCTTTTTTGTAGTACTCTATTTATTACAGTGTAGTTGAAAGGCATAAATATAGAAATGTTAGAAAGATTGACTTCTTTAAATAGTAGTTTACGTTACCTTCGGTTAACCCTTTAATTGGGCATTACTTTGTGAGTACTTCCTTCAGGAGGACTCTGTCTAGAAAAATAGTTAGACTTTATTTATCCGTTTCTAAAAAGAAGCAAATCCGTACTATTACCTAGCTAGTTACTCTTAAACACTTTTAAGAGAACAACTTTATAACGCAGCCTACGGAGACCTCCAACCCGAAGGAATAAAAAGGATTCCATACGGAGCATCCTAATACTTATTCATTATAATTGCTTATAAGAAAGCCTAAAAATCCCCTATTCGACTTTAAGGTGTTGTATGTATAGGGCTAAAAAGTCTCCGTTTTATATACTACTTCTGTTCCTGGGTCTATAAAGCGCCTCTTAAAAAAGTATCTACTTGTTTTTTTAGTGTATTATTGCCTACCCAATGCCTAACTTTTTTCTCTAGTAGCAGCTAAAAAAGAATTGCGCCTTAAACAAAAAGAACTCAAATTTTGATAAAACTTTGAACTATCCATACTACATAGTAGGGGTACCCGCTATCCTCAATCAAGATTGAAAGCAAACAAAAGATACTTATAAGGCTGGGAAAACCACTACCTAATACTTACTAGGATTCCTAAGGAATTTTGTAAGTTTGATGTACCTCATAAAGGGCACAAAAGCTGCTCAGCTCAGTTAGGGATCCCTTTTGGAAACCTATTTTATTAGTTTAAAAGGAGCTCTTTATACAGAAAATCATTACTTACTAATTAGCAAAAGCCAAATCCTTTTTGTATATAGAATAGAAAAGTAGAAAGCTAAATAGGATATTTTAGGGGGTTCCTAACTATTTTCTTTCTGGGTCCAAGTATTGCTCCCTTAGTTTTACAAGAGTTTCAAGTACCAAGATATTTAATGTAGTCTATAACTTACTTTAGCAGTCTTTTGTTTATGGTCATTCGAAAGCCTTTGTTTATACCAACTTAACTTTTTTTGTGCTTAGTTAGCTGTATAAATGTGTAGGGATAGCAATCCTCTTTATTTAAAATATAAGGACTCTATATACTGGATATATAAGTTTACTTTAAGGCAAAAGAGCAGAGTTTCAATTATGAAAGTCACTAGGTTCCAAAAAGGATTAAGATGCTACTTGTTTTGGGCTTTTCAATCAAATAGGTTATTATACTGGAAGTAGTTTTATTTCAAAAAGGAGGGGTTCCATATACATAAATGAGACCCTGTTCAACAACCTACTGACAGACCTCGTGTGAGAAAACAGCAGTGCAAAAGAGCCCTGCGAAACAATTCTTGCTAAGTTTAAGCGCCTCTCTACAACATAAAAAGCTAATCCTTAACTTAATCCGAATCCGACAATAACACACAAGTATAGAGTAACCCCTTAAGCAAAATACGTAGTATATATCCGCCGAAAGAACTCGAATATAAAGAACTGCTTTGCTAGTCTCAGTTATGCCTGAGGTACGTACAGGTTTACGCTACTAATTAAATCGGGTATTGAAATCTATATGTGGGTAACTTTTTGAAAGAAAAAACTTACTACTAAGATACTAACCTTGCACTAAGCACTCTCTATTTTTATAGACACTTAAACTTTTATCTCTTTCTTAAACCAAAAAGTACTTTACTGTTTATCTTTACTGATAAGCCTTACTTTTCACATACTTAACTTAAAACTCGACTACGTATTTCTAAAATCCTTTTAAGCGAGCCCTGAAAGTCTTACTCATGGAGTTTTCTCAACTTCTTCAAAGCCTGGATCCCTTAAATTAAATGGATACACACCGGTATTGCGACTCTTTTTGTATTCCTAAGACTTTTTATACTTCTACCCCAAGTAAAACTAAGCCTTGCACTGGATGCTTTATTCCACTATTCGCCAGCTATTCTGTAAATGAAAGGTTACTATAGTGCACTCCCTTTTAATGGGTTTACCAACAACTAAAGATTAACTGACATATTAAATTATAACATAACTCCACTTAGGAGAAGGGCTTAGAATTTTCCCTGAAAACTTAGATCCTCTTTTAAGGGTTTTTACCCTATAAAATACAAATATTGAGACAAGAAAATCCAACTTTATCTGACTAAGTAAGCCTTCACCGACACAAGTTCTATTACAACAAGAATCTCCTCTGATACTAATTTATAACCACTTCTTGACTATCTTTGTATAACACCTAAAAAGTAAAGAACAACCCTAATCATAAAATCTCCCTCACTCAGTATCCAACTTTTCAACACATTTCGATTTAACCACAGTTACATAATTTAGATTAGGCGCTTGATAATCAAAACAGCGTATCCCAGAGAGAATTATAATGACCAGAACAGATAACAACAGAATTATAAGGAGCTCCCAACAACGAAAGTCTTGTGTCCTAGTAAAGGGTTTACTCAAATGACTCTATAAGAAAAAGAATGATATTGTAGGAGGGTAATCATATCCGGAAAAGGGAACCTTACACATATAGGATAGCCCTAAATTAACAGGCGTGGCAGAAATTCTTTAGAAAAATCGGAGTAAACTCAATCTCAAAACTCCTATTTGTTGACGAAACTTAGGAAAAAGTTAAAGCAGCAAAAGGCTTTATACTATGCTATAAAAGAAAATCTTTCATAAAGAAGCTCAAACGCTTGCGTAACCTATTTTTTATTTACTTCCAGTTCTAAAATGACATATTCCTGAAAAGCTACTTGGATACTTGTACCTCTTAGGGCTCCGCATTATACTAAACTTGGAATGCTAGTGAAAAAACAATAAAAGAACTAATGCGATATAAATATAGTTTAACTTAAAAAAACCATTAAAAGTCAAAACTAGATAGACTTTAGAGGTCTTAACTCTTTCGTATTTTGGAGTTGCCCTACTAGAGTTTACTAATGCATTGTCATCAAAACTTTACTATCTTTGTTCAGCTCATCTTTTTAAGGGACCTTTTTGCTTACGCATACAGTCCCGAATATGGGATTTTTTCCCTCAAATTCTCTCTCCTTTTACTAGCACTCTGCACTTTCCTTTTGTAGTTGGAACAGGCATTGCTCTTTAGTATCGAGTTTAAGATTAAGGTTTGTACTTTTTATAGTTTGTAGAATACCGCTATTTACTTGAAATTCTATTGATACCCTTTAAAAGAAAGGATTAGCTTATTACAAACCTTAAGGGCCTTTCTTAGAATTAACCCGTTTCACAAGGCATACTTTCCAGTTCAATTCTTTAAGATAAGTGGAACCCCGCCTCCTAGTTAATAGAAAGCATTTCCGCAATTCGCAGTTTATATAGAACCCAGGATATCTCCTACTACACCCTTTTTAGAAGGGGCTCCTTATACATAGGCGAGCTCAAGCACTTGCCCCTTGTTCTTTCGGAGTTATATATTAATGTTAGTGCCCAAAAGTTTCTTTACCGTTTAGTTAAGTAGGTGGGTCTAGGGAGGGTAGAAGAGAGGAGGGCTTTCATAATCTAAGGAGCGCTCAAGAGTGTACTATAAAACTACATGCTATATAAAGTCTAGAGAATCCTGACTATAGAAAATCAAGAAATAGAAAGGCCGGAACTCTGGGCTTGTTATTAATAGATATAACTTTAGTTTTAGAAATAGACTTTGATAGCATAGAAACTAAAACCCCTTTTTGCTTTATTGTAGACTCTCACCCCCCCTTAAAAGCGGAGAAACCTCCCGCGTAATAATTTTGTGGCATTAATAATATAAAAACTCTGGTAAAAGCCCTGAAACCGCGTATAATATAAGTCTTAACGAGTCAAAAAGCTATACCTCCTTTCCTTTGGTGTAAGACTGCAGCTTGACTTTGGGACTCGTAGATTTGGAGAATTTGAACTTAATTTAGATGTCTTTTTTCTTTTTTTCTGGAGCATAAATGCACAAGCCCCTTATCGGATCTCCTTACTATTTAGAACTACGTGCTGCAATTTTTGTTAACCTCAAATACTAACAATATTTGCCTGCTCTATTTTTATTTTAAAGATTTTTTTAACAAATTCAAGGTCAGGAAAATCCAAGTTCCGGTTTGCTGTATTTAATTTGTCTGTAATTGGAAACAGGGAGGCAAAAGCAGGGGTAAGAACGTGCCGTGTCAATCTTTTAGCTATCCAGCACATACTTACTAAGGAAAGACAGAAGCTCTTAATCAAACTCTATTTAATACCTTTCTTTTTCATTTGTTAGAACTGCTATTTTTGACTTTGGAATACCCTCCGGGAGGACCCTCCAACTGCCCTTTCCTTTTTTACTGTTCAAGAAAACACCCTATGTAAATGCTCTTATATCCACTATAATTCAGAAAAGCAAGAAAAGGCTCGAGACTCTTTAATATACAGACCCCTTCGGCTTTCCCCTTTTATTATGAATAGATTTTTGGGTTATTTTCTTTTGCCAGGAAGACCTTTACAAGGATATTCTTGTAATTATATAGGGGTCAATTCATGTAAGAAAATAAGATAGTATTATGACGGATCCCCTTTCTGATTCTGAAAACTTTCACTGATAGGGAGTCGGTGAATACAGTAATTTTTTTGTACAAATAAGAGCTAATAAAGGCGTTATTTATAACGGGGTTTTCCGGATACCACAGAGGGTTTTATCTAATATTCCTTTTTTGACTCCGGTCGGTTCAGTATAGAAAATAGAAAGAGAGTTTATAAAAAGAAGTTAGTGCTCGGCTAAACTTTTTCGAAGATAATTCTATAGTTAATTTGTTAAGTTTAAATAAGTAAGATAAGATAGAATAGCTTAGCTAGGATAAAGCATCCTTTAAAAAGCGGGATTCCCTTATAATAAAGTCTAAATCCCAGGCTTTTCCCTTTTTGTATCAATCAAAGTTGTAACCTAATTAAATGTGCTGGTTCAAATCGTACTATTACTTGATACTTAACCGGTTTCCTAGAGAACTTCTTACACTTGTTATACTTTTGGCATAAGTAAACTATTAACAAGTACCCTATAAAAGCTAGTATTTATTTTACAAGGCTCGTGGAAAAGTTCCTGAACAAAGTAAGCGCTTTCGAAATATTCGGATACATTATTTAGTTATACAATTCACAGCGGCTACCTTTCTTGTTGAACAAAAAGGGTCCGAGTTAGGACTCTCGTGAAATTGGTAGAGTCTTTATCTTAACCTAAATGCCACTCTAAACACAAAGCACGGGCCATACAATCGATTTAAAGTAGAAACCCTTAGTATAATTTTAGTTCAAGACTTAGCAGAAAAGAGAGTGCCTCAGGGTAGAGTTTAGCTGCAGCAGGAGCAGGGGATAGTTAAATAGGAGATTCAAAACCCTATCCCTTATATATTTACACTAGAAACTCTTATTCAATAATTTAAATTAAACAAGTAGCCCTTTTAGTTCTACTGGGGTATAGTACTTATAATTATTAATTAAACAGGAGAATTCTGAGTCACCGACTCTATTCCTCCGATAAGAGAGTCAGGGGTTTGTCAAGGGATCTCGCTACGACTTTTTGAAAATGAGTTAGACTAAAGATTTCATGGGCCTTAGTAAGTAATACATTGTTAAGAGGCCCTTTTAGGTCAGGGTTCTGTTTGATACACCCGTTTATGGAACAGACTGCATTTTATACAAAGTAATAGAGATCCTTGTTTTGGATATCTAATATTAAAAAACAAGGTTGAAGTTCAAAAAAATATGTAATCCTGGGAATTGTCACTTTCATTTTTACCGGGCAGCCCTTACTCCGAGAGAGTTCATAAACAATGCTTTTACAAAAAAAAATGAGGGGCTAAGCTACACTGTAAAATTCTTCTGAATCAACGCACCGGCTAAACCTATGAGTACTCTATCGTATATGAAATAAAAAAGATCTGCCTGCACAGTTTAATCTTCACTTTATTTAGAACCCTTTAAGGAGAGTTTTAGTCACATCCCCTTACTTGCACTTACTTTTTTCTACTTCTAGAATAAACTATTATAAATAGCCTAACAAAGTTTTCCGCCAGGGGGGCCAAATGAAAAGCTACTACAACTAAGGAATATGCATATTAATTAAGCTCCCGAAAGCGGACCCTATTTCATAATCAAAGATAAATGCTTCTTGTGATTTAAATTTCATAGTATACCCGGTAACGTAAGTCATTTATTGTTAGCAAGAAAGAGCGCCCTAAGAGCTTTGCTTTAGAGAACTTTTTTTTGATAAAAGCCCCGCTTTATTTAAATATAAAAAAAATCCTCCAGTATATGAGTAAACCTAAGAAAGCCAGAATTTGGTTAGTTAGATAACCGCTTTACCTGGATATGCTGCTATTCGAGTCAATAGGGAAAGAGGCTGGCTTAATCTTTATTAAATTTCGTGGGAGCTATTCCTTTCTAAAAAGGGCCCTCCCTTAAAACTTAAATACAAGTCAACTGATATTAGGTATTATAATAGATTTTTCTGTACTAAATTTTATAGGGAACGCCTTTCACTTTTAGTTTTATTCTCGGTTCGTTGAGTCTGATACAGTGAAGTCGCAGTAATAGCATATAGAATTTAACATCTTTTTACTTTACCCTACGCTTTGTTTGCGCAGGAGTACCCTTGAATAGCTTCAAAATACTGAACTTCAGTTCTCACCCAAGAAGAGAATTCTAAAGAATTTTCTCGAAACTAATCCCCAAATCAAAAGTACTTAAATTCCTCCAATTAGAAAAGAACTAGTCCTTCTACCTATATAAGGATTAAGCAAACTCTTTACTATCTATATAGCTATATAGCGTACTTCTCTTAAAAGTGCATGAACCTAAAAAGAAACACCCTACTTTATGTATATACGACTCTATTTTCCAAATTAAGACCCGATTTTGCTCGAATATTCCCTAACTGAATTCTATCAAGGCAACCCGGGATAACTGAATATACATACTAATCCAAGCTCTATGTCACGTTAAATTTGCTTTTTTCTTAATAATGCTCCAGGTACGCTTAACTAGTAGTTAAGGCCCAACAGTCAGCGCTTCATAGGATATTTAGTAGCTATAATATAAACTACTTCCATCTATCAAGAGTAGAAAAATTTTGAGTACCTGGTGTAAAGATTAGAGAATAGAAAGCCTAAAGTATAACAATATTAGCACTTTTCCTCGGGCGGGCCTTTTAGATCAGAACCAAAAGCCTGAGACTTTATAGGGAAGCAAAAAACAAAAATACTTAAATTAGCAGGGCTCTCCTTTGATTTAAAATCGTACAAAACCTTATAAATATAAGCTAGAACTAGTCTAAATTTTTGTTAGCATACCCACTTTCTAAACGATATAGCAAGGATTCCAAAGCAAAAGTACAACGACATTTTCTAGAGATCGAGAAAAGCAAGGTATTGCGTACATGGTTAGGTTCTCCCGACTCCAGTGTTAGATAAAGAATTTCCTAAGAATTTTTTCTAGAATCTTTCTAGTTCTAGTACCCAATTCCGACTTCTTTACTAAGTCAGATCTAAGAAATGAAATTAGATTCTTGTTCCCGACAAATTATCTTACAAACGCTTTTGTAGATTCAAGAAAATTCTTGTGTTATAGTAAGCACAAAACAAATTTATACGGCAAAGCTTCGTTTGGGTTAACCCGGGGAGCTTTTTACCTTATTTTATACAACTTTCTAAATGAAATAGATACAGAATTTAGCAGTATGCCGGTTAAGTGTATCTCTTAAAAGAGAGGCCAAGTCAGATAACATAATACCCAGGGTTTAGGCAATATACAATATGATGAGAGCATCAAAAGTCCTTTAATATAATAGGTCTAAATAAGCAGGTTTTATGAGGGCTTTCTGTAATATTATAAAATAGACAACCTTATTAAACTGGGAGAGCAGACTACTCAGGAGTCTAAGTTAAGTAGATTCCAATCCATATTCTCACTGTCCTCTTTTTAGGGACCCCCTAGAGTAGCAATATGAACAAAAGTAGGCTCTTATAACCCCTTAGTCAATACAAAAATGAACTTTCAGTTAACGTAGGTTCAAGTCTGCTCAAAGTTAAGTTTAGAAAAGAGAAGAATTTTCGGATTAGCCCGCCTAAGGGGGATTCTGCGAGTTGTCTAATACACAGAGTTTAAGGTCAAAACGGAATTCTTTGTTGTTCTGTGAA
Organism: Pelargonium tetragonum; assembly: GCA_036897445.1. Lineage (NCBI taxonomy): Eukaryota > Viridiplantae > Streptophyta > Magnoliopsida > Geraniales > Geraniaceae > Pelargonium > Pelargonium tetragonum. The sequence continues at coordinate 118,492 of JAYMTL010000023.1, forward strand.
AGAATTTCTTAGACAAAGTCTTTACTAATTCAAGGGGAACTCTCTTGTTACGTTATTCCGCAGCAGGGATTCGAACCTCGTGTCTTACTTCCTCTGAAACTTTTGTTTAACAAGGAGTTTTAGGAATCTCCACTTAGGAGGTTGATGTCTTATTGCGGGGGTAAGGATTCCCGGTTTCATAACTAGACGCTAGCTTAAAAAAGGATTCTATCAAATGGTTTTGATTCCGACTTTCATCAAAGAATTAATCTCTAAACGGGACTTCGTTGCATTATATCTTACTATCTAGGGCCCCTAGATCCTCTATTGACAATTGGCAGAAACGGGATCCTTTATACGTAGGTATTGGAGGCTCTACCGAAGTAAGAAACGAAAAAAGACTTTATAAGAGCTCATTTTCCCCTGTGTATTTAATCGAATTTATAGTTAATCAGGGTCTCTCATAAGACAGAGTAAAGAAGAATTTGTTTGTCTACTAATAGCAAAAGTTTGATAGCACAGCTTTAAGCTGACATTAAGCCAAGTTCAATAAAATCACCTAAACTAAATAGGAATAAAAAAATAACAAGAATTTATGGGAATAAATACATAATGGAGAAATGGCTGAGCGGTTTAAGGGCATTGGTTTGCTAAATCAACGTATGAATCTGATTTGTATCGTGAGTTCAAACTTACTTCCTCCGAACACAAGCAAGTCTTTTTAGCAAAGTATCCTATAATGCGCTTGGGAAGTAGGCAACCCTCTAATTGCGCAAAAAGCCCTAATGAGTTTGAAATACCTTGTAATAGGGTTATACTATTGGATTTTCTTTAAAGTAGTAAAACGAACTTGAACCAACTTCATTTTTAGCGAGTAAAAAAACCCCTTGAGAAGTTTAGGGAGCCCCTAAAAAAGGAATTAAATATATAAATACTGACAAGAAGAAAAGCCCAATTCCTGCAAGAGTTAAAAAAAGTAAAGACAAACGTTTACCCGCTTCCGAGACTATATCTATCTATGCACAAACTTTTACATATTCCATTAAGAGGCCTCGGGCTCCCCTTTAAAGTAACTAAGGGCAAGCTAGCTTATACATATTTAGAGAAAGAAATTGAGGTAAGTAGACTTATACCCATCCCGAGTACCCTTCCAAGACAGTAAGGCGTAGGGGCAAAACCTTAAGTGAGGAGGCATTTCCATTTCTAATTTTTGTGTAAGAAATGGAAATGCGTTTGTCTAAGAATTCTAATTATATATCAGATACATTGTCTATTTTTAAAAGTTAATGGTTCTACTAAAAATCATTCCCAAGAATCTAAACTAAATTATGAAGATTCTCTAGCACCCCCCTTATTTACGCGAACCCAGTTTATATGATTTATTTTGTAATTGAAGAATCGACTCTAAGCAAGCTTTGTCTCATTAATTCTTTCAGGACAGCCACTACTAAAACTAAAGATATTACTCAAGTTTTCGTACTTGAATAAGGACAATTACACAAAGTACTAGAAATCCCTGTTTTGTTCTTGAGTACTCTCCTTTCCTAGTAAGTAGGATAATTTTGAATATTTACAAACGGACGGCGAAATCCCTTGAAAAGTTAAACACTTAATCTTTAAATTTGCTAACTAAGGCTGCTAGTATTTATTCTATATTGATTAACGAGAAACATCATATATACATTGAAGCACTTCTGACATATATATAGCCATTTCTTTGTACGGTACGAAAGGGAAATAGTTTGAATTTTAAAAATCTAGAATAAACTCTATATACTTTGTAAAAAATACAGTTGTTGCTGCCCAGACTAAACTTTGGTTATTCCCCTTTGTTTTGTCAAGTAGAATTTTTTAGGCCCTAGTTAGCCTCTCTTTTATTAGATACCAATTCAGAAAGATACACATTGACTTTAACCTTTTGAACAAGCCCTTGCCTGCGGTTCCTTTAACGCCCGCCCGTTGTTTAGACTCTCAGAAATATACTAATTAATGTTGAATTTATAGGCATTTTTAGGAAACTTTACAGGAATATCTCTTAAAAAATTTTCCTACTTTCTATACTTAAGTGCTGCCGGAATTCCAGCATTTCCTTTCCTTTGCCCCGAAATAGATATAAGAACTTTAGTCCCTTTTACAAAGGGCTAGAGAGGTACAGGTACTTACCCCTTTGATAGCGAAAAGTGAATTAAGTAGTAAGAGAGCCCCTGGAGTATTTTATTTAAAACTGATTCTAAGTTCTCGTGCTCTATAATAAGAAATTTTACACCTTCATTTTGAGTCTACATTTCAAGAATTTGCTTTCGTTTTTACTACATAAAAAGAGCTTTCTCGTACAAAGTCATTTATAACTCAAATTAATACAGGAAAATCCTATACTATACTTCTCATACAAGTACAAGAGTTTTAGAAGACATAAATCCTCCTGTTTAGAAAAATTTTAAGGAGTAGCGCCGAGTTGTCCGTTTTGTTTTATAAGTTTACTCAAAAAGCTTTTTCCCTTAAACCTTCTTTATAAACTGCATTTTATTCGCTTTCAGATCCTCTGGATAACTACTAGAACTAGAATAGGAAACCCTTACTTTATTTACAATATCCAAGAGAAAGCTCTAAAAGAATTTTATTAGATACCTTCCTTCCTCGAGAAGTTTTTGGCAGCCTAGCTCTGTATCATAGCTTCTTTACTTATGAGCTTTACTTAACTGGGCCTTACCTTTCCTTGGAGCCCTTATACCTCTACTTTTAGTCTTAATTCCTTGTTTACCCATTAGCTTCCTAAAAAGAGCTCCCTTTTATTCACTACCTGGAAGTTGTAACTTGAAATCAGAGGAACACGGGAACAAGCAACCCCTTTGTTAACTTCGACTAATTAGTAGCTTACTTGGAATCCTTTAGGGCTCTTAACTAGTTTGTACGCATTCTTACATACAACTATCTGATAACTGATAAAGGCGGGTAAACAACGATCAGGAACTAAAGACAACTCCTTTTAATGAAAACTTTACTCGCTTACTGAGACGGCCTCTAAAAAAGGTACCTGTTAATTAAATAGAGGTTTAAGTCCCGAGATACTAAATACTAAGGATATTACCCTAACTATAATATAAAGAGTATAAGAAGAGGTAAACTAAGATTATTCTAACTCCAAACAAGAGGACTCCTATAGTACTAACTACAACTAAGCAGAGTACAACTAAGACCTATACTGTCTCTAAGGGAACCTTGGGCCTCTTGAATAGTCAAACGCAATGTAAAAGCCTTCTTTTAGGATCCTGAAGTGATTATTAAGTATATGGTAAGTAAGAAATGTCCTACTTTTTTTTAATGTTACGAAGATTTTGAAATACCCTTTTTTATTTCACTTCCCACCTTAACTTCGTTACCTGCTTCTTTCTTTTACGAGACCTAAAAAAACTTTCACTGCTTACAGTCAGTGTCAACTCTTATAAACCAAAAGACGACTCCGATGTAAGGATAAAGGATTAGGTGCGCTATCTTTTCTCTTATTATTCGTAGAGGAGATTACCCAATTAATATCATAATTAAGTGCTATACCCAATAGAGAAGTCAATACCTAAACCTAAGAATTTTATGCCCACGAAGAAGGGTACTATATCGTAAATTAGGAAGTACTTCTGCGCAAGAGATATCCCCTTGAGGTTGTACCAAAATATTCCAATCTCTTACACAAATGCCGGTCCCTGGAAAATACAAAAACATGAAAAGTTTAAGAATTTGCGGAGAGAGGAATAACTCAAAAATATATATAAGCATAGAACCCTACTTTCTAAGAAGAGCTAACTTTATAAGGTGTAGTACCCAGATATTACTAAAATTCCATTTTTAACTGGCAAATTAGAGGCGGAGCATCAAGTATTTCAAAAAGGGTAAACGTAATAATCTTACTAGGCCCTCTTGGACTTTAGAGTGGAATCTCCGGTATTTCTCTTGCGACAAAGTGGGTGTTTTGCAATCCCGTCAGGCAGGCTCCGAGGGCGCGGATACTTTGGTTAGTGCTTTTTTTACATTTTATTAAATTTTAAGGATTGCTCTAAAAAGAAAAGTGGTATATAGTTGATCTGTACGGTAACTAAGAATGATTATAGGGTTATAGAGGGTTTAGGCTTTTCGTACAATTCTTTGAATCTATGCTGGCCTGAGTAGAGTGGAAGTTTTTATCTATCAACAGAGTTTAGAGATTGACATGGAGTAACTAACCGTAAGCCCGGTGTACTAAGCCTCCAATCTTTTCTATATATATTTTTCTTTCTTTACTATAAAAAGAATGGGCCTATCGAAACTCTAGTCAGGAGCAATTTGTGCTCTTGATCCAAAGTATGACCTCAAGGGGCTATAAAAGTGGATATGCTATTACAGAACTCTTAAATAATTAAATAAATTATTAAAGGGGGGGCTTAGTTTACTTATTTGACATTTGGTCACCTTCTTAGAGAAGCCATTCAAAAAAAAAATGAAGCTTTTCTACTATAAATTAGGGCACAAATAAAAAAGGAATTGGCCACAAGAGCACTCTATAAAAAAATGTATAATTATATAATAAGAAATTTGTATGGATCTTTATAAGCCCGCACTAAGGCATAGCATTTTACGAGAGGGAGATAACTTTACTCTATGGTTGGTAGACACCAAGTGTCCGAGAGGAACCTTATTTATTTTGTCCTAGGGATCCCTAAATCTTCCTGTTCATGAAGCAGTACAAGAGCTTTATGTGCTTATAACTCTGCCAGAGTTCTAGTATTAAGGACCCTATAAATTCGAGAAACTATTAACCTCTTCCTTTCAGTTCCGTCCCATTTAGAAGTAAACCCTTGTATAATACTAAATAAAATATAAGGACCTTTTGCAAAAAACTTTTTAAGCTAAATTTTAACCACAGTATGGCGTATTAATGTATCCACAAATTAAGAACTTAGATCTAAGTAAATCAAGGGGTCTTCCCAGAATATCTTTAAATTCGCAAATATTGCACTCAAATTTGGCAGCTACGGACGTCGGTTCGAATACAGGTGTCAACCCCGTACTATACTTCCTAAGGGTCCAATCTCTTTTTGTATTGGCGACAGAATGAAGTAGAATTGTAGTTTTTAGCCGACACTCAGATCCCTTTTTGTGATAAATATCGAGAGACCCTCGTCTCTAATTAGCCTCCTCTTTACAGCCCCAGTTCCCATCTCTTAAGACAGAACATAAAATCTGTTTTTATGCCAATATTTTTTCAACTAGCGGAAGCTCTCTTATGGGATTCCCTAGACCTGTACTCTACTTAACCGGAACTAGCTAGAAGATTTCCGCTGCTAGAAAAGAGCCCTAGACAAAGCAAGAAGTTTTCTTATATACTTACTATATGGGAAACGGGAAAGGCCTTCTCAAGCTAACAAGTACTCACTTAAAGTATTTAAATGTCTTTTTTATAAATTATTCCCACTATTTAGTTTTAGTTAAACCTGAGTTTAATTAATAATATACAGTTTTTCATCCAAAAAAGGGCCTCATGCCTCAGGTAAGATAGGAATCTCTTACGAGTTGTGGATTAATTACATTACCTCTATCTATTCGATACACTGTAAGTCGATATAGCGCGTTGGCTTTTAAGAAAGAGTCTAGTTTATCTTATTCGAAATAGAAGTCATTCTGAAAGTATAAGGGTTTCAAGGCCATTAAAAAGGAATTCAATATCTAGTAAATAAAACAAAGGCTAAATAGGTCACAAATGTACAAAACTAAAAAGGGTAGTACTTGAACTGCAAAAGTCTTAGATATTTTAAACTTATTTAGAAGGAATTCGTCTTTTTTTTATCTTGTATAATCTTATGAGTGTGCCTTTTTTTGCTTACAGTATAAGAATAAGAGATGCTTAGGGTTTGTTGGCCTGTTTCCTATGTTTCGGGTTTTCCAATTCCGCATAATCAAGCAAAGGGTTTTAGAGGCATATTGTGAAGCTAAAGAATTTCCTGTTGAAGGTTTTCTGGGCTTATAATGTGTGGTATGTACTATTTAGTATATTCTATGGCATTTCACTTTAGTATGTGACAATTCATATATGTACGATAAGCTACAAAACGAGGAAGTTTACTTAAAAACTACTTTTAACTCTTATAATTTAGAATTCCTATAGAAGATATCCTCGCTACTAATTAAGGGTAACCCATAAAAAAACTAACTCCGTAAACTCTCTCTATCTAGCACTAGCAACTCTAAAGCAGATGGGGTATGTTTATGGAAAGTCAAAAGATCCATGAAGTGGCATTTCAGGTCAGGGTTTTTCTAGATTTTGAGTCTTTAAAGAGTTTTCTTTACTAACTACTTTAGAGCTTTCAACCAGTATTGGTAGAATGAAAGCTCATTAACAAACAGGTAACTTATTTTTTTTGCTTCTTCCAGTTATGTCTCTCTAGCTTTACCACAAGTCCTTGGGATGCAGTAGTTTTAGTCTTTGGGAGAATGTAAATACCCTTCCTTGATATATGGATTTTCTATATTTCACGGTTTCCTAACGAGTAAGAGATATAGTAAATGAGTTTATAAGAGAGGTACCGGATAGAGATAATAAAAATAATAGTTCTAAACAGCATTTGGCTCAAGGCAAGGATTCCTTTTGTTTAGAGGATCCTCATTATGTTATAGTTCTTCAGTGTAAGCCAGTTCTGTTGTATTAGAAAAAAGTCTTCCTGGTAAAGAATAAAGTTTAGGAGTGCAAAGTCTTTATCCGAAGAATAGAGGAATCTCACTTTCATGCTAAAAAACCTCTAAAGGAGTCAACTCTTCCGCTTTGGGGAGCTAATACCTTGTAAGCCGGTAAAGCAAGGTATAGTTCTCAACCATTCTAGTGCTCTAAGACTAACTCTCTAGGTAATGGAAAAGTGCGTAAAAGATTTTAGTTAAGGAATTTTGGTAATGAAGTCAAGTTAAGGAAATGGAAAGTTTTCATTTACAAATTAGAATAAAGTTTTTCTGGTAAAAAAAGAAATTTTAAAGTGGAAGAGGCTCTATTTTTTCTATTTTCTATAAAGCACTCTTTATTCCTGAAGTTTAAGTTGCAGTTTTCTAAAGCAAGGAGTTTAGTCAAGGGCTTGGGAAATAGAAATATCCTGTTATTTTTTTATTGAAAGTCTTTCCTTTAGGGTTCTGGTTCCCGGATAGTAATAGAGATTTTTTTGAATAGAAAGAAATCCAGCCAAGGTCATTTGCATTTGTATTTAAAAATCAGGTTTTCCTTTTTTAGGCTTTTTTGACTCCCATTCTTTCACCCATCAATCTTGTTTTATTAAGGTAAGGAGGACCCCTTTCTTATTGATACTATTTCTTTTTTATCTAAGTCCTGATTTAACAAGGGCCTTATCCTACCTTCGTAAATTTCTATATTAATTACTAAGTGTTAGTAAGATGTCTATGCTTTTCGAGGTATTAACCCGAAATTTGAAATCCGGATCCGATTCCATTGTCAGCCCATTTGAAAGTGAAACTTACTCTTTACTAAAACTAGAAAGGAGTGCCCTAGATATAAGCATGTTAAACAAGTGTATATCTTAGTCTTTGTATACCAAACTCCCTCTTACTCTACTATATATTTAATCGCTTCGAGGATCGGGGCGGCGCAGGAGAGTTTCTTAGCCGTTGTTCAGTTTGGTTATAAAGTCCTTTAAATTACCTTAGTGGTACTGGGAGCTACCTTGGTGTCAAGATGCTTTGTATTTCTAGCAGACGTTTTTGCTTTCGTTTATAGGTTCAGGTTATGTGTTACAGTGGCACATCTCCTTTAAGAGCAGATATTCAATGTAGGCTAAGCGGGTCTGCCCTTTTTTTAAGTATTTAGCAAAATAACGAGTCATACATATATTATTTTAGATAATGCTTTAGCAACTAGGATTCTTTATTCTGTTGATATTGTCTATACCAATACTTTTCACATATTATCGAATTAACCGGATTTCTTATCAGAACTACCCTTTATGTTTGTAAAAGGCCTTCCTCGGCTTAAATTCTCCGTTTACTGACTTTCGATTTTAAGTTTTAGATAGAGAGGGCCCGGGCTTTAATACGAAGTAGAAGAAGACCTATCCGCTGTTTACTTTACCCCTTTTGCTTATAAGATAAAATAAGAGATATTGATAGCATAAATTGAGTCTCTTTTTTATATAATAAAACTGTTGTAATTTTTGGAAAAGTAAAGGTAATCTCATACGTACTTTATAGAATTAGAGTTAGCCCTTATAAAAGCTAGAGCGAATAGCTTTGGGGAGGACTACTTACGTGCCGAGTATACTGGGGCTTCTGGATTACTAGAAAGAGCCAACCTAGAGAATAAACTACTATCCAAACAGAACGACAATGACAAAAGAATCCCGGATACAAGAAAGTTATCTAAAACCTCCAAAGAACTCTTCAACTTTTTTCTTGTTGAGGGCTCAAAATTTTAAAGAAAGAAAGAATGTAATTTACATTTTGATGCTTTTTCATTCCGCGTATATTTTGGCCTATAAATGACTCTACCTACGAGTCTCCTAGGAAGTGCTAAATTCTGCAGGGAGGAAAATCAAACTCTTACCGTAAATTTCTCAAGTCATTTTAAAAGCCTGCACTTTCCCTACAAAAAATCCACATTAGAGATAAGAATTTACACCCATTCATAGAATGACTACAAAACTATCCTATTAAATAAAATACCAGGTTTAGGGCTTTTACCCACCTGGAATTCTTGCAATAAAGGTTTATACTGGCGAGATTGCTCTAAAGTATAAGTAGACCCTGTCTAAAAGGCACCTACGAACACTTATAAAGACAGACCTAATGTGAAGATACAAAAAATTACACTTCATAATCACTCATGTTTAGTGTGCCTGACGGATTCTCTGACTCGGGATTACCTGCTACTAATTTTATAAGAAAGTTTTTTTGCATTTAGTGGTCCGCTTGATTAGGGAATTCTTATGGCTAACCCAGTTTTAAAAAGTACTGGTATTGCCGCTTTATATAGGAATAGAAAATCTTAATTTCTGCCGGTTTCCGCAGAACCTAAAAATTATGACTTCATGATAGGAAGGTGGTATATACTAATTCTAGTTTTTTATTTCATAAGAAGGGGCAAGTATCTCTAATCAGAAAACTAATAAAACTCAAAAGGGGCCCTTAAGTTTGGACATAATAAATGAAATTAGACTTTCTACTCGAGTGAAAAATGTTGTGGGTTCCTCTTGCGAAGGTATTATCAATGCTATTAAGAGTTTTTGTTTATGGGTATGCTTTTTGACCTTGTGAAGCTTCCGCGTTATGCCTGTGTAATATCTTCCTCCAGTCCTTGTTATTCTATCTAAGAGATGCCCTTGAACCTAGTCTTTTTATATCTACAATATGTCGAAGTTTAGTTTCCTTATCCTAACGCATCTATCCAGAAATTTCTTAAATAGCAAGCTTCCTAGTAAGAAAAAAGCGTCTATATTCTATATTATTTATTAGACCTCGTTTATAGCTTTGTAAAAAAGCGCGTGGGTTTTTTATTTTGCTTGATGTCTTATAACTAAAAGCAGGAACGTAACTTAATACAATAACTACATACAATAGCCCGCAACTCTGAGGAGTTGACTTTCTCTAGAGAGCTTGTGAAAAGCTTTAATATAATATTGGGTAAGCCCCCCCTGTAAAGTTAGAAAATTATCTGATTTTATTTGCGAGGATCCTAAGACTTTTTTTAGGAGGCGTTGTTATATATTATGGATATCCCATTTCTTCTCGGCAGAACAAGGGTTCCCTTTACTTAAATCAGTAATAAAGCACTTAAAAAATAGGATTTATCCGTGTTAGAACGAAGGGAGTGTCCTGGGGGGAAGCCCTTTACAGTTTATATATCGACACGATGTGACTGCGTTATAGTGCTTGCAGATAATTTATAGCCTTGTTTTAAAGTGTAATAGATAGTATAGGAGTTCTATAAGTAAGGTATATTCCTCAGGCTCCCCTTATCGTACAAAGAGGATAGGCCCTTAGAGGGATATTGAGCACGTTATTCTTACCGACCATAGTGTGTGTAACGGAGGAAGATTAACTCATTATAGTGTATTGAGTGTATACCAATTTACATCATAACCAACAACAAAAAGCTTTCACTTTATTTACTGGAATCACTAAAATACCAAGTCTTTTATTTCCTAAACAAACCCGAATATAGAATAATACTTAAGTTCAAACTACTTAACTGAACTTCCTTTCATAACGACTGTATCGTACCTTTCTTATTTACAATACCTTATCCTCATGATATCTGCACCTATTGTATTCCCTGTGGGGCATGGGCCGTAGATATTATCTTCGTATTCCCTAAGAATTTTTCTTTAAACTATCTAGAACCAGAACCTAAAAACTAAAGATTATGAAAACATCTTCCTTCGAATAATGCCAAGTTATTATCCAGAATGCCCTTTATCCACAATTTAGGCGCTCAGTTTTTTCTCTTTAAGTGCAATTTCTTATACTTAACTTTTTCCTTTTATTAAAAAGGCCTTTGCCTTGTTCAGGAAATTCTTATAATATCTATCTGGGGAAGGAGGAGGGCTACCTTACAAACTATAAAACAGAAAAGGAATACCAAAGGCAACTATTACTTAGTTCTTTATCTTTCTGACTAGAAATGCTAATGAACTTACTTACAGGTTTTCATTAGCTTTCCTTGCTGCAGATACTGGAAAACACTAATAAATAATAAGATAAGTGACACTTAAGTGCATTCCCCCTCTTCCCTGTAGCTTATCGAAAACGAGGTAAGCTTGCTTAGAGATATTTGAGAGACCTCGGTGTCCTGAAAATTTGTTCAACTCCCAATGAGTCTACTTTTAGAATTAGAAGATTCATACCACCACTATTTAGATTTTAGTTGGAAAGCTTTTACTTTATCTTACAGCAACAAATGCTTATAATACTCCTTTATCGGGCCCCCTTAAACTTGGAAGTTTTGCTCTCCGCTGCTATATGTAATCAGGGAAGCCCCCCCGGTTCCTTGTTATTGAGAGTACTCAAAAGGCTCACCCCTCTCTAGAGAGATTCTATTATAGATATAGACGGGATTCTTATATTCCGGAAACCTAGTCTTTTTTTATTAAAGGACCTCTTTGTATTACGAGACTAAACCCAGTGTTATAGTAAATTAGGAGTTTATTCTTGTCCACTTGATTCTGTTATTTTTGAGATTACGGATTCTTAGCTTTTATAAATAATAAGGGTAATTTAATTCCACGGACCCCGGGCTTGACTTTTGATTCTTTTCCTTTATTAACTAGCCAAGAAAAATTCTTAGAAAAAGTCCCCTTTGCGGAGCAGCCTAACTTTAACTAAAAATAAGGATTTCCCCTATAGAGGGGGTTTACTTTAACATTATCTAATACAATTTCCCTGCTTGGGTAAAGGAGATTCGGCAAACTTTAGGTTACTCAGGTAAGGGGTCGGCCTTGAGTTTCTGCACTCTTTAATAATAGAGAAATTCATTTAGGAATTTACATGAAGCGAGTAGAAGGGTTCCTATTGTAATTAACTTTTTACAGTTTACAAAATATAGCATATACCTAATATAATATGGGCAAAGTATCCTTTTCTTTCCGTCTGAGTGGATATGGTTAAGCAGAAAAAACCCCGCCTTGTAGTCTTCCTCAAATTAGCGAAAAAATCAATATAAAATAGACTTCCAAAAGGGAAATCCCTTATATAAGTTTTCCCTAGTGGAGCTTTTTGAAGTACCCTTATTTTTATAATAATAGTGGAATTCGAATTTAGTTATCGCGTTGATTAATCGAAAATAAACAAGTCATTTTATACCTTTTTAGGGGAATGCATACTAAACCATAAAAATTCTTTATCTAAGTGATTCTAATGCCTTTAATTCCTAAGTTCTTGTATGAAATTCATAAGGAAGTCGCGAAATACTTATTGATCAGAGTTCTTTTGTAAAATATTTGCTCTTGGGAAAAGCCCTAGGTCCCGGCTCTTGACTCAGGAGTAGATATAAGTTACTGAAATGAATATATCTGGTATTGATAGAGGCTTTAGCATAGCATAAAGGTGAAGGTACAGCATTCACTACACTCGTTGTTGCTTATACAAAGGACTGGGAAACTCTAAACAATAGAATTGAAAAGAGACCTCCTACGCAACTTTTTTGAATCCGAACAAAGGGATTCTTAAAACTTAATAAAGTCTGTATCTTATTCTTAACCCGGGAGCTAATCCGGAGTTGATCAAATCAAAAAAGAAGGGGTCGGCTAAAAAGAAAAAACTCAATAAATCTTTCTCGCAGGTAAAAAAGGGGTTGCTTCTTTTTAGGCTAGGCTTTCAGAAACAAAGAGGTAAAAGTTACTAAGTAGGGATCCCGTCTCTTAAATGAGGCACTTTACTATAGCTAAGGTTGACTCATAAAAATAACAACTAAAGGGCAAAGTAGCTTTTCCGAGACTTAAATTACTAGATATTTATGGTAGAGAGCTTAGCAAACCCCGTTAGTCGGTATTAAAGGGAGGCTTTTTGGCGTAAGGCTCCTATTCAAAAAAAGAAGTTGCATCCTATACATACAATTAGAAATTTCCCGCTTTTAGGTTAGGCCAGTTCCAGTAATTCTATATCAATGAGCTTCAAAAAGAAAGCTCTTTTTTGATTTACGGGGTCCTTGCAAGATCCTGATCCAAGAAGTTAAATGTAAGACTATCATACAATTTCTGTGTAGGGAGAGTTAATTACTATGCCAGCGGACCCTGCCCCTTTTTATATTTCTGTAAAAATACGGGCAGTTTTGCCCTATCAACTACACTGGAAAGACAGCAAGAGTCCCCCCTTAATTTTTCTTAAGAAAGTCCGTTTTGCCCAAACGGGGAGCGGGTTTAATCCTAAACCTAAACGAGTAGGGCTTAATTTACGAATTAATGAATAACTTTAATCTGGTTGCTAACCTTTTACTTAGTAGCAGGGGGCTTCTTGTCTATATCTTTCCTTCGGAAGCCTTGTACGATAATATATAAAAGCTTCCAAATGTTCTCCTTTGGGCAATTCCAGTCATGTAAAAGCTCCTTTAGGTTTACCCTTTTTTGGACGTAAAAGGAAACGACTTAAACTCAAATCTCTGACAAAGGGGGCTTGCCTCTATCTAAATTCTTACTACACAGGCCTCAGTAGCCCTTGTTGATCCGGCTCTGCAAAAGCGCTTTATACCCCATATTTTAAAATGTTGGACCCTTGCCTTTCATAAGGCCAAATTAAGATTTTCCTGTATCTTATGTTAACTTTGTCCCTTTTCAGCCCCGCTTTATTTATTGATAAAACTTTGTTTAGTGAAATTAGAAGAAAGTCTGATTCTAGTAAATAAATCATTCTTTTTCAATTAATTCCTAATTAGCCTCGCTCCCTGTCCATAAAGTCGGTCAGAGTTTTCTCGGTCAGTATCAGTAACATAGAAAGCTCGGGGTAGTTAAATTGCACGCCTAGCAGTTAGGTGTGAGTTAGTTAAGAGGGCTCCTGTACTCCTTCACTATATACGGGAATTCTCTATATTTTTATTCCCCACCCTAAAAAAGGGGTACTTTTTATGCTCGGTTAAAGCGGTTTAATTATCAAGTTTTTACATTTCTATTTTTTAAGTTATCGGATAGAAAGGGCCCCACTTGTAAGAGAGTCTTAATTTTGTCCTTAATACTTTCTCATTTTAATCGTAGCAGTTGAGATCTTATACTAAAAAAGTTTTCTACTAAAGATGGGTTACTTTTAGATACTAAGCTTCAAGTTATCTTTTACAAGTTCTAGGTTTTGAAGGAAAAAAGTAGCATACCCTATTCTTTTGTAAGCGAGGAATTAGTAAATATTTATCAGTATAGTAACAAAAATCAAAGATTGAGTGAGTCATCTTTACAAAAAGGGATCTAAATTTCTATTCTTTGGAATTGCTTTTAGGGATTCCTTATAAACGGGAATGCAAGGTACTTATCCTCAACTCCTCAACCTATATGTCATATACTCCGCTTTGACAACAATGAAAACAAGAAGAAGGACTAGAACATAGCCTTATCGAGAATCCATTAACATTTTCTGACAAAGTCCTGGAGATTTAAACCTGCTATATAAGTTAAGGCTTACTCCTGCTTTCCGACAAGTGAAGTACGCAAATTCTACAATAAAAAATATAGGGATATCCAATAGAGTCCCTCAGTATTCGGATATACATAAAAATTTGTTTTACTAGTGTTTCATCTTGAGTGTGAATTTTTGGTCGATTTCCTTATATCCGTTTTATAATAAAGTATAAGAAGGCGTCTCTTGCGAAAATCAAAGTTCTTTATCATTTCGAAAAATTCTACATTACCCTAAAAAAGCTCTGATCTTGTTTGGTGCTACTAAGATTTACTAAAGAAAATTCGGCCTAACTAAGGTTAAGTCTTTAGTGTTACTCTATTAAACTAAGCGTATCAAAAAAAATCTTACTGCAAAGCTTGACTCTATCTATTGTAGTAGTCAAATTTTTAGTATTCGCCCAAGTAATTCAAGGATTTACAAGAGCTTAGCTAGCAACCTGGACACGGATTCCCTGTTTAAAAGTCCTTTATCCCCTAAAAAACCTCTAATAAAGAATTCGTGGTAAACTGGTGACTATGGGATTTACCTTTAGCATATGCTGGCTAGAACTCCTATACCCTTTAAAGAAACTAAGATTTATTCCTTACCTTATCCTTACCTTATATTAAAGTATTCCGCTAATTGTAATTGTAGATAAAGTAAACAGAAAAAACTTCAATTTCTTTTATATTAAGTTTTTATAAGACTTCCCTTAGATTTGCAGTACAGGGTGAAGGCTCGAGAAATTCGGGGATTGCCTAGTTTGAGGAAGAGAGTACGTATAACAACGCAAAGGAGAAGCTTAAAACTCCCTGTATTAAAGTACAAGAAATAAAAAAATGGTAGTTAGCCCGCCCCCTCTTTAGGAATTTTATCCACTCCGAAAATTTACCCATACTTCTTTCCAAGATCTCCTTCACTTGAGATAGCCGAGAAAAGGTTCGCATCTCTTCTATTTCATTAATAGAAAAATGGTAAAAGTTTTGAACCTACGACATACAGGTTTAAGAGACTAGGAGTATATAATTATACATTAAAGATAGGCCAAGCCCTTATAAACTATAGCTTTTTGCTCCCCTAAGTTTTTGGAAACATTCAGTTAACTAATTAAGTAATTTAAAGAATTTGATTCTATGTCAAATAAATATTCAATATATCAGAAAATTTAAGATAAGGGATCCACTGGTCAGCATATGATTTATGTCTCGATTTACTTAATTACTGGATATTCTTGTGAATTTAGTGGGTGCGAAGTCTACTCTGATTTAATGAGTTCAAAAACTCTCAAAAGTAAACAACAAAGTAGATAAAAGCCAAACTACTAGAGAGGGACCTAGGGTTACTTACTCCTATCCTTTTTAGTGTTTTCCATTTGGAATTTCTAAAAATACTCAACTTAATATATATATAGGGACACAAGGTATATTTTAGAAGAATTCCGCCTCCAAAATGGAGTCCCTTAAACTCTTGAAAATTTTTTTGGGGCACACCTTTTCTAGGTAGTACATAAAGGGATAGTATCTACAGCGCTTGAACTCTTACTTAGTCCTTAAGGTAGCGAGTCCTTTATCTTTATTAGTATTATAATCGAACCGGGTTAAGAATTTCTTTTGAAGCTATGCTTGATTGGAGTTACCTAGTTTACCCCTACTATATACTAGAAAACCCCTTGTTTTTAAAGCGAGCTCTTACTGGGGGTTAAAAAGACTCCTTATTAAGCTATGTCCGATAAGTAAGGCCCCGTGTTAACATGTTAACTAATGAGATTTGAGTCCTCGCCTTTTTTTTGACTATACTAAGGAAATTCAGGTCGTTTGTCGGAGAATGAGTCAGAAGATTTCATAATTTTTAGACACGGGGTTCTAACATATTAAAAGTTAACTCTTAGTTACGATACCAAAAGAGGCCAAAGGATATTTCGAGGGAAGTTACCTGTTACTGCTAGGTTGACCGGTCCAGTTATAAATAAAAAAACTTGATTAAAGAGAGATATAATAACGAGTTTAATAAAAAAAATCAGGAGCTTTGTAGCCGGAGAATCCAGAGGAACTCTAAAATTAATTTAAATTTAGTAGAATACAAAAAAATTAGAATTCTACAGAAAAGACTAGTTATTTGTGCAGTTTAAAGAGAGAGCCCTCTAATTAATTCTTACTTTCTGTTTTACATTAGTATTTTGTGACACTACTGGAGTCCATTTCTAGAGTTAAGGTTTATTAAATTGACCGGATTTCCTATCCCTCAACAAGGAAACAAAAAAAGTTGCAGTTAAAATTAACTCCGTAAATATAATGCCTTGGTGTTTACGCTTTTCTGGTTTTATACTAGAACTACTCTCATCAGCAAAAGTTAATAAAAAAAAGTCTTCTAAATAAATCTAGAAAAATTCACTTTAGTTTTTGATCAAAGCTATCATCCAAAAAGTATAATGGTCCTTGACGAAAAAAATCGCTGCCAAATAACACAACATATTCTAGAGCTTTTTGAAGACTTTAAAGCCTAAAACTTTAATAACAAAATCTATCTAATTTTTGAGGTCTCGAGAAATTTTATACTCTGAGGAAACAAGGATATAATAATAACTTCTAAGTTAAAGAGTCTATAATTAACTTAACTTTCCAGTATTTGCCTCAATAAATTTCTTTGTTACTTTATATCTTAAGTTTTTTCTTCAAAGACATGCAAACAACTAGAAGCTGTTGCTTACTTTATGGATCTTTCTATGCGATCTCTTCCCCAGGTCCTTACTATCAAAAAAAAGTTGTAGGTTCCGAGTAAGACTTTTTTACCGATCCAGTAAAAGGTAATTCCTTAGTTTAGTTCTGAGCTATGCTTAGTATAAACTTTTCATATAGTAGACTCGTAGAGATCCCTCTTGCTTTTGCTTGACCCTTTTTAGCAACTGGATTTTTTTAAATTACCATAGAATCCTATTTCTATTTATGCATTATCTAAGGTTTTATGGGTAAGCATTTCTATTCCCAATAGCATAATTTTCTTGAGAGTCCAATTGCTTCATTTATTTAGATAAAGTACCCTTTTTAACAAAGTGCCGAGAAAGAATATATATAACAGTAAAGTTGCTGGAACAATAAATAGGACACAGTCCTGGTGTGTGAATATACTAACGAGTATCTAGAATTCTCATACCTATCAAGATCGAGCTGTTAGATCACGAGTAAATGAAACGGCCGCAGGTTCTGCCCTCTTAATAAGGCAAGTATACTAAGCCAATACTTTTTGAATGTTTCCGCACTATACTATTTGACAAGTGGAAACTTTAGGTAGCAGACCCCACTAAGATAGGGACTGGAGTCTTTCTAAATAGTGAATATAAAAGAACTAAAAAACTTTAATTTATTAAACTCATTATGATAAATTAGAGTCACTCTATCCTTTATTACCTTAAATTTGTATTTCATATACCATAAAAAGAAACAAAACAAGGAAAACAAGAGCTTAATTTTATGTAACCTTTCTTAAACTTAAAGTGGAATCGTGGAAAACTTTCTTTCGCTGAATTAAACAGGAATAGCTATTATGTATTATATTGTATCTTTGATAGTCCGGATCTCCCTTTGCGAGATACCAAGCAAGTAGTGGGGCTTAAGCTAGCGAGGTATTCACGCGTATATATTTTTAACAAGTTACAGATATTTATGATAGAATAGATATATCTTGGTAATTCTTTTTAATTACTTGAATCGAACCGCCGGCATTCTATTAAAACCAACTTTTTTTAGTTAGCACTCTTTAAATTATATATACAAAAATGCTAATTTTGGAGCTCTTAGCAAAGACAAGGGATTATTAGATCCACTGTAATATAAGTTCAACTTCATTTTTTATAAACCCGGTAGTACTAGAAGGGTTCCTTACGTAAAAGCAGCTAACTAGAGTCTTTTAAATAGGTAGGCGTTAATGAAGTCCTTCTTAATATGTATAAATCACAGGATATTTCTTGTTGAACCCGTAATGTCAAGGAGAAGTCTTAGTTTATCCCAGAGCATTTTCCAAGAATTTTGAACCACTTAAATACACTCTTTTTTCTTAGAAGTTTGTAAAAAGAACTTTTAACGTAATAAATAGCTTACCTTACTTTGCTTGTCTTTCCCTAAATGAACTAAGGGCAAGGCCCCCATAAAAGCCCAATTAAGAAGACTAAGGCAGAACCCTTTCTTCATAATATTAGTACAAAAAAGCACCTTAAGGGGCCCCGAAACACGCGTTTTCTATTTTAAAACTTTAGCAGGTAAGCTCGTTTTTTGTAAAGTAAAGAAGTCGTATTCACTAAAATCCTTTTTCTGTATGAAAGCTTCTTACTTTTACTAATCCGCACTTATCGCTTTAGGCTAGACTTCTCCTTGAGGAAAAGCAGATTATTAAGTAAGTATTTAATTTATAAGTAGAATTCCTTGATTATAACTCTTCCAAAAAAGCAAGAGATTAAAGAAAGAGTACTATGACAACTTGTTCAATAAATTATCTTTTGTTTTAGTAACCTAAAGCAATAGGACCTCGAGGATTCCTAGTAAAAGGTTGTCGAAACAAGTATAACTTGGTATACAAAGACTTTTATAATAAAAGACTCCTTGTATGAGATAAGTTAACCACTAAATTTTATTAGAAACTTGATGTAATAACCCTGCTCTTGCTCTTCTTTCTTCGTTTATAAACTTATTGATTTCAGAATGGCTTCCTTTCATTTTCATTTTTAACCTTTCGAGAATCTTGAATTAATATGAAAGTGCAACAAAAAGCTTTTAGGGTATTATTATACTAACGGAATCGCTAGGATACTTTCGAAGTAGTGCAATTCTTTTGTTTCATAAGCTAGGATTTTAAGAGTATGGAAATTTTTTGAGATAGAGAGGGGTTTGTATGTCAGGGTCAGGACGTTGCTTAATCTTGTACTGGATTTCTTTTCATTTTATAGGGAAACCGTGCTTTATGCTCCTTTAGTTCAGTTCAGTGAACGCACCAATTCTATAGTATATAAAGACAAAACTTCCTTGTAATTACTATCTACTTTTACAAGAATACGGGGCTTGACTAAGTATTATTTAAAATTGTGAAAGAGTTATATAAAAATATTAGAGACATTTTTGATTTCAGAAAAGGATTCCTTTTCCAAATAGGACTTCGGAAAAATAGTAAAGGCTAGCTTTTTCCACTAGGTTTTGGCTTATAAATTATATAGATAATATTAGATTTTTAGACCCGGCCCTCCTTGGCTTGTGAGAAAGTTCTAGTAAGGTATATCAAAGAGCTCTTAACAAACCCTCTAAGTAAGGCAATTCCTATTTTTGTAACTTAGAAACCTCTTCATAAATAAACTCAGCTATGCGCTTAAGCTAATAACAGTTTATAAGTCTCTTACTAGAGCTTCATAATAAAGGAATCCAAAAGCTAGGCAATACGGCCCAACTATTAAAGACCAATTGAACAAAAAACTAAGCTACAAATTCCTTGAAAAGAAAATGTTCTTCACCAAGCCCAAAGCTAAAATACTAAATTGCACTTTATTACACATACTTCTAGAAATTCCCTATACGCTGTAATTATAGGAGAGAGAGGCTTCCTTTACACTATAAAGTCAAAATTAGAGTCCTAAATTTCTCACAAGTTTTCTAGCTAGTAAAAAGAAATTACTAATAAGGATATATGACCCCTTCTAAAAGTCTTTCCTAAAAACACCAATACCGAAATATTCGCAAAATCCTCATTTTTAAGTGAGACATTGTTAGTACATTACACAGAACTTATTAAATTCTATAGAATAAAAACTACAGTTTCCCCAGAGCCCCCTTGGATAGAGGCAAATCGGGAACCTACTTAAAAAAAGCTATATTATATACACGAATCTAAAACAAAAGTTAGGAGTAGATATTTCATCAATTGGGATAACTATTAAATTAAAAAGCATCCTTAAACTCAATAACTTCTTCCTGAAATTTTGAAAGCTTAGACACAATAAATGGATAATAACAAATTACAAAAACCTAAAGCCGAATACCGAGACCTAAAAATCCCGCTTTCTGAATTCCTAAATTTCTCATTCCTAAAATAAAGGAACCCTAAAAGCTCTCTTTATAGATTGTAGTATTTGAAAGCAAAAACTTCAACCTTTTCCGTAGGACTTCGGCTCTTGTATAAACCCTTTTCTTAAGTATAAGCCCTCTCTTGCCTTTTTGGGGAAACCCCACGCACGGAAGAATTTCCTTCGGGTACAATTCTCGTTTTCCTCCAAACTTCTATAAGTGTCCGTATATAGAGAGAACCCCTTTTTCGTTTTCTTTTTGCTAGGCCTTCCGTAATCCTAGGTAAGTCTTAGGCTTTACCTTTCGATAAAAAATGGGCAAATAGAGTCTTTCGTACAAAAAAAAATGAGCTAAAAGTGAAAAGGACTCCCTTAATAAACTTTAGAGTCAAACGGAAAAGGCACGGTTTACTCTTCTTTGTATTTGGAATCATTACAATACAGATTGACCAGAGCTGTATGTCCCCACTTCTTATTAGAAAAAAGAGATTCGGGATTAGAAACTTAACAGTAAGGCCCTTTTTACATTCTATCTGGATCCCAATAACTCAGCAAAAGGGAATCCTCATATGCTCTTGTAAAAAGGATTCAATGCAATAAAAAGGGCTCTTAAAAAAGAGGGTTCCCTATTATTTGTTGTACTTTTTAATAAAATGATTTTTAAGGGATCCTTAATTACTGCGGGTTGGGTTTTTTCTTTCCCTTTATACTATCCTATGCAACTTGGAACCTGCGACGTCAGAGCAACTACCTTTTTTAATAAAGATGCCTTCCACTAGTAAATAAACTTGTGTTGATACCCCTTCCTGTTATTTTTTCTAAATAGCTGTTAAAATCACTTTATGTCGTAACCCCTAGGAAAGTTTTTGAGTTTTAAAATAAAGATTAATGAGAATGATATTGCGAGGGCCTTCTATAAAACCCGGGCGTTCTAGAATCTGGTAGATAGCTGTCAGTCCAGTCTGTTTACCTTAAGTTTGCCCACTTCTAAGCTTTTTAGAGCTCCAGTTTCCTTTACAATCTTCTTCTTAACCAAGGTTCTTATAGTATCGGCCTTACTTTACGATTTGAGTAGCTCTTAAAGTTTCTTTAACGCCTAAATAGGGACTCCCCCTTTTTTCAAATCAAAATAAAAAAGAGTAGCTTTCTAGATTTGAAAAAGGTAAAAATATCGTGTTGACAAAACCAACAGAATTCTGAGTTTTTACTCAGAAGAAGTAGAGTTCATTTCTCATCTATGCTTTTATGCTTTTCGGAGGGTTTGTCACCTGTCTTATCGAAAAAACTTGTAAATGAAGAAATTAAGGGCAATCCTAAAAAGGTGAGGAGATCTAAACAAAAGGGACCCCCGCGCAAAAGATTTACTTATCTTCAAGTAGACCCAGTGAAAGATAAAGGAGAAGTATATTACTATTTTGTACTTGTGTCTTATAATTATAATAAGTAGATAGCTTTAGATACATAAAAAATTTCTCTTTTTCTAAATTCACCCAAAACCAACTGCCTTAGCATTAGGCTTTGAATGAGGCTTTAGGAACTTGTTTGTTTACAGATCCCGTGAATTATGAATCTCAGAATAGCAATAGATAAAGAGACCTGTCTTCCTCTTAAAATCTTTCCCAGGATTCCGGATTACCTTAACTTCCGCAGAAGATTCAAGGAAGGCGCGCGGTCTAGACTCAGTATTATTTGTACCTCATTTTTTACAAAAGCTTGTACTTGCATTTCGATCTATGAAAAAGGCAAGAGCTCTTCCTCAAGAATTGTATTATCACTTTAAGCCCCATTTATGCCTAGTGTTTACTTTACAAGAAACAAAACTTGAGTTTAACTGCCCCGTAATCCGGTATGGAACAAAAAATGAAATTCTGCGGGGGCCCTTATTCCTATATGTTAACTTGTTTCATACACATCTGTACTAGAGAATCTCGTTTATCTATGAATAACAAAGATATTTGTACGATATTTCACTCTCTAAACTCTAAGCGGGAAAATTTTTAAGGGAACCCCTTAATCCGGGGAGTAGAAAAGTTGTTAACTTGAACGAAACATATTCCGCTTTTGGAAATTGTATGGTAAAAAACCTATATCTAATTTACGTTGCTTTTTATAGCTTTAGAACCAACTAAGGTCGTTGTTTTTAGAGGGATACCAAACCCTGTTCTGAGACTTTTTCTTCGTTGTACTTATTGAAAAGCCTAAAGCAACCCTATCTGGGATTAAAATTTTCCTGCGCTACAATAAATATTAACTCTAAAAAAAACTTTGAACGAGGATAAACTTCATAAGGAAAATCTTTCGCTCTCGTTATAGCTTTATTGGCCTCAGAAAAATAGGTATACTACTTCCGCATATCTAGTAACAAACACATGTATTTAAAAAGAAAAAAGTTTTTCTTGGCTGAGAAATAAAAAGGATTCAATAGAGATTAGGGTTTTCAAGACATGATAAATATCATACCAATTTTATAAATAAGATACAACCAAGATTTTATACACCTAAGAGGTAGCAAAACAAAATGAAGAAGCCTTATCCCCTATATTTAAAAAGTCCCGGGCTAAGGAAGTTTAACACAAAAAAAGTCTGGATAATCCATTACTAAGTTAAGAGGAATCCTTTTTCGTATAACATATACTTTGTATTCTACAGGTAAAGGCGTCCGGATATGCTCCACCTAAATAATAATTCCTCCTTAAAAACTCTAGCGAACTTAAACCTAAATTGATGGTGTCCGATCGAGCATATATATATACTGAAAACTAATTAACCGCTTTATCTGAAAAATGAAAAAGGATTTCTACTGGCTGCTCGACTGCCTAAACGTTTATAAAAACTTTCACTTACTGTTTAACTGTAAAAGACCCTTATACTCTATAAACTTCGGAAAACTTTTTGACAAGTTTTTTAGAGAACTAGACGACGCTCTCTTAAAAGCAATGTACTAGAGTAGGACTAGAACAGCTTTTTATTTAACTAAAATCACCTCCAATTTTTTAGTAGATCTTTTGCCCTATATTTTGCTAGAAGAATAGAAGTATCAAAGCAGAATTGGGTGAGGAAAGTGGGTCCCAAATACCAAAAAAGAAAATTAGGTTGTCGACTTGAACCCCTGAATTGAAAATCTTTTTGGTTTTGTACACTGTAAAAACAATAAAACTGAATTTGTTAATAGAAAGGCAGTTCCAAGAATCATAATCAATGTATGCTATATAGCAAAAAGAATAAAAAGGGTCTTTATAGCAACCTCTTGATACCTGACAGATACTGGTGTATTGCCTATTCCTAAGTATTGTCTTACTCTAAGAGGCTTTACTAACTGGAAAGTATATTGTATAGAGTTTTCCTAATTTAAATCTTAGGGTCCTTCATAAGAAAAAGGGTAATTACTCAAGGTCTTAAACCCACTCTATTAATAAATAGAAGTTACACTCAGTATTGTAAAAAGAGCTCGCTCAATAAGTTTCAAAGTTTTATTAGTGAGAACCGGTTGTATTTACATCAGGAGTTCATCTTATTTTGAAATCCCTCCAAAAGAGAGAAAACAGGAAGTTTATTCCATATTCTGGTTTATGAAAACGAACTTGTTAACAAAGCGGAAGCTCTTAAACAGGGTAAGTTAGACTATATGAATTAAATATTAATACTACGGAACGGGGCTTCCCAGAAAAATAAAGGAAATTAGAAAGGGAATCCCTGGGATGCTTTAACTTAGTTAAAAGAAGTGTTTTTTATATTCTTTTTCTGCCAGTCTTAGTTACATAAAGCAGATATTACTAAATTATAGTTGGGGTAAAAGAGAATTTTATACTTGACTTGAGAGAGTTTTAGCTTCATATTAATGTATTAAAAAGAGTCTTGTACTAGGTGTTGAGCCCGTTTTAACAAAAAGGATTTAAATAAAGGTTAGCCTTATTAGCCCTGTAATTTAACAAGTAAAAGAAAGTTAGTGCATAGATTGTTTATAGAAGAGTGATTTATGGCAATATGCAATTATTGACGCTACATTAGTAGGAATTGGGTCCTCTTATTACCAGAATACTTATAGAATTTAGAAGAGAATCTCATTAAGAGATACCCGAACTAGAAAACCGAAGTGCCTAGAGCTACGAGAGACTCTCCTTTAAGAATCTTTTAGAATTAAGAAAAGCTAATCGAGTAAAAGGGCACATTTTCCAGATTTGCTATGACAAAGACTCATTAAATTCTCTAACCTGCCTCTCACTCTTATTCAAAGCTTCTTTCTTATGCCTACTACTTCTCGATTCGTAGCAAACAAAGGTAAGACCCCCACTTTCCGCTAATAATTCTTTAGAAAAAGGGGAAATGCCTGTAAAAAGGAGGTGGAATCAAAAAGGTAAGGGATTCCTCTATAAATTCTTCAATTGATAAGCCAGCAAACCCTTGAATAAAAGTATACAGGGAATACCTTGGAAAGGAATAACAAGAATTAATAAACGCAATTCCTTTACCGGTTTACACGGATGAATACTACAATCTTGAACACCTTTACCTACACAGAAGAACTAATTCAACTTGTCAAGCTAGCTCGCCGACTGCTAAGAGAAGAGATTTAGAGTGGTTCTATTCTAAAGGAATTTGTACAATTTACCTCTTATAAAGATAACATATTATCTGCAATGCATGTCATCATAAGCCAAAGGAACTAATAAGCATCTCCACCTCTGCCTTGTTTAGAACAATTACTCCTAGGAATCTACTCTCACAAAGATCTCTGTTCTCCTAAGCACTTGGTTTTAAGCTCCATTAGACTTGAAAGTGAGAGTCCTGTACTATCATAAAGTCAAGTTAAAGAATACGAATACTAAAAATCGGTTTCTATATTAGCTTAGCTATCTATTCCATCTCTTATCCTGCAACACCTGCAATCAGCTTAGCTTAGATCGTCTAGTCTAGAGAATCTGGTTCAAGTTAAGGCTTTCAAAGATACCTGAATACATTACCGGAATCAATCCTATCTAAGGTAAATTCCTATAGCGGATACCTAAGCAACAAGAGCCTACCGCAAGGAATACAAATTCTCAAGAATACAAGAACTAAGAGCTACAATCCCATGATTAAGAGTGCTATATTGTTGTATCTTCCTAAACTGTTAGAGAATCCGTTATTCCTTTAGCAACTGCTTTCACTTCCATTAAGACCATTAATTAAGGTAAGGATTAACTTTACCATTAGAATTATCATACTTCTTTCCTAACCTAATAAGGGTTAAATGCCAAGAATACAAAGCCCTGCTAGTAGAGTTTACACTTGGGACTTCAGAATCCGTTAATGCTTAGACTATAAGGGTTTTGTTAGGATATTGACTCCTCCAATTAATTATCCCTGTTAGACTAGAATCACCAGCTTATATCGGATCAATCTGTACTTACCATAAGGAAGTGCTCCTGCTACAACAAATAGAATTAGGTAGGAATATATTCCAAAGAACAAACGTTACCTTAAGGTCAGGGCTTGTATAGCTATAGCGGGACTCCTATAAGTATATTACTCTAAATGAATACTATTACTACTAGAATACAATAGATAGGAAGACTAGAACTCTTAACAATAAGAAGGCTAAGACAAGCCTAATTACAATACTAGCTATTAAGACTTATGTTTATATAAGTATAGAGAAGAGTATAGCTCCTCTACTAAGATATAGAAACATGAATAAGAGGTTGGTGGTATACTATAAAATGAAGTAAGATCGCTTAGTTTGTTAAAATTTCCTGCGTTGTATTAGTAAGAGAGCTACTCCTTCCATTTTTATTCCAATTCGTTTATATATAGATTGGAGAAAGGGTTTCAATTCCTTATGATATAATTGGGTAACCAATTCTTAATTATTAAACAACTCCTAAAAAGGCTTTCAGAACTCTAAAATCACTTTCAGAATATAAGACGAGTTTGAACCTATTACTAACGATTCAAGAGGCCTGTGCTCTACCGCTTTATATTAAACAGTCTTTTTTTAAGTATTTGCCTTAATAAAGTCAAAACAGACATAGACTTATTTTAAAGTGATTGAGACCTTGTTTATAGTTAGGGAAATCCCTGATGTGGGGTATCCCGGAGCCTTTGCTAAAAATAACTACAAGGAACTAGAGGAATTGTCCTTAAACCTCTATTAACAAGTATAACTACTGTAGAATAGAAGATATAATAACTACAATAAGTACAGGCTATAAGGCCCATAGGAAAGACTCCCTAAGGATGGTAGGGTCTAGTGAAATTTTGGCCGGGTTAAGACTTATTAAAAAAGGAAAAGTCGCCGCAGGATTAATCTTGGGAACAGGGGGTTTCCAATAAGTTAATACAATACTAAAAAAATGCTACAATCACTTAGACTTAGATATAAGAATTCTTTTGAAAGACGAGAGCTCGAACAAATAAGAGAACGTACCCTATATTTTAATAAAAGCAGTTCTTCTATAATACAAAAGGGAATTCCCTTTTCAGAAGGGGCAAGAGCACTCTTAGATGTCCCTTTTTATAGGCAGTGGTCCTATAAGTTTATTCTTGGAAGCTCTGGATCTCCATTTACAGGGCACCCCTTGTCAGTACACAGCAACTTCATTTTCTTTTGCAATCCTATCGCTTTGTTCCTTCCTACTGATAGACACTTGTCTTATAAAGTTATAAGGAAACTCCCAAATCACTTTATTTTTAAACTCTTAAAGTGAGTGAGCAAGCTAGTTTTTAAGTCCTATAAAGCGCTTCTTTTTCTATAATTCTTTAGATCTTGTTCCTTTTTGTAGCTAGAATTGTCCTATTGAAATATATAGAAATAGAATCTCGTTATTGTATTACTCTTTTATTGGTTAGATATTTATAGGTTGTATTATTTGTTAAGGATAATTCCTCGAATACAGAGTGAAAAACTTTGACTTACTCTTAAAGAAACTCTTAGGTGCGCGCAGTCAAATAATAATGGATAATAAAAGGGAAAAGATAGAGACATAAAAAATTCTTTTGTAGAGGTAGAGGTTCTAGTGGCCTCAATTTTGAACTTCCGATCCTTCTCGAGTAATTAAGATTTTTACGTCTTACTAGTGCCTAATAAAAGCAAGATCCAGAGCAGGTTTTTGACTTTTTACTTAGGGCAGAGCCCCGGAATGGGTATTCTATCGGACTAGGGGTAACTTTCAAGTACAAGTAAGGGAGATACTACCTGAGATTTTGTACTATGTTAATTCGTATAAGTAAGATAAGAATCTCCTATCTTTTATTTCATTTAAGAGGGAAGGTCTTTCTTTATTCAGGGTTCTCCCGGGGAATGATTTTCTTCTATTTAATCTTTCGGTATTTTCTGTCAAGGAGCTTAATGAATTGATTTGAATTTAGTTAAATAGACAAATCTTTAAAAACAGGGGCTTGACGTTATAGTAATCCCAAGGAATCCGGAAAAACTTTTTCAAATAAAGGGTGTTCTTATCCATTAGTATGTAACCTCGTAAAAAGGAGAGTTGTCAGTTCATTTTTATATTATAGATAAGGGCTTGAATCTACCTTGTTTTGTATTTTATATATTAAGACTTTGAGGCAGTATTGGTCATAGCTTGTACCTGCTCTTTCCTAAAAAAAAGACATTTTAAAATTTTTCTTGCCGTACCCTTTTGCTTCTAAGGGTAGGCTTTATCTCTTTATAAAAAAAATGTCCTACTCTGAGTTTTAAAATAATCACAATCTTGTAATGAATCCTGCACAAAATCCATGGAAATAGTATGTAAACAATTTCGGAATTCACTAATAACTACTTAAGATTTTGAATGTGGAAGTAAAGAAACTCCTTGTTTACAAGGATACAAAATACCTTAAAGGCCCCCTTTAAG
Source organism: Pelargonium tetragonum (assembly GCA_036897445.1). Taxonomy (NCBI): domain Eukaryota; kingdom Viridiplantae; phylum Streptophyta; class Magnoliopsida; order Geraniales; family Geraniaceae; genus Pelargonium; species Pelargonium tetragonum. The sequence goes on from JAYMTL010000023.1 coordinate 146,440, forward strand.
GGGGATTCCAGTTAAAGCACGGAGTATAAAATTCCAAGGTTTCTATAAGGTAAATGTATATTTATGAGTATTATAAGGATAGGTTTTCCATTGAAATATCTTTTATATATATTCAACTTTATATAATATAAAGATAACTGTGCAAAGTCTAGATTGTGTTACGAAAAAGCGGTTTTTAAGCTTTTGTACTTAAATTACTGGGAAGAAACCGGGGTGCCATTACATAATTAAATCAGAACCCTCTTGCTCTGAAAAGAAAGGGGTATAGCTTCAGTCAAAATGAGATATATTCTTAAAGCAACAATTACAACCTAGAAATACAAGATTATTTAGTAAGTTTTGTGAGTTAAGGAGAAGTTAAGAGCAGGAATTCTGATAGTAAAGCAAAATTGTAATATATGAATGGGGTCCACTACTTTCCATTAATATTCGTTAAGGCAGGCACATCCCTACAAAAAACACGAGGAATAACAACCGATCCAAGAATATTCTAAGAATTTTTATAGTGAGCGTAGACAGATCTGGAAAAGACTTATTCTGCTTTTTAAGGAGTTATCCTTTACTGGTCGATTTTGAGTAGATGGAAAAAAGATTTTTAAATGACTTTGCTTTTGGAGACAGCCTGTTTTACAATTGAAAGCTTTTGGGGCTCGAACCTTTGCCATAGTTTTAATTTGACTCGCGTTTTAGCTTAAGAAATATTGGGTCTAATTTCTTTACTATCGAATTGAAAATGCAGGGGAAGTTTTTAAGAAGAGCTCCCTAGATACAGGAATTATACAAAAAGAGGGATTCTATTACTAAACTCACACACAAAGCAACTGGTAACTTTAACTAAGGATAAGGGAATAGAAGTCCCCCAGGTATTCCCTATAGAATGTGTATGTAACCGAGTCGTAGTGGGGCCTTAACTCGGGTTGTAATGAATTTCTGTAGATATCAAATTGAGTCTAAGTTCCAAAAGTGGTAGGTAGAAGCGCCACTTTCTGTAAAGAATTCTTAACTGTATATTGAGTCTTTTTTAAGCTTATATGATAGTATGGTATTCTCAAAGGGGGTCTATAGTAATAAGGGATTTCTTAGATCTGTATTTTTGTGTACTTCTACTCAATGGAGCTTGAACTTATGACATTTAGATAGACGAGTCCCCTTTCTGTAGAAATAGGTATTCTTTTGTCTAGCAGTAAATAGGAAAAGGAGCGCTTCTAAGAAACTTGTGGTGTAAAACTGCAATTGCCTCAAGCATTAGGCCAAGAGAATACGCAATCAGTAAGAGTTGGTAATGTATTATCTCCTCTACTCTAAGTTATGTTCTTTTTGCCCGGAATCTTAGTATATAATAATTTATAGTATAAAATTCTAAACTTAATACTTGAAAATGATAAGCTGTATTTATATAATTATGAGTAGGAAATTATCTAATCAAGAGGGCGGCCCCGATTCGGGGATAGTTTCTTTGGTGTTTAGAGAGTTTCAATCTCTTGAAGCTTTTGGATTCTACTTAGTAAATTACTAAGAGGACTTTGGTATAATAACTTATAAAGGAATTTAGACTTTATCTAGGTATTCTTGTTGCAGTGGCTAGAATTTCAGTATCGTATCGAAGGGGTGCTATGTTAAAGTAGAGTTTACTAATAAAGAGTTCAGTACAATCAAGTTGCAGAGAAGAGAAAAAACGACTCACATTCCTTTTTTGCTTTGTTGGGTTTGACAAGAGAGGACTTGTGTACGAGAGCTGGGAATCACGAAATTCCTGGGAAGTATCCCGCAGTAGGAATATAAGAAGTGTAGTATAAAATGACAAGACCCGAGGAGACTAAATATTATTTAGTGGCAGTTAGCTAAAAAAAAATCCTCTTAGAAATCAGAATCACTTAAATGGAGAAATTGTTCGAAGATCTGGTCCTTGCTAATAGAATATAGTATAAAAGCACTTAATCCGCTCTTTTAAATTGAAATTCTTATCTAAAACTCGAAACCTAACGGCACAAGCTTCTTCAACATTAATGCTAACAGGGGATATAAAGAAAAAAGCCTACGAACGATAAAGCTTGAGGGCCTTAAAAACTACCCATAAATAAAGTGATTTAAATATTTTTAGGGAAGAATACTCTTAAAAGTCAAAGTACAAGGTTTCGCTTTTAGCCGAGTAAGAAAGTTCTTTCCTCAACTTTCCGCTGGATCCTATATAAAATACTGGGTATATAGGTCCGCTCTTATGCTCTGAAATCGGAGTCCTGTAAAGTCAAAAGTTTCGTAAAAAGGAAAAGTCCCTTTATGCGATAAGGTATTTCCTGGGAATTCACCAACTCTCTAAATGTCTGTAAGCTTATAAAAGCCGAAGGAATTTTAAATAAGTAAGGCCCCACGAAAAAATGCCGAGAGATAAATTACTAAACCCTCTAATTCGATAAGGAAGAATTTAGATATGGGGTATTACTCAAAGAAATCGGGAATCGTTGTACATAAGTTTTCCAGTTCAAAATGACTATCTTGTAAGGGGGTCCACAATCTAAGAAGGATTTTCCATTTGTTAGTTTCAAATTCCGGATAGTCAAATCGTAAATGGAGTCTACGGAACTCAAGTATAAAGTAAAGGAATTGCCTTAGGTTCTTAACTTGAATATGTAATATAAGGTACTTTTTCCAGGAATTCTAGTAAATTAGCTACACAAAGTAGCGTTTTGATTGTCTTGTAATCTTTTAGGTCTCCTTATTTTTCTATTTTTAGGGGGTCTAACCCCGCAGTCTTTTTATAAAGACAAGAGTAGTTTATAGTTTAGTAGGAGTTTCTAGGAACCCGAATGAAAGTATATCGGAATCCAGCTCTCTAGTATCAAGATAAATAAAGGAATTCATTGACTACTTTATAAACTCTTAGGAATCTCACGAACTAGCAACTCAAACTGAATTGCCCATAATGAAAGATAGGGTACTCAATGAGCTATTCAAACCAAGATATCCTGAACCAGAACAAGCCATAAAAAAATTCTGAGATTGAACTCTCACCTGACCTACCCCTTTTATTCGGATAATTGAAATTTCTAGTTAAGCGGGCTTCCTTTTGAATTGGAAATGGCTTAATAGCCTGGGGCTTTTATTGGAGTCTAAGAGTCAAACTTTTCTTGGGTTTAAAGCAACAACTTAATTGGCAGAAATGACTTAGATCGGCATCTATTTATATAAATTAACCTTGGTATACAGAGCCGCAGCTTTTTCTATGATACTTCTCAAATCAAAAAAGGAGAATGAATAAAGAGACTCCTTTGCTTTAGAATTCCTACTCTATAATTTAGATTAGAGAGGAACCGGTCAGGCAATGCGGAAAGAGAGACTTTAATACAAAATAGAGCTTAATTCCTAATTTGTTAAGAGCAGCTACCGTCGAGGCAGCTTTCTCTTAATGCCCTTGAAGGAAACCCCTCTCCTTGATACTACTAAGAAGCTCTAATGCCCAAATTTAGTTTTAGGCTCGGCAGCAACTCCAGATTTAACAATAGAAAAGCCCAAATGAAATTCTATCTGATAAAACCAGAAGGCTTTCTATGCTCAAAATGAAGGGGAACTCCTTGTATTACCTAGGGCACCAAAAACGGAAAAATGAATTCCCAAACCCAAAAATGACCTCTTTGTATTTGTACTTTTCCTATTTTATCAAGAGACCTTAGTACCTCCTAAAAAGTCTCTACTTCCTTCGGGGGCCCCCGTTAACTAGACAAAAAATTGAGTAACATAAAAGCTTCCAATTCCTGTATTTATAAATAGGATTTTGAATTCCTTGTTTTACATAATATCACGAGGCTCTCATAAAAAGAAAAGGAGTCCTTGGGTATAAAATCCTTGCAATTCTAGAGGATCCCGCTTATAAGAAAATCCTGAGGAGACACTAAGCACTTACAGGGGTTTATTAACTACCTTTGACCTACGCCGGAAAAAAGAGGAACTGAAAAACCCCGCTTTCATTTTAAAGTGTATTTTATCCTACAAAATTCATACTTGTATTACTACTTCTAATTGAAATTGAAAAATCTCCTTTCTACTTAAAATCTTTAGTATTAACCGATAAAAACTCCTTTGAAGCCCCGGTTTAGAAATAGAAGTGCTCCTTTATCTTTTCCTTTCTATACAATTACAACAGGATTTGCCTAACACAATAACCAAAAATAAGTATCTTATACTCAGATTTTCAAAAGGGTTTTAAAACAGAAACAGAGTTTATATTCCACAGGAACTCCCCTGCTGTTACCTAACCCTTATATACTAGAAAGGGAAAACTTTTGCTTATACTACTAAAAACCTCCCAGGAATTTCGGATTCCAAAGAAACAGACCCGCTTGCCGCCGGGGGAATCCTCCTAGGAATTCTATGTATACTCTGAACTAGATCAGCAAGCAATCCGGGCATTAGAGACTTCCTTTCATTTTATACTTTAGAACCTTGGATTAGTCTAACTCAGTTTAGTAAAAACTTGATACTAAAACAAATAGAACAGAAAGGAGACACTTCCCTGTATTAGATTAGATTGTTAAACCCTTCTCTTCTTTTAGATAAAGCCCTGATATTTCTAGATCTAAGTCCTGTCCTAATCTGTGAGTTTCTGTAGCATTTGTAATTAAGGAATTCACAAAAGCCTGGTAATTAATTGTTATTTTCCTCGAATAGGTAGCCAAGCTAGTTAACGAAAACGTTCCTTGAATTACTTGCTAAAAGCCCTTTTAAGCAAACCATTACTAAGGGATGGGCATAGTCCAGTAAATAAAAAGTGGAAAATCCTAGAAAGGGAAAGGCTTTCTTAAAAATGCATACAATTCTTATTCCCGAGTAAACCCTTACTCTAATAGCTAAAATCTTTCTACTTTTAGTACTTATTTAAGGAAACTTTTACATCTTAGATACTGTCAGCAACTGGGCTTTTTAAGGGCAATCCCTCCCGGTTTAACGTTCTATTCTATTTAGGGATCCCGGTTGGGTTTTCCTCTTTATCAATACTTTGAGCCGAGCTTGTTTTAGTTTTCAAAGTAATCTAGATAGAATGTAATTATTAAAGCTATAGATAGAGAGATAGAGAAGCCCCTTATTCCCGAAAGGGAATTTCCAGACTAGGTTTTCAAGACTTCTGGATCATATTCGATTTAAAGATGCTCCAGATTAGCGTTTGATAATTTAAATGTCTTTATTCAGTACTCTTAAGTTACTGTAAGCGTATATATAATCTTTTTTGTAAAGTTCAGTTTATAAAGTTAGTCAATACAAAAAAAGGGAGATACCTTCTTCTGAACCGGATTAAATTCATAGTGCTGAGTTGGTAATTATAGATTAAGTTAATATATCTGTCTACCCTGACATTAAAAGATTGAGAGACTGCACATAGTTGACGAATAGCCCCTCTGTCCCTTTGTTAAAATAATCTACGCCTAGGAAACTCGAAATCCTCACTTTGAAGATTTTAACCTCTGAAAGTGTCAAAACAAAATTTTTTGGTGCACTATAGGGCCTTCTAACTCTATTATATATAGAAATGAATTTGAGATAGCTCCTAGATGGAGCTTTTTAGAGTCGCCTTTTTCATAAAAAAAGGGACGCTCGTTGGTTTATGCTTTATAATTTTTAAGGTACTAACCTTATACTCCTTATATTTCATATAACTAGACATCCAAGAAGTTAAAACAAATCTCTACAAATAAAAAAGGACCCCCGTAAGAGGGAAGGGCTTGAATTAGTATTAGCCTTAAAAACAAAAGCTTTGGTGCTTGACTCGATTAAGACTCTATGCTTTTTATAACTTGTTGAATACCCACTATGCTAGTTTTTTTAGAAGGATACTTTATAAACCTTAAAATGTTATCGAAACTCTGCCTAAAATGGGTTCTTGCTTTTGGCTTAGTTAGACTTATTTTAAGTTATATCTAAACTTTCCCGTGCCATATTGCTTAGTTACAAGAATCTCTTAAGGCCTTATTTTAGATTCCCGATCTATTTTTAGAAGATGCTTATTAATGCTTATTAGAAGACAATGCAATGCTTCTTGGAGTGAATCCAAGTACCTATTGACTAGAAGAGACCCTCCTAAAATGAAACAGGATTTATTAGAAATGAGAATCACTTAGATATAATAGACCCAGCAAGTATAGTTTGACCTGGATGGCAAAATCAAGTAGCAAAGCGGATTTCGTTTTAATAAAAAACACGGGTTCAAGATAAGCTTAAGGAAGAAACTACGAAAGAAAAGCAACAGAGGAAAGTTTACCTTTGAAAATTTCTCTCATGCTATTTAGAACTCCTAGAGCCCTGTTTCTTATGTTTCCAATCGCAGGGCTTGACTTAAGGATAAGGAGCCTACCTAAGCGGAACACTCCTGTATAAGGCCCGGGCTTTTATTCCATTTTTCTTCTGGCTTGTTATACTAGACAAATGCTTTTTGCGCCCCATAAATTCGGGGTTTGTTTAGTACTTAGTTAGCAAGAAAAGTGAAAGCGTTTTTTAGAATCTTATAATAAGGGGTTTCTCCGCGAGATTTAGCCATTTTTTCTTTTGAGAAATAAGGCCACCTAGACCAGAATTTTGGACATTCTTTATTAGTTATTAGTAGCGTATTCCGGAAATTCCAAACAAAAAACAGGGGCGTCCAAAAAAGGAAAGAAATGGGGGGAGACTTAAGATTGGTATTAACCCACTTCCCACCTATAGGTTTTTAATTTGAGGGCTCTTATTTCAATTTGGTAGGGTATCTCCTTCAATTTCTTTTCAAGAGAAGGACCCCGCTCTACGGTGAGATGCTTCTCCTAGCTTTTTACTTGCTAATGAAAAGTGTCTTGGATTATGCTATCTTTGACCCAACAAAGGAAATTCTATTGCATTAATGAAACTAACCTTGGAGATACTTGATAGTGTCCTTGTTACCGTACTGAAGGCTTCCGAAGGAGGTTTATATATATAGTAATTAATAGTACGTACCATTAGCACACTAGTACACCCATCAACTGCTTCTACTGCTGACCTAGATTTAATAGAATTCTATTATTATCTTATTTTTAGACCTCTTTATTAATTTGTAATTCGTTCCTAAGATTTCTTAATAGTTTCTTTCTTTACTAAACGGAGAGTTCCGCTTTTAAGGAGCAAGCTAAGAATGACTATATTGAAGTCGGCTAACTAGCTAACTTATTAATTTAAAAATAAGAAGCAAAGAAAGTAAAGGAGATTTAGTATAGCTGCTTTAAAAGTGCTAGGAATTCCAGTACAAAAAGTTTCAAATAACGAGGGTTAGTGACGTTTTGAGCTACTCCCCTAGTTTAGAGTCCCTCTATTTTTGTTTTGGGAGCGAGCCCGGGCGCGAATCTCCGGTAGGGGCAATTACAGTACAGAAGTTAGGCTTTTTCTTAGGTTCCAGACCTAAATTATTAAAGTTTTATTTATTTTAGTTAGTGTACCTCGCACTTCTCTTACAAGATCGGGAAATAAGTCGTTTTGTAATGAATAGGCAAAGAACTTAGATTGCTTTCTTCATATTCGGCTTGTATAGTATCTAGGACAGTAGCTACATTAGTACTATAATACAGCTCCAAAATTCTTTCTTGAGCCTTTTCTTAAGTCTTAAGATATATCCTTACAACTTCTTGTCTATGAATTGGCTTCTTTTCAATTCAATTAGCAAAAGAGCAAGGCCCTGGAATAAAGCAAATCTAAGGAGTTCGGTAAATAGAAAAATTATCCAATGTTAAAAAGTCCCAGTCTTGCTTATTTCTTGATTTTATATATGCCTTTCTTTTTATTTTAAGCCTCGGTTCTTGGTTACAATACTTTGTAATTGATATAGAAAATTTAATAGAGGGTTTTTTACTATATTGATTGGTTTCGATTTCTTTCATCTAAAGGCACTTTATAAATTTACGGAAGACCTTAGTTCAAATCCTACAAATAATTCCAGGATCTAGCTCGCTGACCTAGAAGTTTAGGGAAATCGGAGCCCCTTATACAAAGTGAATCTTTTAGCTTATAATCCCCCAAATAGCGATTTTTACACTTATCCTTAAACTTATATGATTCTCAAAAAGTACTATAAAAGGCCTAAATAAGCAGGTTTGAACCCCAATCTTTTTATAATGATCTATAAAAAGTTCCTGACCTTCCGAAACTCTAAAGAGAATTACCATAGTATTGTTCCCTTTGGTCAGCTAGGAATATAGAGATTCTAGACTTCTCCGGCTTTTATGCTTACTCTGTTTTCTGGTATAACGTCGATTTTGGGGGATGGTTTTGTAGTAATAGAAGGTTTATCCATCTTTCTTTAACTAAACCCACGTGAAGAAACCTATCTTACTTTAATACGGATTAAATCTTTCGCGGGTTCTTCTTGAAAGAATTCCCATGCCGCTTGATCAGGACAGGAGTAGGTGTATATAGCCTAAGAGAAGGCATAAACGCGAATCGAGGAGTTTAGGAGAATATATCTTTTTCTAAATAAGAACGAATAAGGCTTTTCTGGAGTTTTCTCAATTCGGTTACAAAAAGAGAATAAGGACTTTTAACGTTTTCTTAGTATCTACAATACCGTATTAAATTTTCTTTTAGTTACATACTTTTTTGCAAGAGAGTACTAAGTACTTTGTTTACCCGATTCAGCGTATCAAATATAATATAAGCTCTACAAAATTGTAACTTAACTTTAAATTTGTAAGTCCCTGACACGAAAGACACTAAAAAGCGGAACATGAAACCTTTTAAGAATTCCTTATGGCTGAACTTGATCCGGGAACCTTGACTTCTAGGGTCTTTATCACAAGGACCTTACTTTAGCGTGTAAAACCTATTTCATTCTCTATCTTACTCTTCTGCATAGCTATCCTATTAGTCCCTCTCCTCTTTCCTATCTTTATAGACTTCCTTGTTAACATACCCCTAAAAAGTTAAGCACATGCAAGCAAATCAAACCCCAATTACAGGTATCCACTTAGAATACTTAAGGAATATCCTGACTCATAAGGTTTTCCTTATACTCGGACTACCTTACAGACCAGAAAAGAAACAAGAAGCTATCCTTTAAATATTTAATTACTGGTTGATAAGCCTATAAAGTCTGTAGTATAAGCAACATAAGACAGAGGAAAGCAAGCTACCGTTAATGGAATTTCCTGGGGTTTTCTATTGCTAAGAAAACATCTTTGGTACTTTCCCTCGACTAATTAAGATATTCTTGCGGCAAATATTAGATAATATTACTAGTTTGTACTCTCTTATACTCGGAATTCCTTAGGGTAGGATTCCTAAGTACAAATTATTTAGAAACAAGTCACTAGAAAACACAACTGACAATGTAAGAGTTCAAGCCCTATCATATACACAACAAGAGAAACTTTCTATACGATTAAAAAAGACTGAAACTGTGTATAAGGAGCGGGTTTTTAAGCTACTCCGGGAGAAAGTAAGGCAAAAAAACTCTAGCGAATTATGCGAGAGGTTCTAAAAGTATATAAATATAGATTTTCTTATGAGCTCAAGGTATTCCTGAAACGAGATTTTTACGATTGGAATTTCCCGATGCAAGATGTTGCTAACAAAAATTCTGGAAGTACAATGTGCGGATTTAGTAGGGGCGCGCCTACTCGTCAAAAAGGGGCGTATATATTCTGTATTAGAATTTTCTCTTTTAATATAGTATAGGAAATTTGACAGGGTTACACACAATTTGATACTTGCTGTATAAAGCTAAAGCTTGAGGAGTTTTTAGAAAATTTTTGGTTTACAATATTTATTTCACCTTTCGAATATATCAGGGCTCGGAGAGTAATTACTACTAACCTGTCCTTTTTAGCAGGACGCAAAAATATATCCTTCAAGCATTCAAGGGGATACTCTATTGTTTGCACTAGTTTTAAGCAAAGCTTTCTTAACTATTAAATATTCTCTAACAACCCTGGGAAACCCTCTTTCTTGAGGCTAAGCTTCGGCTTTTTTATTTATTTTTATTGAAATTTCAGGAAATTCTATTAATACTAAAGTAAGCTATAGGTATTGGTCAAGAATTCTATACGGGGGCCTGTCCTAAAAAAATCTGTATTCAAAAAAGCACTTAAACGAAGCAGTCCTTAGGCTGTGGAGTGCCCCGCTTTAATGGATACCCGCAGAATTGAACTAACTTTGTATACTCATTTTATGACACTTATACTTTTTACTAAAATACAGAATGAAAGGGGTGTACCTTTGCTTTGATATTTATACTTTACAGTACAAGTAACTAAGCCCTTCTAAAGGGTGCCTTCTAATGCTTTTTCGTTCCTACATTCAAGCCCATTCTGGAGTATAGCCAAGGTTAAAAGTAGACTTTTGATATTGCCGCGCAAGGGCTTTGAGTCCTTTTAGTCTTTTGTTTAATTCTAGTAAATTCCAAGGGTTTGCGAATTTCAAAGTCTTTCAGTTCGCAAAACAACAAAGTAGCCATAATAAGGTAAATATTCTTAGGAGAGACCCTTTTATTAATAGGGCTCACCGCTTGCAAGTACTATACTCCGTGGTATTTTCTTACTAATTTACACTGGGATTAATCCTCAGTTTGCCATGTTATTCATGAGAGAGTTAAACAAAAAGGACATACCTAAAACCTAAAGAAGTCAAATTACTTTATTCAAATTAAAAGGGCTTTGCTAAATTAAAAAATATAAAACAAAGTTTGATAGGAAAAACAGTAACGAGTCTGGAGTAGAGAGTTTGTATCTACACAGAAAAAAAGGAAATCCGCGTTATGAAATAAGGAATACTACTTCGAAAGTTCTAGGGTTTTGCATTCTTTAGAGTATCCGTGAAAGAGCTCCTATTATAAATTACACTTTTTCAAGGCCTGTTTTTAGTGTAAAACAAGCAAAAGAAGAAATTTCTAAGTTTTGCAACATTAGGGAGCGTCTAAGCATAAAAAACTACCAAGGGACGTAGACTTGTTCTCTTGAACGGCGCTTATCAGTCATAGGTGGCGATTCCTTATAATGGATTTCCTTTAGTAGGTTCCGGTATATCCATTAAGAGTTTTCATTAATTTCTAGAGACTTTTTGTTCTCGAATTGCACACCTTTCGTGTCTGGTAGGGTATACAAAATCCCGGGCTTTTACTCCTAAATTGAATTACTAAAGCATCCTTGGTTTACAGCGGAACTTGAAATATATAAATCCCTATCCAGGTTTATTGAGGGGTTTAAAGTACAGTACTTAATAGGAAAATGGGTAAGCTATAGTTTTATTATATACTTTAGCCTTAGCTAAGTCAAACTACTCCTAGTTATACGGATTTCTCTTGTCTGTCTAGGGTGGATTGGCTTCCCTTTTCCAATAGAGCTGTCTCTTTAGTTTAGAAAAGAGCTTACTTTGACGCAAGGAAGGATCCTAATCCGAACTCAAAAAACTTTATGTATGGAAAAAGGATAAAAAAATTCCATTAAGTATAGTTCGGTCAAAGCAGGAATTAATTCAAAATTTTTTTAGTATGTTCCATTTGGAAACCAACTCCTTATTTATTTTTATACCCAAGTTTCAAGTTCGTTTTTGCGGCTTTCACTTTATCAGTTAACAAGATGGGCCTTGGGCAGCAAATAAAAAATCTAACCTGTCTTACTCTTCTAAAAACACCTTTAACTATCCCTAACACTTGGGGTTTTAACTTTCGTCAATTCCTATTCAAAACTAATAAATATTAAGGATCCAGACAAATATCTATAAAAGGGGATTCGTTATCTTTGCAAATAACTCAAAAAATTAGATAGATGGTTACTGGGTGGGGTTGCCCCGCATGATAAAAGCGTAAAACCTTGACTTACAAAAAAGAAAAGAATACCTCTTGTAACTAGGTCTAGAAAAAAAATAGGGGGCTTAATGCCTCGACTTAAAAAAACTTGGCAGTGGGATCCTTAAGGGAATACTTTTCTAATCTACGGAATCTTCCTTGTTTACTATGGGGAAACTCTAACTTACCTCTTATTAAAATAAAGTTTCTAGGCCCTAAAGTCTTGAATCTATTCCTTTGTACTCTACACTCTTGCAGGCTCGCAATCCTTAAAACCGTCTCGGAGTAGATACTTTAGTTATTCCTGAAATTCTTACCGCCGAAAAAATAGATGCCTCGTAAAAGTTTTGCTTTATCTCTTTGATTTTTAAAAACTCTGGCTTTATAGAGGGGCTTTTATTCTAAGTTTTGAGGAGTTTCCAGTTTTAGAGAGTCCTTTACAGGGTATGTACTTCTCAAGAGAGAGCTTCTAACTGGGATTTCCTTTATCACAAATGTATCAAATTAAGACTTAGTTCTTTCAGTTTAAGATAGAGTACGATATTTGACAGCTAGAGCTTTTCCCTTGAGTAGAACACCTGTTAAACAATGCCTGGTATCGGCATCCTTATTCAAATCTCTTATATATTTCTATTTTGCCTATAAGTTAAATCTGCGGTACTCGTATCTAATATTCAAAAACTTTTAAGGCAGTGTCCGTTTTAGAAAGTTTTCTAGTAAAAGCGCTTACGAATTCCTATTAAGGAACACGCGCGCATTGAACGCTTTAATTTAATGATGAACGAAATTACAGCAGCACTAACTCCAAATTTACAATTCCCGCACATTAAAAAAGGTAAGATCACTTAGTAAGGGCAAGTTCTATTTTACATCGGTTAATTGAACTAAGGTATACCCGGGCTTAGGATTCTAAGAAGGGGTCCCTATTACGTACAGTATTGTACACAGCAGTTTTTATCTTTTTGTACTCAGATTACGAGATTCTTTAATTATGGGGTACTCCTTGACAGGATGCAAAAGTATAGCATTTTGAAGTGTACTCTTAGCAGAAAAATTGAACCTAGTTTTTACACAACCCTTTCGATTACAAGATATTTCGGCCCTTTTGAAAGAATAAAAAGGGCTACCCTCCTTTAAGGAATATTATCAAAAAGGAGGTTAGACTTCATGGACTGTGTACTCTAAACTCTAAAGGAATTCTTTTTACAAGTTGTTTTTACTTATATAAAATCAAAGTTTAGATAAGCCAGGTTGGGTACTCTTAATGCTACTTGAACCTTATAGAGACTCTGTACTCACTGCTCGTGGAATTGGTAGTTTACTTTTATTAGAGGAAGATCCGGGCATCGGCGAAGGGTTGTAACAAGGTAGTTTCATATTATAATAAGTACTTCTAGATTTTTTTATTTACAAAATTGACTTATATATAAAGTTAAAAGATTAGTGATTCAAATTATTTACTTTCTATTATAAGGGGCTTTGATATACTAAGGATGCACTTTCATTTTATAAACGAGCAATCCTTTTAATTCTGCCAACTTGCCCCCTTCGGTATTTCAAAAGGGAAGCTAGTCAAAATCACTTATATAATCATGGATCCTGAATTATTATAACGTATGTCTACAACCCTCCCAGCAACAGGAAACTCGATTTAAATTTAAAAGCAAGGAAGCAACAAAATTTAAAGGCTTAATAAAGATTTACGATACACGGGTGTTCGAATCCAATTTATAGGGGACCCGGTCCCTTGGGAGTCTAATGTTTTGTACAAGTTAATGTCAATCAAAGAGACGAGAAGAGGAGGATTTTTATACATATGAATAGAAGTCTATTGCAGGCAAAAGGAAGCTCTTTTTAGTAGTTAATAAAATTCAAGAGGAGACGGGAAAAACGGAGTCACCGGACTCTCGCATAACTCCTTCTGTAGTATACTTAACCTCATATATTTTTAAACTTTGTCCTTTGATATCCTGCATAAGGAATAAGTATCTGAAATTTAGAGGGTGTCGGAAAGATAAAGTGACTCTATATGGAGCCCCTTATGGCATATCTCTCTTTTTACTAATTTTACAAAAATCTTATTTAGGTTTAACAGCGAATATCCCATAACTGGGCAACAATTCTGATATTCTGTATTTATTAACAAGCTAACCTGTCCTTAAAGCTAAACTTAGTACGCCCCCTCCAACTGCATTACTGTGGAAATTGAGTTCCTTCTTGGAAGTGCTTTTATATTTAAGCTTTATCCCGTTTTAAAGCGGGCCTTTGGGTTGGGGTAGACACCTCAATTCAAACCCAGTCCCTCTAGGAAGCTAGGAAGTTCTTACGAATTATATACATTTGAGAGAGTGAGTGACATACATAAGCTAGACATATAGAAAATAACTGCTGTTGTCAGAAAAGAGGCTAAACTTAATTAAAGGTGTCTATCCAAAGTCAAGCAAATAAGCCCTTAAAAAGATATTGAGCTCGAAACGAGTAAGTTGGTAATCCAAAAGTCTTTCTCTTCTTGAATTAGCCTGCCTCCTTTCTAGTACAACAAAGTCTGCAGTGACAATTCTACAAGAATCTACTCCTTATTTAGTCGGAACCACGTCCTTCAGGAAATTTTTATCAATCTATATTTATACCCCTTCCAGTCTATTATAAGCGAGGTACTTACTGAGGAAAATTCTTAAGCTACGTCAAAAGGGGGCCCTGTACTTCTACTCTAATATCAATACGTAGGAGATAATGCGACAACAAATCAGAAAGGTCTGAGTTAGCGCTATAATACTCTGCAAAAGCTGCTATCTATAAGGACTTTTCCTAAAAAGGAAACAGAACAAAAAAGGACTGAGACTGAATGTCAAGATTAATGCTTTGAGAACTAAATAAGGTCTCTGTAAGAAGTGGGAGAAATTCTTATGACTTGTTAACTTGTTACATTCCTTTTTCATTTTAAAAACCCTCTGTAGATCTAGAGACAAAAACAAATTACAACCTAAAGAACAAGAACCTTTTTCGTCTAAGTTAGAATGCACTTAGATCCTGTAAGTGGCAACTAGATAATGACAGGATTCTTAGATATCGGGTGTCCTATTAATCAGTGTTCTGAAGTCAGCACATTGGTAAAGGCATAGCTCTTTCTTAAAATGTTATATATAACAAAGCCAAGGAGCTTCTCTTTCTGTGATTTTGACCCAAGAAAAGTTTTTCTTTAATAAGCCTACCCAGGTTCCTGCACTTGATGGAAGCTTAAGGGAATGCTTTACTTTTTCTTATTTAGATCCTGAGACTACCCAGCAAAAATTTATTTGTTAAAAAGCCGTCCCTTAAAGAGCAGATTAAAACTAAGGGTATCTCTTAACGCATAGCAAGGAGTTAATTAAAAAAGCCCTATTAGTATTCCAATTCGATAGAAAAATGCTTTAATTCGCGCGTACCTGGTAAAGGTTTTTACAGAACAAAGCTTAAGAAAAGATTTGGGTAGGTATGCCTCAGGGAGTAGAAGGTCCTTTTATGGAATTGTTATATCTCTGCCAGGGTTTGGTGTAAGGGTAAAAAGGGAAAAAATACTACACCTATAAATAGGAAGCTTTCGCTAAACAAAAAGTGCAGAGGGATTCTACGAGAGGTTTCACTTGTATGTAAGATTGAGGTGAGGGGGGTACCCTGAGTGTGGACTACATCTGAATTATATCTTTGTGTTAAATTGACATTTTCCTAGTAATAAAAGCTTCTTTTGTTTGACAAAATATTACACTTTGACTCTGGGGCAAAAATTATAATAAAGTGTTATACATATTCGTGAGGTCATAAAGCTAGGATACTTAGAAATAGGACAATCTTAGATAAAACAATATAATAATTACGGAACAGGATTATTACTCTGTCAACGCCGTAGAAATTTAGGAGATCCCCGTTTCTAAACTTCCCAAAAAAGGTTTAATAGGCCTTGCTAGAATTTCAGGAAAATGGACTTTAGCTCTTGTATAAGTGAATCCACTTGAGATTCGTTTTAGGCAGACCTCTTTTTGCTAAGTCTTTATTTAAAGGATAGGACACTAATATAGATATACCTAAAAACGAAATCGTTTAAACAATAGAAGTAAGTTAAATATTACAAGCATGACTAATGCGGGGCTTACTTACAATACTGAGGGCAGGCAGGCTAGACTCTGGAATTTCCGTTAAAACTAAGCAGTAAAGTAAAAAAGTAGGTTCAACCCTAGAAAGAGAAGGTGCCTTTTAAAAAGAAACACAAATTTTAAGATACGCTTCATTTCAGAAAAAGAAAAGAGATTCGTAGAAACTTCTTGACTAGCATAAATTTCTATTTCGGGTTTACACTTTTTATACCTGACGAAATAAAAAAACTCAGGAACACAAAACCCTTCATTTTTCTTTTACCCTGTATACTGCAAAACCTATATACTTAAATGTAGGATTTAGGAGAACCTTTGCTCTTGCCTTATGGGGTTTATCGTTAAGGAGGAAACAAACTTAATAGTATATTGGTAGAGTCCTTGTTCATTGAAGTTTTTAATAGTCAGGTGGTTGGGAGATATTTCTGTATAAGTAATTAAATACTTGTATTAGAGTGTATAAATCTTTATAGACTTTATAGTCTTGTATAGGATAGGAAAGGCCCGGGGATGGGGTTTACTTAGATTGGCACTCCCCTTTTGATTTACACAACTTTTAGTTTTGTTCAACACACGCAAAGAATAAACAGAGTCAGGTACATCACGAGGGGTCCTTCCTCAAGAATTCGAGCAGAAAAGAAGGTGTTTGGTGCTTTCTAACCTTGGCTTTATACCACACTTAGTAAAGTCCTATTCCCTCAAAGTCTTCTTTGTTTTGTAAGACTCCAATTTCTTAAATCAAAAGTAAACACTGAAAGAGTAAGTGCTCCTTTACCGGATTTTTTGCAGAATTAGAAATGAAATGAATCTTTCTGGAGAGTTGGGCTAGACCTTTATCCCCCAACTTGCTCAAAAATGAAAGCTTGGTACAGAAATAACAGGACACACCCTTGTTGAACTAGTGACAATCTATAATTTATATAACTTGTTTCTACCGTTTGTAAAAAGCTTTTTGTAAATAGAGCGGCTAATAGGATAATAGCAGAAAATAGGACTTTGGGTTAACCTTAAAAAAATGAAGTGCTTTTTAATTAAATCATTATATCTACTTTAGTTTAGAAAAAGGCTTTGATATATTAGGGGCCTATTCAAAAGGGCACAAAACTACAAGCAAAAAAGAAAAATTCAACTCGACTTAGAATATATCATTAAGTTTTATCCCTTTTTATTTATATTACTATTACTGCATCCGCGTTTTCTTTATTTTGTAAACAGCCTTCCTTTATCTTCTTTAATTAAATCTAATAATGTAATTGAAGTAGTTGCTCTTGATATCCCAAGTGTCCCATTAGCAGCTAAGTCGGAGTGCTCTGAAGTCGGTTTCTTCTTTCCTTTTGTGTAAAAAGTTTTTAAGGAGGATTCAGCTTTACTAATATCTTAAAAGGCTTATAAAGATCTTTCTAATCAGGCATAAAAGTAAAAACCCCAAAATGGACAGGCTGACTTCGGTTTTCTTGCATTTAAACGGCCTTACAACTCGTTTTGATATTCCTATAAAATGATTGTAGATTTTGTTTAATTCTTTTTTATTTGGTTTTTTGTTCCTTAAGTAAGAATTTTCTAACACAAGTAGGAGTCTTTTTCAAAAGGCAAGAACAAGTCTAGGCCAGAATCAGAAGAAGAAGTAGATGTTGGGTCTTATAGTGCATGCATACATATTCAGGATACTACATATCTAGTTTACCCCCTTTACTACGCTTCAGTCGGTAAGAATCTCAACCTCTCTAAGTTTGCTTACTCATTAACGATAAAGACATAACAAGAGACAAGCTCTTGCCTTAAAGAAAGAAGTACTATCTAATACAAAGTAAAACAACAATCTAGATTACCTTATCCTATCTATTCTATACTAACTTTATATCTAACTTATTCCATTAACATTAATACCTAATTGAGAGTAATACAATATAGTATAAGCTATGACAGGAAAGACACAAGCTACAGGAAATAAAGGGAATACGAATACAGGTAAAACAGCTAGAACCCATAGGTAGGACAAATCGAATAGGTATAGCTCATAAGCAACAAAAAAGTTAGGGTATAGCTCCTAAGATCCTAAGAAAGTTATTCTGAGATTAGAACCTTTGTCTTACGACAGCCTCAGCATTAGACTTTGTATACCTCTGTAGAAATTTAAAGAACTCCTTGGAACCTCCTAATGAGAAGCCTAATAATAGGAAACACAAAAATCTAGTGTTAAAATGCCTTGTACTCGTGTAGCTACTTACAGTAAATAGGGGAACGCCCTTATAACAATTTTATCTACTGAGTCCCTCTCTTCTGTGGTTTGTTACGGAACCCGGGAATGCTGCTTGGACTTTGACTTCATTTACTGTCTAGCATTGAAACTTATGAGACTTCGCTCTTTTTGGTTCCTATATCTTAGATATCAAAAATTTAGAGTCTATAACAATCTTAAGAAACTCGAAATTCCTTTTAAATATTAAATATACGACCTTTTTAATCTTCGTGTGCCCCCTTTTCAGTATAAAAACTATAGTAGACCTTTACACGAGGAGTTCCTAAAAAAGAGAACGAACCGGAAATTGGGGAGAGTTTCTATACCCTATATCCGTACAAAAAGAAAATTTCAGTCTTTTAGTAACGGGTACTTGATTAAAAGACAGATTCGGAAAGAGCCTATACCTATGCTCTTTTCTATAGAACGGATTTCTCTACACCCTTTCGAGATTTCTTTTATATTATATATATATATATGTTCCGGGCAATAAGGCACCTTTTCAGATACTTTACTGTCTTGCCTTTAAAGAGAATGAAGCTTCTTATTAGAACCCGAGTAACCTGTGTATTAGATACCTGTCAAAGGAAATAGTCTAAAAAGCGAGAGCGAAATCCAGTACTTTCCATTAGTAAAACCCTAAACTCCCAGCTGGCCTAGGAAACCCGTAATAAATTAATAACACCTGAATCCCGGTTTTTGTAGTATGTATCTATACTTTTGATTTAGAAGAAAATAGATACATAAATAAAGTATGCTTACCCTACTGTAAAAGGGCATACTCAAGTTCTTTCTCGTTAAAAGACAAAGAGTTAATATGGTTGATCCTCTTAAAGCTGTATAGAAGAAAGAAACTGTAAGAGAGAAGTACGAGAACTGGATCAGAAGACCGCTGCTGTTAAAATAAAGCTAAACAAGACTTTACGTTATTAGAAAAACAAGGGTTCCGCTTGCGCTTTTTAACTACCCCCTTGCTTTATGAAAAGAGTAATTTATAAAAATGAGTTTGACAATTTCTCTTGAAACTCTTCTTAGCTAGACTCATACTGTTGAGAGCTATCGTACTCCTCTAGTAGCCTGTACTTATTCTACCTTTTACATACAACTATTCGATAAAGAAAGGCATATAAACAAAGAGCTCCCTTATTACAAAAATCCTGGTGACTTACTGCTTTTTCGGGCTAAGAAAGATAAGAAGCTTTTTACTTCTCAGTTCTACTACTTTTACTGTAAACCAGGATTCCCTTAGCTTTATTCCTTGCCCACTTTAACTTAAACGGGTTGAACCTGGGGAAATTCTCCTAGAAAACTTGTACGTATTTGTTAAATTATATTAGTTAGAATACAGAATAAAAAGAAATTCCTACCCTACGAAACCTTTAGAACTCCGACTCTTCTTATTAAACTAACAAAAGGAATTTCCTCCTTTAAATTCCTTAACCTCTTTTACTTTCTCGAATTGGAAACAAATAAACAAGGGAACAGTCAACTCCTTTCTTTTAATACCTAACTGCACTACTTCAACTAAAAAAGGCCTTATTCTCTTAACCTAAAGCCTACTACCCCAGATACTAGAAAGCAGAGCCTGGGGAAAAACTTCCTTTTTGGTAAGCATTCCCTAAATTCCGGAGCTACCTTATGGACTAGGAAAGAAAGCTACCTGTTAATGAGTTTCCTTGTTCTGATTTACTTGTATAAGCCAAAAACCAGTCTTATCTGTATCTCCCTGTTCTAGTATTCGTTGTTATTAGATTGGGGTTAAGGTAGTTAATGCACTTACCCGGGGGTTTCGATTACTTAAACTTACTTTGCTCAAGTACTTTAAACCCTTGTCAGGTCTATGACTTCTCTATTTCAGCTATAGATTTGCAACTTAAGAATTTGTTCTATAAAAAAGCTTTTTGTTGTATCTATATTTGGATGAGGAGATTTTTGAAAGCTTTACCGATAAAAAAATTCTGGATATCCTAAACAAAGGAGTTCCCTTAGTCCCTACCTATCCCGATTCCCAAATAGCAGCTCTCCCAGCATTTTTGCTTGTATTTAAGGGCTACTTAGTACTTGTTTAAACCAAGCTGCTGTGCTTTATTTTATAAAAGAACCTCTAATTCCTTCTTGATTCTTGATCTAGCCTCCTAAACAAAAAGGACACCCGCTTTTTAATTCACTGCCCTTTCAAAAAGCAAAAGTTTCTTTACTTCTAACTTAGGTTTACCAAAAGCTCTGCCACTTACCAGAGTAAAACCTAGCCTACAAAAAGGCTCTCCTATAAGCGTTTTACCAAGGAAAAGCCCTTACTCGTCTTGATAATTTTAGAAAACCCCGAGTGAGGAGCCCTTTACTGTAAAATGAAAAGCAAACCTTTACTGTGCTTGTATAATTACCTTCTCTTAAAAGCTAGGAAACAACTCTCCTTTAGTTTTAGTCAAAAAAAATTCCGTGCTATTTGAGAATGCCGTGTAACAGGAATAACTATTAAACTATTCTATCCGAAGGCCTTATATTTTTAGTAATTCCTCACACGAGTTTCTTGACAAAAAAAAGATAGCCTTTGATGCTGTATACGTTCATAAAAATCCGGAGAATCCGTTAGGGGACTCTTAATCTCTAATAAATTGTAAATAATTAAAAATAGGAAATTTAGGGAAGCCAGGGTTCTAAGAAAAGGAGTTGGAGGGACATATTAACAGGATTTTTTCTGCATAAAAATTTATAGCTTAAAATGTAGTATCTTTTTCATTAAATAACTCCTAGATTTGTGGTATATTTTAACAAGGAATCCAGGGGGCTTTCTATATCAAGACATTAAGCTAAAAACTCTTGCCACGAGTTGAATACTCTTAACTTCTCAAGAACGCTTTGGCTGTGTTATATCACCTGAAAAGGGCTTAGCTTGCTGAATCCAACCAAATATAGATGCGCAGGAATTCCTTGTGCTTTTGCCTCCTTCCGAGTTCCCGGATCTGGAATATGTATGAATTATTAAGTTGTAGGGCTTTTTTGAATTTTGTTTGTAATATCTATAACTACCCAAGAGTCCGGAGGGAAGCTTTTTATCCACTTATAAGGGCCCGTACTCCGGGGCAACTTCCATTAAACGAAAGACTCTAATTAAAAAAACCTTGACTCGTAACTCGTATATTAAGATTTTTTAGAGACCCTTGCCCTAAGGGATCCTCTATAAGGTTATAAGCTAAACAAGCTTAACCCCAAAGCTTTCCTGCTTTATTCTGCTAAAATGTAATAACTAATTAACCAAAACTAAGCTCCCGAATTCTATGAAAGCACACTCACTACAAATATTATCCTTTATTGCCGGGTGGTTTTTATAACCCTATAAGTATAACTAAGATATAAAAGGAGTAATAGATAGAATAAATTAATACAAAATGTAGAAGATATACTATAAACTACTCAAAGACTATATAATAAGGGTATACTTAGACTGTCAATTACCTACTTCTTCCTTTGCTTCAGGAATTCTATAATTGTTAGAAATTGCCTGCCAATCAAATTGAGTTTAGCCTTTTTTAATACATTAATACAATAGGAAACCGGAGCCCCTTTTCCTCCCTCATTCACTAGCTCAAAGAGCAGGTTTTCTAAAACTAAAATGAAGTCTAAATTCTTTTATGAATTGAGCAAGCGGAAATCCATAGGATTTGAACCAACGGCATCCCATTCAAAGTACTCGTGTTGTACCAAAGAAAAAGAAAATCCTCCAACTCCAACATAGGATACTCATAGAAGGATGGTATAGGATTGCGCTTAGTATCTTACTTTGTTTTAAGAGATAGAGAAATTGACCTTATTTAATTAATTTCCGTCCCCCTTTTTTTTGTAAGAGAGTGACGGAATTGGCAGATAGAAATGTGAGTATGAACTAAAATAAACCTTAAAAACCTACGAAAAAGGGGCTCGAAAGGAGTCATTTAACTGCTGTTAAAAGCGCATGAAAAGAAGTGCTATTTTTAATAAAAGTTTTCTCATAATTTAACAAGGCTGCAGCTATCCTTCCTTTAAGCTTTAAATGGTCGGGTCTAATATCTATTTGTTAAGTCTAAAGTACAAATTCTGGAATATATATATGCATAGGGTACCCCCCCTTTTCTGGCTTTTCTGGAAAGACTTTTGCTTTATAAATAACTGGAATTATTTCGTCTACCAGAACCGCCCTTTTTAGTAACCAAACAGATAGGTACTTAAATAAAGGCGTGCTTATGAGCTTACTATAATATTTACAAGGGGGCATTGAGAGAGGATAAGTCATTCCTTTTATTAGAAATAGAAAGTGCCTTAATATAACTACGGACTAAGTTTAGATCCTTATTTTAAGCTTATAATATACTTTTAAAACACTTTAATACAACTTGCAGAATACTAGCCTTGAACTCGAAACGGGCCCTTCCTAGATTCTAGAGGCTTCTTAAAAGTTGAGTCCTTAGGTATTGCTATATAAAAAGATTTAAAGGGAGAGCTTTTGTAAAAAACTTTTCACGTATATTATTCACTAATTAAGACCAATATTTATAAAAAAAGTACTCTACTCTCGAAGTTTTAGGCTTTTTTTAAGGAACTCTGGTAACAGTAACCTAAGGTGTTATAGGAAAAGAAAATAACTCACACTACTTGAGCTTTATGGCTATCCTAATACCGGCTTCTTTATACTTTTCTGAAGCAGAAATTAATCCTTTTCCTGCCTTGCTATTTCTTTTGCTTAGACAAGTACTTACTTTCTACACCGGTTACATAAAAGAAGAGAGGCATTTTTAAATACCGGATTCCCTAATAAAGAAATGTCGTGTAGTTTTAGCTCTTCCAAGAAGCTTCTACCCTTTTACTAATGCTTTATTGCATTTTGAGCCTTTAAATTCCTTAAAATGTTGCGTTGTGCTTAAGTAGGTATCTAGGTCACTACAAAAAATTCTAAGGGGATCCTGTAAAGATTCCCGTTTATAAAACTCATAGTGAAGAGATACCTGTAAAGGGGTATTTATGCATAAGAATTTCCTGAATATTTTTGTACTAACTAAAATTTGATATCAGGACTTGAACTTTTTGCCACTTCTACTTTTAATATATTTTCTTTTAAGTCTAAGCGACTCCTTTTTCTTAAAAACTCTATCTATAGTAGGGTTACAAATTTTGTTTCAAAGACCTTGAAGGACCCACCCGAAAGCTTGCTTTTTTTTCTAACCGATATAGATTCCCCTTTATAGTGCCTGAGATTAATTAACGTAATATAAAGCCTAAGTATAACAACTCAACAAGGATCCTTTTTTTATATAAGCAAATAATTAGCACCCGATTGCCTTAAAGTACTAAACTTCTCTTTGAACTTGTGGAAACCTCGACTTTAGTCTAGACAAGAGCTAGCATATCTTGCTTTAACCCGATTATACTGTGAAATATCTGAGAAAGAAAGACTCTTTATAGTATGCAAATATTAAAGCAGAACACGGAAATTCAGCACCCCTTTTTAGATAGGTTCCATTACTATAAGGGGCCCTGTAACAAAAGGAAAAGGCACTTTATTAGTCTAGCTTTACTTTAACAAGAAAAATAGCAAAAAATCTTACTAAAAGAGGTTCTTTTTAACTACTAAAAATTGGATACTACTGGTTTTTTTGTAAAGGATTTCTAGAAAAAGGGCTCCTTATTTTTGAAGTATTGTCTTAAAATACCGGGTTGCCAAGGGAGTTCGAAGAATAGGCGTGAGTAAAGCTAGGAATCGGGGTTTTTAATAGAGTTTTTAAATGCAATTATGATAATAGCTATAGGGTAGTTCCAATACAGTACAAGGTTGTGCACACAACTTCGAATAAGTAGTTTTTATCTTCAAAACCCGGGTTAGTAGGGAGAAAGCCCCGGAACCGGAAGCAGGATCAACACAAGAATTCAGTAAGTTCTCGGTTTCTATAGTATAGAAGTTGTCTTAAGAAAAAGAGTTTTACAGTTATTAGTCACGGAAAAGAAATCCTAGTGGTTAACTTCTCAGCATTAGCTTTTGCTGTTAATAACTGTTAATAAAGGGAGGAGTCTTTATGCCGTCTCTGAAGTATAAAAAGCTTCCGCTATATCCGGTATTAAACCCAGAGTCCTTTCGCAGCTAGAGAACTTTACACAAAAGAAAACCTCGCTTTGGGCAGTCGAAGTTACTCAAGATTTGGCCATAAAGAAATCACGTAAAATGCTTATTATTAAAAGGAGTATAATGCTTAAAGTTATATTACGGGTAGTGTGTTGACAAGGCGGACTTTCGAGTGCGTAGGAAATGTATTGTGCGGGTCCTGAAGGCTTACTTCTTTAAAAATAGAGTCTTCCTTTTAGGTAAATTAGGTAAAGGCTCGTTAGAAATATTAGAGTTTTTAGATCCGTAACTCTTGTGGTTATATCTTAAAGAACTTTGAAAAAGTGGAATAAGAGGTCTTTAGAATAGTTATAGTCTTGATTGGATATTTCAAGTTTTCCGCCCTGAAAGTTAACGAGGGAAAGCCCTAGAAAGATAATAAGGTTGTAGCTTATATTAGAATCAAGTATTCAAGATAAACTAAGAAATCAGTCATATTATGCAACTCTCTTTTTCAGGGTACCCTTTATGCCAAAACCAATTCCTGCCTATAACAAATGCTCTAAAACTTAAAAGAGAAGAGGGCTACGCACTATAATAAGAAAAAGTTTCCTCTAGTAACCACCAAAAGGACTAAGTTATGCAGGTATTCTACTAAAAGGGGCCTCCCTGTACTTTAACCCCTTACACTTAATATTAAACCCCTTTTTACGTCACTTTAATTGGTTAGAACCGAGTTCATTACAATAGCTCAATTCTCTAGGGTAGGGGTTCGTGGGCTTTTTCTGCCAAAAAAGAGAATAGAGTAGCTCGGTATAGGTATACCACAAGGAGATAAGGCAGCCTTTTAACTAAAAGTAAACTAAGAACTTTAATCCTACTAAAAATTTTATTAGTAGTTTACCGGTTATAATAGAATGGATATAATGCTCCAGGAAATACAACAAAAGGGTGTTTTCTAGTTCTTTTGGCCTTTATTTCAAGAATTTCTAGGAACTTACAGTAAAGTTGAGTTAATAAAAATTGGGATAATCCATAAATATGCTGCATTTGTATCTTTTTTTAGCTTTCCCGATGCAGACTCTACTTTTTAGAAGAGAAGAATCTTAGTATAAGGCCGCGGCCCCTTTTCGAATAGGAAGCCCTTTGCTTTTCGATCTTTTGAAGTGTTTTAAACTAGGTAAATCCAAGTTTTTTTGATCTATAATTGAAAATAAGTCCAAGCGGTCAAGCCTATTATATAAGATTTAGAAAAAGCCGCCTTAAGTTCGGTATACTAAGAATTTTAGCGCATCTCTTAAAAAGGGAAGCTTGCTGTTACATTTAAAATAATAGAGTTCCTAACGAGTAAAAAATGAGAAAAATTCGAATTTTGGTTTCTGTACAAAAAAAGCTTCCAGAGTCTATTTTTATGCTTAGTTCTAGGATATGCCCGGTGAACAAGGGGAGACATTTCCATTTAACACCTTATAAGGGGTGTTCCATCTAAGAGACTGCTCCTGGTGATATATTAAAATGAAGTTTCTATTATAGTAAGTGCGTTAGGGCTTTTCCTACTTTCGCGATATAGCACAGGGGTAACGTGACAAATCAAGGATAGGTGTACTTCACTTGCTATAATCCTGTGCGAGTAACTATGAGCAGTTCGTCGGTTCCAAGAATCCTGCTGGAAAAAGGAGATCCTATGGTGCAGGATAAGCTACGTTTGTTATTTTTAGGTCACGTTTATAGAATTTTTTAATATAATAAAGGAAGTAACAAGTAAATGTTGTAGCACTAAACTTAGTGGCAAAGATCCTCTAAGAGTAACGTTTTAGAAATCCCGTAAAGAGGAAACCCTGTCAAGAGTAGGTAAAAACTCGTATTTTCTGAGATTCCTTATTTTGTAATTCCGACAGGTATAAGAACTTAGAAGAGTTCCCGAAACATTTTTGGATTTATCTCGTAAGTCTATTCCGGGCACTTCTTGGTTGTTAGGTCTTTTAAACTCTCTTGCTTGTATAAGCGGAATCCTCCCTTTTTAAAGGAAAGCATCTAAATAAGGGTGTAATTTTTCTTTCTAGACCATAAGGTCTAATAAGAGAAAAGCTAGGGTTTTAAGTTAAAGAGCGCAGACTGACTTACACAAAAGAAGGAACTTAGAACTAAACATCTAAAAGGAAAGAGTTATCCCTTCCAAAAAGAAGAAAATCGCACAGAATCGAGTCCACTTTTTGCAAAAAAGTGTAAATAAAAATGTATTCGTTACGGACGATATATCGCATTTAAATGAACGTAGAATTAGTTTATCTATTCAACATCTCGAACTTGCCTAAACTAAGAAATTCTAAATTAACTCAAAAGGATAGCTCGTGCTTTAAGTCTACGAAATACACAAAAGGAAGATTTGCAAATTAAAAAGTGTTTTAGACGTAGTTTCCACTGCGAAAGTCCGTCTCTATAATGAAATTTAAAGGGCAATAAAGTTTCGCCAATATAAGATAAGTTACAATGCCTATAATTTTTGTTGCTTCTAAAAAAACGGAAACCCCATGAGTAAGCATTCCTTTTTTGCCTAATAAGGGGAGCCTTAAGAAGGATACAAAACCTTTCATAAACTACGCGGGGAGAAAACACAGGTTTTTCTTCTTTCAGAAAAGGGGGGTTTTCGCTTATATATTAGAGGAATTCCCTCTCTTTTTTAGGGATACCTAGTACTTTATGGCAATTTTATAGATTCTCATTTCCGATACACCTTAACCCTATTCTTGAACTTAGCAGAGACCAGGACCCTTGCTAAATACTTTATTTTAAAGTAGGCGCCTATACCTGTTATATACCAAATTGGAGCTTTTTGAAGCTTTAATTATAAGGAATTCTCCTTTGTAAGAGTCAAAAGTAGTAAAGTAAACTTCTAAATAGAATTTAAAAACTGTTGATATACCGGAGCACCGTTAATACTGGAACGTTTCGCCATTATAAGATAAATGCAAAAAGTATACTAAAAACCTTTGGTGAGACAGCATAACTAGTCCATAATTAGTGAACCGGAGCTTTATACGAAAAAGAGGTTTGTACTTAATTTAGATTAGATAATGATAAAGAAAATCTTGTTACATCAAGAGAATCAAGCCCCTTTAAAAATTCGTTCTTACTTATTACTCAGAATCAGAAGGTTACTACACAAAACAAAGAAATGCAAAAAAAGTTCCTTATTAATATAAGAAGCCTACCGCTTTGAATCTTTATTTCATGTAAATTATACCAAATGCTTTTGGCCTTGTCTAGTTTTTGTCACAAGAATTGTGCAAACAGAGGATATTCGCAGTATTAGAAGGGATTAGGGAATTCCGGCGGTTTCTTTTACGTTTTTATACTCAATATTGATAATTTAATTATAACTCAATTACGTGCGTCAAGAGATTCCTAAAAAAAGGCTTCGCTTAAAATTCTTGCTTTTGAAAGCTTTTATCTTTACTGTTTACTCGTATTCGTAATTAAAACAGGATCTGGACGAGGTCAAGGTTTAAAGCTAAATAGACTTAGTAAGGAAGCCAGGG